>CM075856.1:46207754-46807754 GCA_037975125.1 Latrodectus hesperus | reverse complement strand
AAATAGAAAAATAGCAAAATCAGTTTTACCTGTCTTAAATGTTAACTAATGGTGGATGATATGTAATACTGGTAACAAATTAAACATCTACTTTTTTTTATAAACTACATAGAGAATAAAACGACATAATAATTTATTATATGATTTCAAGTACCTATGAATCCTTTCTCGAAAAATCTTAGTAAGTTTAGAGCTTTTGTGCTTAGATGGACACAAAAACAAAGTATTACATAACATAACATTCCTTTTCTAAGGTATAAGATTAGTTTATTTAAATTTGACGGGCTAACTAATGTAAAGAATTAAAAAAAAACATTTACCTTCTAATTCATTACTATCCACACTGGCCTGTACAGCTGCAAAAAACAGTAAATTGATATAAAAATAATTGAAAACTTCTTTAATTACATCAATACATTTGGCTTCAGAGAACTAAAATATAATATGAAGTTATGTCATGCATTTAATTCATTTATGTTTCAAAACTACTCAGTTTTAAATATTTCATAGCAATGTTGACAAATCAGTGTCAAATAAAATACAGTAAATTAGATTTTAAATTGCAAATTTTCATTTTTAAAAATTAAAATATTTTTACAAGTTTTTGTGTATTCTTTTTATAGAATTCATTTTTCTTATATTATGTATGAAGTATGAATCTAATTTAAATCAGTTTAACATTGAAACAATTTAAAAATCATTTTCGGCTGTATCTCAGAACTGATATCAAGAAATTATTTATTCATTAAATTTTATTAGTTCTTTTTTAATTTACACAACAATTCTATTAGTTGTGTATTACTAGTTCGTTTATGTATTGCGCTATATATGGTAGCAGTATGATATTTTTCTTTACAAATATCATAAATTTATTGATATTTTTTACTAAAGAAATATTTACCGAACAAGTTAAATTTGTTTTTCTATAAACTTAATTTAAAAAAATTTTTGACGAGCATAAATTGAAAAAATGTTAAGCTTCCAAATCTTGCGTTTTAATACTAGTGTCAAGATATCATTATGTGGATAAGAATTAAAGTTTGTTTTATTTGGCTCATTTTGTTTGATAAAATAATTTTAGATTACAGAAATGAATAAGTTTTTAACTGTGGAATGAAGGGAAAAGAATAGTTAACCAGTTTCTTAAAAGCAATAAGAATAGGAATCGGGAATATATAGAAAAACTTTATTTTAATATTCTTATTTATATATTGCGTGAATACGATTAAAAATCTTTCAGAATTTGAAAAGATCATAAAATAATTTTAAGTTACTGATCAAATTGAAACAATGTAGAATTTGAATAATGTATTTAAAATATTGTTATATACCACGCAGTTGAATCCGAGAAATTCAATAAAAAAGGGATATTAATTAAATAAGTTCATTCATTTAAATACGTATTTATAAATTTATTTATGTATAGTTTATTACAATTTATAATTTTGTATTCAGAAACAGTCAAAATATGCAATATTTACAATTTATGATAGTGTTTTCCACATACTACTAATATTTATAAAAACTGTATAAATTAAACATTGCTGCTTGGAATCGGTAAAATTTCCTTGTTAAGAAAAACGATCAACTTAGATTACATTCCGGAATCGAAACACATTTTGATCAAAAAAAGCAGGATTGAATACCTAATATTTATAAAAAATTAAATAAGTTACGCAAAATATCCTTCTGGTATTTTTAAACTAAAATTATTTATATGATTTTATACTTATATAAGATTTCCAAAAATCACCATATAGCTTGGTATATGAAATAAAACAATAAGGGAATAAAAATATTATAAGAATAGGATTTGAACTTCTGGCATTATATTTAATAGGTCGATATTATAAAAGAATATGAGATTATTCATTTTTTTTTGTGACGCGAAGAAATCTTAATAATCTCACTAGCAGGAAAATATTCCAACAGTATTAACTCTTTATATAATTGCCACTTTCCTTTTACAATTATTTATATTATTCATTTTTTTTGTGACGCGAAGAAATCTTAATAATCTCACTAGCAGGAAAATATTCCAACAGCATTAACTCTTTATATAATTGCCACTTTCCTTTTACAATTATTTATATTATTTATTTTTTTGTGACGCGAAGAAATCTTAATAATCTCACTAGCAGGAAAATATTCCAACAGTATTAACTCTTTATATAATTGCCACTTTCCTTTTACAATTATTTATATTATTCATTTTTTTTGTGACGCGAAGAAATCTTAATAATCTCACTAGCAGGAAAATATTCCAACAGCATTAACTCTTTATATAATTGCCACTTTCCTTTTACAATTATTTATATTATTCATTTTTTTGTGACGCGAAGAAATCTTAATAATCTCACTAGCAGGAAAATATTCCAACAGAATTAACTCTTTATATAATTGCCACTTTCCTTTTACAATTATTTCCGCATATTAGAGTATTCTCACTTAATTAAAATATCAATAGATGTCTTACTTTCAAAAGAGGAACAGACCAAATTTTTCAATTTCTCATCACTCATGGTTTCGCACTTGGGACAGCTGTGTTCCTTTGCTGGGCACACCTTCAGATTGTTCTCGTGACGATTCACCATGGCCAGCTCATTGTCGACAGGGTCTAAAACAATCTCCTCCACAACACTCGATCTCGGCAAATGACTGGTTCCCGAGCAGAAGGGTAGGGTAAGCTTGCCCACGGGCACAGAAGCTATGAAAACATCCTTATTCAGATGGAGAATCAAGGAACTGGTGAGGGGTATATTCGCATGTGTGATTAACAAGTGCGAAACCGTTTGCTGTAAAAAGTACACCAGTGTTAGTATACACACCTTAAGTAATAATTTTCTTCTTGTAAGAGCAATAGATTAGTCTCTAAAATGGATTTACACAAATTCATTTATTAAGAAACATAATTGATGTCAAAGCTTATCTAAATTTTCCTCCTGTTCTCTGGAAGTTAATAAAAAAACATAAATCATTTTATTACATTTAAGTATTAAATTTTTAAAACATTCATCTTTTTCATGATAAAACCTCAATTTTTGTCATTGTTTAAAACAGTCTCCTCTCCCTTAGTATTCATTCTCAAAAGTTTTAATTAAAATTTTAAAATGTAATAAATATATGGTCTTAAAATATATGTATTACTTATTATTCCATAGACTATGTTAACCAAAAGTTATGTTGTCAAATATTGCAAATTTTAGATTTTTCAAATATGTATAAGGGAAAATAGATCAGCTATAAGTTTTAAAAATACTTTCGTCAAAACAAATAGGCGAGACTTTATTGAATTCGTATGGCGCTAAATCACATCATTTAACGACACATATTTTTTCACGGATACAGTCGAAGGGATAATTATTATGATTAATATATATATATATATATATATATATATATATATATATATATATATATATATATATATATATATATATATATATATATACATATATATATATATATATATATATATATATATATATATATATATATATATATATATATATAGCAAATTCCATCCACGAACCACTGGAATTCTGGAATATCTCCTGCAACTTTTCTGGAAATAAAATGTGACCGAAAATCTCAGACTGCCTTCGCCAGATTCTCAAGTGGAGATTTAAAATGTTTATCGTTTGAACGTGGTACAAAAAACTATCCCACTTGTAAAAAAATATTGTGACCATCTAGCCTCACCGAAACATATTCTGAACTGTGACGGACTTTCCCGGGAAGATTTATCCTCAGATCCCCTGCTAGTCATCAATTTCCGACTGTCAACAATTTATTGGAGTTGATCTGACAAATGTCCTATCGTTAAAGAGGATGAGCCTATATACATATAAATATATTAGTATACATTTTTAAGACAATAATTCTAGGTATAACTAAGAATATCATATAGGGCGTTGTGTTTACGTAAAATCATTTATATAAATGAGCAATAAAAATGAAAAACAAATATGCAAGGAAAGGAATATCCTTCGTAGTATTTGTTTTCATATTATAAATATGAAAGATTTAGGATATCTAACTTTAATAAACTTTTAACTATTTCAGAGTCTATGTAATTAGAAAAGATTCTTCGCTAACATGTGAAAGTAAATAAAAAGTGTAGCTGATAAATATTGAACCCATATGGTCAAATTCATGGGAAACAAACTATTGATTATGCAGTGAAACATAGAAAATAATATTAGCTAGTGTCCTCATATATGGAGACACGTATTTTGTTTTTCAAACCATGTGTCAAAAGAATAAAACTTTGAAAATTCCCAAGCATTCATTCCGTTACGTGTATGTAGTAAACAGAAGCGCACGTTCATCTGTCGTTGTTTAACAACTTCTGGTATCGAACTTGGGACCTTTCCTTCTGAAGAGCATTGTCAATAACTAAACCTCGTTAAGCTTGTCATAAAATTACTTTCACACCGCTTAATTGCAAAGCCATTGTCAGCATAACGAGCAAAGCCATTGTCGAAAGTTATCTGAGAAATAAATATTTTTTTTGTTTATTTTAGTGCTACCACACTTTTGTGTATGTCACGCTAATGTACAAAAATAGATTAATGCAAACAATAAAATATATTATATACAATTTGTGACACGTTAAGGCTGTAAAAATAAAATGCTTATGTTTGTATACATCGTTAGTTCACAAAATATATTCATTTTATAATGATAAAACAGATTCAAATTTCTTCTGAATACGAAAGTATCATTCTTTTACAAAAATCAATTGTTTTTATTTAGCTATTCTTTCAATCATTTGTTACCCTCACAGAGTGATAAAAATTTCACGTGGTATACAACTGCTTATATATTACTATGTAGTTAATGAATGAATTTCCTCTTTCATTCCAGAATTGAAAAATAGGAAGATTTTATTGGTCAAGAAGAAACAAAAAACTGTTAGAGAGCGATGCTGTAAAGGTAATAATCTGCCTGGAAGAATAATGCGTGGTAAATTCTAAAAAAAACCATTATTTAGCTATTTTGTCCTTCCATTTGGAAATAAAGATAAGCACAAGACACACCTTGTTGTTGTCGTGTGCCAGGCAGGCTGGCAACATGGGGTACGCTGCTCTACTTTTCCAACTGAACCCTATTTTGGTGTGGAGTCCGACTTCCTCAGTACACACATGCCATAGGGACCCGTTTATAGGGTAGGCAACTCTTTCACACTTCATTCATACAAGGAAAGGACAAAGACAGGATAGATAGTGAGAGAAAGTACATCCATGCTTTAACCGGGATTCGAAACCAGGACCTCCTTATCCGCAGTCAGGCACGCTGACCACTAGACAAGTTGGGTGGCACACCTTACCCTGTACACACCTTTTTCATTAAGAGTTTTCTGTTTACTCTCATCCCGTTATTTACTTGCTTTAAAGGAAAATCAATTTAAAATCAAAGCAATTATTTTTAATTGCAAACGAAAATAATTAATTTCATCAGAATAATTTCTATAAAAATACTTTTCAAAAGCTAAACTTTAAATTTTTCCATAGCTTTTCCTAATGATCAGATGATTTTAACACAGCTTTTTAACTGTTAATTTTTAGTTTGAAAATAAAATTAAAACGTATTTTTGTGTATCCATCGTGACGAGGAGTGTATTCAATATAATCCACTTATTCAGAAAATAATAACTTAACTGGGTCATAAAAAAGAATTAAAATTTTGATAGGCACTACATAAAAGTGAGTAAAATAATTGCACAGAATAAAACTATTCTTTAATCAGTATTTTACATTACACAAATATTTCGAATTGATGAAAAAATTACTATCGAAATTCTCTTTTAAGTTTTACACGAATAATTTTATTTAAGTAGACTTTGAGAAAGTGAATTTCAACTCTGTTACAATTTATATGAAATAAAAAATAAGAAATCACCATATATATATATATATATATATATATATATATATATATATATATATATATATATATATATATATATATATATATATATATATATATATATATATATATATATATGTATGGTGATTTCTTATTTTTTACTTCATATAAATTGTAACAGTTGAATAATAGTATTTAGAATGGCATATATATAGCATTTAAAATATTATTATTTATTTTATTGAAGAAAAAGGAAGTAAAAATTTATTAAAATATAACCTGAATAGAAAGTTAATTAATTAAATCCATCAAAAAGCCAAAACATTAAGTTCCATGTACATTGTTTCCTTTAAAAGAGATGAAGGCTTAAAATCACTAATCGCTTCCCCCTTGAATTCACTATTCATATTAAACAATAATTTTTGTACAAATATAATATTTTAGCGTAATAAAAGAGTATAACATTTAAATTATCCTTAAAAATTAAAAAAGTTAGAAAAAATAAAAGCATTTATTTTTACAATTGAAATAGAAAAATATCTTCCGATTTAATATTCGTTAATTATTTACTTAAATAAGCAGAATTAGGATTCACAGCTACAAAATTAATATTCGATTGAAACAACAAAAAATTTAGAAATAGATTGATAGCACTTGCGTGTCTTGCGAATCTTGGAAAATAGATGAATAAAACTATAAAAGTTCTTTCCGAGATTGAAAATGTTCAAAACTCGACTCATTGAACAACTATAATTATGAGGAAAAATAGTTTATTTTACAATTAATGTTGGTCCAAATAAAACAATGTAAGACTCGAAATATAGCATTTTATGTATTCATAACCAACTCTCAATTAGACCAAGGGTTATGTAATAACTTACATAATATTTAGAAATAAGGAAAAACGAGTAACATAAATATAAATAATTATGAATAAAAATATCTTTCATTCCTGTGGTACGTTTTTATTATTATTTTCTGCCTGAAAGTTTGAACATCTCAAGCTTAGGACAATTGATATAAAGACTATTTTAAAAATATAAGTTAATTATAATATTTACTGAAAAAATCAGAAAAAAAGTTTAAGGGTATTCATGAACTTTACATACTTAGAAAGGGTTGGAAATCACAAGTATTTTTGTATTATTTATTCTTATCTTCTAGTACAATGGCAGATCCTTTAAACCTGAGCAATGATTTCACCCTCCCTTTTTGCCAAAATAAATAAATAAATAAATAAATAAAAAATAAATAAACCGTGGAAATCGAGATGATGTGAGTAATAAAAATTAATTTTGAACTGGGGTGACTATGGCATGTGGTGAAAAAAAGCATATATATATATATATGTATATAACTACTTGATCTTTGAAAAAATTTTCTGCGAATGTAGAGAAAAGATGACATTCCACATTCAAAATGCATTGAATCGAATAGATTCATGAAAACAGTATTCAAAATCGTCATTTTTTATGAAATGCAGTTTTAGCAGTACCAAATGTAACTTATAAATAAAAACCGTTTTGAAAATCAAAAACGTTGTTCATAAACAATTAGTTATTAATTTATTATTATGAATTAGATATATTACTACAGCAATGATAATTGAGATTTATTATGTTGAAATAGGAATATTAAAATCAGACTCACGTTTAAGTTGTAAGCATGGACAGTGGTTCGGAACGGAGAAATATATATTGATGATTGCCTTCTGGGCTGCTTTTCGTGCAGTAACTTCATACAAGGCAATGACATTACCTGTTGTGCAGTCTGCTGCACCACCGGCTGCAATACAAATTGAGTGTTATACAAGATAAAGTATTAAAGAAAAATTTTATATACACACTGATGGAAAAAAAATCCCAACACCAAGAAATAATTATTGTAGAGTAATGAAATTTCAGCAATACATTTATATAGGTAACGTACGTAATTGATTACAATTTTAAGATCACAGGTTAATTTAAGCCCGAGAAGAGCCATTGCAGAAGTGAAATACAGGTACATTAATAACCGGTGTAACCGCCAGAATTTTGAATGCAAGCATACAAACGTGCATGCATTGAATCATACAGGTGCTGGATGTCCGTTTGTGGGATGGAGTTCCATGCCTGTTGCACTTGGTCGATCAATACAGGGACGGTTAATGCTGGTTGTGGATGACGCTGGAGTTGTCGTCCAATGATGTCCCATACGTGCTCAATTGGAGACAGATCTGGTGATCTGGCAGGCCAAGGCAACATGTCGACACCCTGTAGAGCACGTTGGGTTACTACAGCAGTATGAGGTCGAGCGTTATTCTGTTGGAAAACACCTCCTGGAATGCTACTCATGAAAGGCAGAACAACAGGTTGAATTACCAGACTGACGTACACATTTGCTGTCAGGGTGCGTGGGATAACCACGAGAGTGCTTCTGCTGCCATAAGAAATTGCTCCCCAGACCATAACTCCAGGTGTAGGTCCAGTGTGTCTAGGCCGCAGACAGGATGGCTGCAGCCGCTCACTTGACCTCCTCCTAACCAACACACGGCAATCACTGGCACCAAGGCAGAACCGGCTTTCATCAGAAAACACAACAGATCTCCACTCCGTCCTCCAATGAGCTCTAGCCTGACACCACTGACGTCGCAAACGGCAGTGGTTTGGCGTTAGTGGAATGCACGCTACAGGACGTCTGGCTCGGAGCTGTCCTTGAAGTAACCGATTGGTAACAGTTCGTTGTGTCACTGTGGTGCCAACTGCTGCTCGAATTTCTGCTGCAGACGCAGTACGACTCGCTACGGCCATACGCCGAACACGGCGGTCTTCCCTCTCAGTAGTGCCACGTGGCCGCCCGGAACCCGGTCTTCTTGAGACAGTGCCTTCCCTTGACCACTGCTGCCAACATTCATGCACAGTGGATGCATTCCTGCCAAGCCTTTCTGCAATCTCGCGGAAAGAAAATCCACCTGCTCTTGGGCCTATTATACGACCTCGTTCTAACTCAGTGAGCTGTTGATAATGGTCTTCGTCGTCTTCTTAAAGGCATTGTGGACTAGCATCAACTCACTACATCAAATCTTGACGCTAAACAAGGCTCAGGAACGTTACAGCTCGTATTTAAAGCGAACCTGATTTGCATCTTCCGTGTGTCGCTACTAGCGTCACATTGATGCGCCGAGCGCAAAATTTGAATCGACGTCATCTTTTAGATGTATGAACACGCCTGCCAAATTTCGTTTGGATAGCACAACTCCTTCTTGGTGTTGGGATTTTTTTCCATCAGTGTATATTCAATAAAAGTAATCAAAGTAGTTTATATTGCACGAAAATTTAAATTTTATGTATACATATAACTATATCTAAAGTAGTTATAGCTACGCAATGCTTCACTAAGCACATTTCAGATTTTAATATTTTTGAGCTAATTGTTATGTTTTGCTAAATGAGAAGTAAGAGCATTCTTTGTGCAACGACTATGAGATGTGCAAGTCCATGATTCAGCCCATTTAGTGATTTATGCTTCATCAAATGCAAAACAGAAACTGTAAAATTCAAATCGGATAAGATTAATGGAAGTAAGGGAGAGAATTTAATTTCTCTGGAGTTAATACTCATGTTATAAATGTATGCACAGCTAATTAAAGTAACAATTTCATCATCTAATCACCATTTCTCATTTACTCCAAAATAAATTGTTCATTTTCATTCATATTAATTCAACATGACTTGCGTTATATTTTATTGTTTCTGCATCTCATTTTCACTATAAATCAGAGAACAAAAATTATTTTTAATTTAAATACCTAGCTTTTATTTTGATTTAGAGCAAAGCATGTTATTATATCATCGTCATGTATCACTCATATGAAAAATTCGAAGTAATAAATTCTAAAAGAATTACAAATGCAGAAGATAAAACTTCAAACTATAATTTAAAATGTGTTAAGAATAAGCCTTAATTAAAGAAAATGCTTTTCTAAATAAAAAAAGTATGATCATTGGTAGGAAATAAAGGAAATGTACGAAATTCAAATAATTGAAAGTTTTCTTGAAGTACTAAAAAATTAAAGTTGAAATGATAATGATTATCTATCTATCTATCTATCTATCTATCTATCTATCTATCTATCTATCTATCTATCTATCTATATATATATATATATATATATATATATATATATATATATATATATATATATATATATATATATATATATATATATATATATATATATATATATATATATATTCATGTTTCTAATAATATTTTTGCGATATTACTCAGTTAATCCTGCGATTTCCAGCAGTTGACTCGGGATTATTAGCTATTATTAAGTAACATTTCATGAAACCTCTGCATATTATCTTTACCAGAGGAAGAATTCTTGAAAGTGAGCAAAGATGTAAATGTGGTTTCTTAACGAGAATCAAATGCATGGGTAAAATATACTCACGTCCTTTTTCTACTTTAATGATTCGCACAAGGAGCACTAAAAATAAAAATAAAATCACATTAGAAAATTTTAAAACAATATCAAAAATAAAATAAAGTAGAAAAACATACAACTAATATAATATATACATATATGATTCAACTGTCCCTTTGTTGCACACTAGGAGAAATTAGATTAGATCATAGTTTAAAGTAGATTTCCAATCATAACAAATAGCCCCAAGAGGAAATTGAATCTATGATTTGTTGAATTGAAGACCAAAAGTAGTTAATTGATGACAAACAGGAGATAGTTGTTAGGAAAATCCATGCACTTCCTTAACCAAGCTGTTCTCTAAAACTCAATGTACATACTGTATAAATAAAATGCGAGTTAGCGCTATAATCTATTTTTGAAACATCTGCTTCATTTATTTATTCAAGAAATGACCACTAAAGTTAAACAAAAGATCAGTAGTTTCTTCCAACCAGTGTGGTTGTTGAAGACGACCATCATGTTCAAGGTAGTTTCTTCGATGTTTTTTTCGTAAGTAAAATACTGTATGTACATACTATACTTAATTTTCTTCTGTGCAGTTTTAAACTTTATTCTCTTAAATTCAAAATATTATTTTTACTGTATACAGTAGCTTTTTTTATATACCTTACCTCAATTTATAGACTATTTTGTTTAATCTGTACTTTCATTAATTCGGACGATCTGGATTCTATATCAGTTCGAATTAAGGAGAATTGTGTATGACTTAAGCATTAATAGAAAAACCATCAATTCTCATGATGAAGTGGTTTGTCTAAAATTAATATTCTACGAAGCAAACTAAAAAATTAATAATTATTAGGAATAAAATAATAGCAACAATGATTTGAAATTCGTTCTTCATCAATCTAATTTGGCAATAAGAAAAATATACTAAAATTACTAGATACAATAAAAGGTAACTTTAAAAATAAGATCAATAAATTAACTTCAGAGCAAAACAAACAAAGGAAATCACATTCATTGATGCTTATCTTCTGTTCGTCACTTGAAGGAATACGCATTTTCAAAGAACAAAATATATATAAGTGAAAAACAAATCAGGATTCATTGAATAAAGGTAAAAACCGCTTCTAATCTATACTTATATATATCAAGTTCATTACGCAATATTTTCCCACTCATTGATTGGCCTGTTTATGAAAAAATGTGACAAGACAAATTAATTATAAAGATCTCTGAAAACGTTTATTTATATCATAAAAATTATAAACTCTATAAATCTCCTCATAGCATTGCAATAGGTAACATTTATTGTTGAAGTTGCTTGCAAGGAAGATACGATTATATAGATCTCTTCTTTTTCATGATTTTAATAATCTTTACTAGCAGTTAGACGTTTCACTTAAAATGGATATTTGTAATAAATCGCAAAAGTTGATATTTTATAAAATAACTAAGCAGATTTTTCTTCTGCAATTGTTATGTAAAGTTTGCAACAAATTGTAACGATTTGTTGTAAACTTCGCAAATATAAATGAGGGAAGCTGATGATCTCCAGATTGGGTTGTTTATATTGCAGGAGTTATAATTCTTCTGTATAAATAAACAAATTTAAAATAATTTATAATATTTTGTAAAAAGTTTGCTTGTAATTTGAGAAAGGCAAAAACCATTATTTTTAACTTCTTCTCCATGGTATTACATAAGATACTAGAGTGAATGCAAACACAAAATCTATGTAATTCCTGTTATGAAATTAATATGACAAATATGCTGATTTATTCGATTTATTATATAAGTACCATTCTAGTTTTAAGTTTTAATATAATCTCATATTAGTAAGATTTTTATTACTGGAAGATAATATAAGGCGAAAATTTTCATAAAAGCTTTACAATATATTATTTAATTATAATTGCAATATATTTCATACTAATATTTTTAATATTGTCACGTGAACTATAAGATGAATTATCAGCTCTTAGGAATTTATATTACTTTTTGGTTTCATTCTTGTTTCAGATGTTGATATTTGTAATATTGTAGTTTGGTACTATTACAATTATTTTAACTTTAGTGATAAATAAATTAGTCTAATTAACCTTGTGTACAAAAAACCCTCATAAAGAAACAAATTACACGGAATCAAAATAGGAGTTTATTTTGATAACTTTATTTTCATAACATCTAAATTTATTTATAATTTTCATGCAATATTGTGCCACTTACCTGCAACAGCATTGCAGTATTCTGCTTCACCAATACTTTTGCTGTCGAGACAAACAGGACACTCTGGATGAGTCAGCTTTTTACACTCCATTTTCGGGATGGGTGGTAGAATTAGCCCGGGGAACATTGGAGGAGGTGGTTGTACAGGTGGAGGTGGTGGAGGAGGTGGTTGTACAGGTGGGGGTGGGGGAGGAGGAGGATCATAAGGTGGTGGTGGCGGTGGAGGAACAGGAGTATAAGGTGGAGGTGGAGGAGGTGGAGGAGGAGGTGGAGGTGGTGGTGGAGGAGGAGGTGGAGGTGGTGGTGGTGGCGGAGGAGCAGGAGTATATGGCGGAGGTGGTGGTGGCGGAGGAGGAGCAGGAGTATAAGGTAGGGGTGGTGGTGGTGGAGGAACAGGAGTATAAGGTAGAGGTGGTGGTGGTGGTGGAGGAACAGGAGTATAAGGTAGAGGTGGTGGTGGTGGTGGAGGAACAGGAGTATAAGGTAGAGTGGTGGTGGTGGTGGAGGAACAGGAGTATAAGGTAGAGGTGATGGAGGAGCAGGAGTATATGGCGGAGGTAGTGGCGGAGGAGGCTTAGGACAGGCAGAAATAGTAGTGGAGCCGATAGGCAAACAGGTAGTAGCTGCGGGCCCAACTGTGACTGTAGTACCCGTTATTGGGATAGGAGACAAGAGAAGAGCAAATCCATGTCCTAAAATATTAAAGCATATAGTTTCATTTGTTCGTTACTCTTCAAATTCTCAGAATAGTTTTTTTTGTTCCTGAATTCGAATGTCTATTTCACTTAACATAACTTTAATACAAATGTCATAATTTTGTTTTAGTTTTATACTAATATTGATGTATTAAGTGAAAATAGAATTTGAAACAGTTTAAAAAGTATGTAAATTAATTTTTGACGTGTTAATGAAAATGTTTCTAAAAAAATATTCTGTAAACTTAACTAATATTTATTTGTATAGCAAAAATGCAAAGTTTCTTTTTTAATTTATCAACCAATGAAATCTTTGTAAAGCACAAAAATTTTAAATATTTCTTTAATTTCTTATTTCTGTTTTTTATAAAGACATCAATTGCAATAAATATTTGACTTTTTTGAAAAAACTTTTTCCCTATGGTATACAATCTAAAAATTTCCTGGAAAGGTATACCTCAGAAAAAGCTTTATAGATGTTACATTAGTGATTTTTCTTCTACATGGCTCCACAGCTTGTATCAAATGCTAATATGATTTATTTACCAGTAACTTAGTTCATGAAATTTAAAATAAAGTTTAGTTATATAATGATTAACTAATTTCCAGTAGTTCAGATAATAAAGTTTTTTCCTTAACAAGTTTTAAATAAACTATTATGCCAAATTTAACCTAATATTTTTATTTTAGAGTTAATTATGGGTAGAATTTATTTCTAAAACAATCTAGAAAATCAGAAATATGGATAAATTCAATGAATGATAGAGAAAAAATAATTTATAATATTCGAGTGTTTTTTACTCCTCGGCCTAAACAGTGGTACCTATGGTTGATTTTCAAAGGGATGCAGTTTAGGGTAACGGTTGAATGGGCAAACTTTGTGAAAGAATCTGGTTACAGTAAACTGTAACATTTATCACCTCGTAATTATTCACAGTTGCTGAGTGAATGCCCGTGCTGATTGGTTTCGGACTCTTTTCACCTGCAGGAAGGTATATTAGTCATTCATTGCAGTTGTTTTCCTGAGTCGGCCACCCCTAACCTTTCTAATAATTTTTTCTATGCTATGGAAGGGTTTCCAAGAGGGCGAAACGACAATTTTGCTGATTCCGAATTCTGCAGCTACTCTGGTCACACCATGCCCTTCCTCAATGTTTCCAGCCATTCTTTCACTCATAAAATCATTCAGCTGATTTCTCCTAGAAATATTTCACAGAAGAACTCACTTGCACTTGCAGCAAATATTTTTTATTGCACATCCGCCCTTCTTTTTTATCTTGAGCTGCGTACACCGACCGATCGCGTTTTTTCTCACGTCATCTGTGACTTTTTGTTCCTGACATTTGCATGCCTTTAACTTTTCTTATAAATTGCATATTCCCTTCTAGAAAGAACGCCCCTTTTTGTTTTTTTCTTGGTTATCTACTTAAAAATTATATTGTTGTTTAAGTTTTACAATATATTAATTCGTTGCATTATTTATTAGCTATGTACAGTGGATCTTCAATTATATCAATCAATTAGGACCGGTCCCGTTCAGATAATCAAAAATTCGTACACTTGGATTTTTCCAAAAAAAGGGTACATATTAATTAAATTGTACGTTGAAAATAAGATTAAAAAAAAGACATATTTTTAAATAATCAATTAAATGAAAATATAATACTTTTATCTTAAGGCATTTACAAGTTCTATATAGTAATACAATATGTATGTATAGTGCTGTAAATGAAAGTCTTTACTTGCTTAACATCTTGGTCGGTGTAAACGTTTCACTGCCTTCCTCCGTTTTCAGGTAGGCAAGTCGCACGTCCAGTGAGACAGTGAGAATGTCGATGTGATCACGCTCGGACCCATGATCTAAGCCTTTCAAAGCAGCTTCAAAGCTGGAAAATACGCTACTTGCTGATGACCCCGTGTCTACTTCAGCTTGGACATTAAAGCTTTCTTAATCGACTCTTTCAATAAGTTTACCGTCATTTGTAATTTGAAATATAGGGTATCACTCATAATCCATTACCCTCTATCCTCAGCACTAACTTCTGAACATCCAAGAATTTTCAAAAGAATATTTTGGAATCCCTCAGTGACACGTCACTCTTATTTTCTTCATTGTCTTCATTTTTTTTGAGCTTTTTCCTTTTTCTCATTTCCCTTTCTTCAGTTTAATTTGTTTTTCTGAAATTCTGTAAGTGATTCGGATAAAAGGTGTTCGGGTAATCGGAGTTTTGCTTACTAACACACACACACACATATATATATACATACATATATATATATATATATATATATATATATATATATATATATATATATATATATATAAACTAATTGTTATCACAGTTCTTCTTATTTATGTTGGTTTAAAGAATTTAAAATTTCATGTATTTCATAATTATTAATGGCGTGCATATATGAGATAAAATAAGCTAATTAGGTTCGAAATGATACATTAATTTAAAATTGCATTTTTTCAACACCAGGCGCATTGTTTTGCGTGGGCATTAATTTCGCTTCGAATATTAGCAATTATATGCACAAATCATTAAGAAACCAGAGTTTGCTATAATAAAAGACAAAAATGAGAAAATATGATTTTTTTTTTTTGGAAAAAAATTATTACTTTTTACAAAGTTATTATAGATAGCAATAATTATAATACCAAAAGTTAATTGCTTAAATATTGTTGAGAAAAAAGCATGCCAGAAAATGTTTCATTTGTTTGAATAAATGAAAACCTAAAAATTAGAGTTGGCATTATTATTACTCATTAAAATGTTGTTGCATTCTGATGAGTTAAGGAAACTAGTCAATAAGTAGACTGTGGGAGTGAAACCGAAAACAGTGCTTAGTTTCCAAGGGAAATTATAATTTATTTTAGTATTTTAACTGTGATATATATATATATATATATATATATATATATATATATATATATATATATATATATATATATATATATATATATATATATATATATATATATATATATATATATATACACACACACACCCATAGACTTTTACCCATAATGTACCTGTTAAACTTTCTCGCAATGCTTTCTAAGCGATTTCATTTACGTGAATAACTGAATTATTAAATTTTCAAGATATTTTTAGATAAGCATGTTTTTTGAAGCATTAAGCTGTTTACGCACTTAATCAAACTATGTTACTTCATTCTGATGCAACTTTTCTTCTGTTTTTTAACGAAAGATTCGGTGTTATATCGATTTTGCTGATTGAGACAAATCTGGTGATGCTTTTCTTTCCTCAACATGTTAATATTTAATAAAAATTAAGGATTTTGAAAGAGGTTTTAAGTATTTTTAGTATTTTTGTATTTTTTTAAAGTATTCTTTTTGGCAGTTGTAATATTTCATCATGATGGAAAGAAGAATCTTTTTTCAATAGTCATTCAACATGTAAAAAAAAAACTTTTTTCTGAATTTTTTCACAGGGTTTACATTTTTTATTACCAACTGTGATTAGAAAAATTATTTTTAATAAATGGTGAAGAGTATGAGGAAAATAAAAATATTTTTTATTGAAATTTACAGCATGTAATTTCAAATCTGTATATTTTAAAATAAGTTGATTTTATCTTTTGCACATTTTGCAAAAAAATCTTTTGTGTTTTGTTAGGCCACAAAATTATGAAAATATAACATCAACAAATCTTTAAGGGAATTTAATACTTGGAATTATAAAATTACTTACAAAAGTAATGTTTTAATGCATGAAATAGTCGTGAATGTCGTATAAAAGATATGATTTGTATAACAACGAAATACAAACTTATTTGCGAGAAGTGATTTTAAAGTTATTATAACATTTTTTCAAGATTAAAATATTTGAAGATACAATTCCAGTTGTATTATTTATAATATTTTCAGTGCTTGCATATGAAGCTTAGTGGTAGCGTTTCACGTTTTATTTGTTTTATTAGTTTCCTAAGGCATAGATCCGAGGTTCGGTCCTCGGGCTGGGCAAGGCTATTCAGCCTTTCATACCTTCAGTGGGTCGAAAAATTGAGTACCAAATATACTTGGGAACTAAACACTGGGGGCTTCGCTTTAGGATGACCACTTCGCACCCCAGAGTCTCTTGGTCAGGAAAGCAGAGATGGGCACTGTAGGCTTTGGCCCACATAGGTTGTCGTGCCACAGAGTTTAGTTTTAATGTTTTCATTATTGTTTCAATTAATCGGTCTTTAAATTGTAGAATATTTTTAATAATAAACTTAAATCAATATCCTTGTCCTACGTAACTGAGGAAAAGTTTAACTTCACCTGTCAAAAGTTTTTACACATTTAAATATCTGTAAGCAGCAAGCAAATATTAGTTCTTATATCATATTCTTATATCATACTAGTTCTTATATCATATTCTAATAGATTTAATACTGAAAAGCGTGATCATTTCAACTTTTCCACTTGACACACAGGGCTGTAAATTATCCCATGACTAATTAATTATTCTTCCTATGACTTGGAAATAAGAAATTATTGTGATATATAGCAGATATCTCTTCTGTTTCTTTAAAACAATCATTAAAATATATTCCGAAATATGTATTCAAAAAGAATATCTGACGTAGAACATTACTTTTCCTGACGATTCTCTTTGCATTAGAGTGTTAGTGTCTCATTCGATATCTCTCTCTCTCTCTCTCTCTCTCTATATATATATATATATATACATACATACATACATACATACATACATAGTATATATATATATATATATATATATATATATATATATATATATATATATATATATATATATATATATATATATATATATATATATATATATATATATATATATATATATATATATATATATATATATATATATATATATATATATATATATATATATATATATATATATATATATATATTGCTAAAATTTTATAGATTTGACTTAACATGCTTGAAAAATATGTATATACAAGGGTTTTATTAGTTTCCGTTTCAACTCGAATTAATATCATCAATTTTCATTTGAACGAAGTTACGTGGAGACAACTTACCTACTGTGAAGACGTGGCAGTTACAATCTGCAGCAGCTAAGAGGGTCAGGACAGTTCCAGGATCCTGAGTGGGGACCGGTGATAGATCCTTCAAAATTTTTACTTTGGCATATTTGCATGATTTATCAGCTAAAAAGGAAAAGTAGTTTTGAAAAATGCCATGTTCCTTAGTTGTTGCATGAGCTATGAAATATATTTAGTTACAAGATCTTGCCGAGAACAATAAAAATGTTTTTTGATTAGAAGACTCAAATTTTTTCCTTTTTTTTGTGGAAGAATTGTAATATTAATAAACTCAGTATTTTAATCAAAACAATTTTTTTTATGTTACATAAAAATTATATTTATTACGTTTGTTAAATGTGATTTTAATTTTATCGTTTGATTTCTACTACGTCATTTGTAATCTATTAGATAATAATTTAAATTTTCTAAAAGTTCTGTAAATCTATAGGTAGATTATTTTATGAATTATGTTGATTGTTGGAGCAAATTAGAGTTACAATTTTCCTTCCATTTTTTTCCTATTTATTCTTTTGCGACTGGTTTCTTTTTGTTAGTTTATAATGTAATCAAATTTTAAAAGTCGTTTAAACTTTGAAGTGTTTAGCCAAGCTGAGAATATTTGTGTATAACCACATTACTCAGTGATAAGGGCCGTTTTAGTGTCTTAGAAAGATTTATGTTTCTAGGAAGTTCAACAAGAATCATTCTGTTGAATTATAACTCATTTATTGAATCTTTGTATTTCTACTACTTGTTGATTTATGTATTCTGTTTTCACTAATTTCTTGGCTGATAAGTAGTATGCTATCATTGAAATATTTGAAGTCGTAACAACCGACAAAAAACATGAGCTTAAGAGAAAAACACACATTTAAAAAATATTTTCATTAAATCAAAATTATTTCAGCATATAATTTATACTGTATATTAATGAGTGTTTTTTATCTCTATTATCATGCATATGTGTCACATAGCTGCATTTTGATAATTTTTAACTTTTTTTAAAATTTGTATTCTTGTATTTTTTGTAATTGTTTACTTTTTTGAAAAGGTTTTGGTATTTTTAAGTATGTTTATAATTTAAAAATTTTAAACGTTAGTTTCTTTTTTTAAGATTCAAAATATTAAAGCATTTTTTTATCAATATCATTTTACTTTTTTTTTAATTTCATATAAATGATTTGAAAAAATTCGCGGTATTATCTTTAAATATGAGAGATTGTTAATGTTCTTATTTGTATGAAAATTATTTTTATATTCTATATAGACAACAGTATTCTATATATAGAACATTCTCTAAATAAAATGCTTTTTAATAGAAGTAAAATCTAAAATTCATAAAATTCATTAATTTACTTATTTATGAGCAATATGAAATTATATTCTTAAAATAGTTAGTGTAAATTCTTCATGTTTAACATCATGTCTCACTTTAAGAATGCAAATATATTTTTATCTAAAAACCGACTAAGAAAATTTAACATTGAAACTGATATGTTACAATTACTGCAGAGGTATTAATATTATATATTACGCGGCAATTTTTTATACAGCAATGAATATTTGACTGATATTTGTTCTTTCATACTATTTCTAGTAAACATATAAGTACTCCATTCCATATATATATACATACATACATACATATATATATATATATATATATATATATATATATATATATATATATATATATATATATATATATATATATATATATTTAAATATATGTATATATATATATGTATATATATATATATATATAATATATATATGTATATATATATACATATATATATATATAAATATATATATATATGTATATATATATACATATTTATATATATATGTATATATATACTATATATATATATATATATATGTATATATATACATATATATATATATATATATATATATATATACATATTTATATATATATATATACATATATATATATATATATATATATATATATATATATATATATATATATATATATATATATATATATATATATATATATATATATATATATATATATAATATATATATATATATATATATATATATATATATATATATATATATATATATATATATATATATATATATATATATATATATATATATATATATATATATATATATATATATATATATATATATATATATATATATATATATATATATATATATATATATATATATATATATATATATATATATATATATATATATATATATATATATATATATATATATATATATATATATATATATATATATATATATATATAACTGAAACAACGGAAAAAATCGGCTCTAGAGTTAGCATCTTCAGGTCACAATTTCTATAATAAACCAATAGTGAGACATTTTAGAAGTGTAAAAGTTTTATCAACGCTCATATCAGTTTTATTTAGTTGAGTAAAATGTCGAACCCTCCTGATACAAGACCAATGCTTTGTCTGAAAGGCTAAATCGATTTGGTGATGCTATTCAAATTCAAAAATAATATGAATATTATATTATTATTTTTGTGGAATATTTTCGTGAAGGAAAGAGAAAATTTTCAAATTCTTTACCCGATAAGTGCAAGTGCAAGGAAAAAATGTCCATCATTTTCCTTCTTTAATAATCCTTATGAGTAAGTTTCAAAACTTTCAATCCGAAAAATCATACCACTGAACCACAATGAGATTGTCTTGTGTTAATTAACGTGGATGGAATAAAGCTATTGGTAAATACAATATTTTTATGACCAAAATATCGCAATGAAATTTTGATCACGTTAAAGATGTCCTTAAACTTATGAAACCCCCCAAAAAAATTATATATTTTTTTTTCAATTTTTCGATTTAAAAATGGATTTTATGTTCTTTACTGAGTTAAAAAAATCTGCAAAGAAGGTTAATAAAAATTAATTGGATAATATATTGGATGTAATATTTCCTCGTTATTATACTGTTGTAAGAAGAAAATAATGCTTATTTTATTATAATTTAAAATTATGAATTATTTTATATTGATGGGTTAGTTAAATTAGGCAGTTTGGGATCGTATCAAATTCAGTTATCACTTGTAAGATATATGTATATTGTACTCATGGGTCTGTACTAAAGAACGTTTGTGTGATGTTGATTTTTTAACAGAAGGATGTTCAATTTTGTAGTTAATTTCATAAATTTATCTTGATTGAAAAAATCATGAAATATCATCTACTAGCTTTTACACACATTAGAATGCGTTCTAAACTGTCATCAATAATTTACTGAGCGAAGCAAATGAAATATCTACTCTATTCACTAAAATCTTTAGACTTCTACTTCAATTTTTCTAAACTCTCCCAAACTCGATTGTTTTTTTTTTTTTAATAAGTGAAATATAAGTATCATATACTTTAAAAATGAAATTCAAAAATATAAAACTTTCAGGTTGAACTTATCAGAAAATCCAATCTATTGAAATGCATGAGTTTATAAAAAACTTCAACGCAAAGAAAATTCAGGCTTTTCATTACATTTTGTTCGTTAATTACTTTCAGTGATCTGGTTAGTGAAACAAATTGTAAAATGAAACACGATTGAAGGCATTATGTCAGTTTGCCCATGTTTCAATAGATTGCCTAAATTAATTTAGAAATTACTTCATTACGTAAACATAAAATAATACTGACATATTATGCTGTATTGTATGTGTTAATTTTCAATTTTTTTCATATAATAATTGAGAAATACTGAAAAAAAATCTTTACTATTCTTACCATCATACAGTGGTGCAATTGGATACGCTGGTAATGGTGGCGGGGCTGAAATACAATTATAAAACAAGTTACTCATGACGAAGAAATACGATCCCTTGAATATATAATTTTATGATGTCAAATATTTTCAAATATTAATATTTTATAATTTACAGAGATTTGTATATATATATATATATATATATATATATATATATATATATATATATATATATACATACATATATACATATATATATATATACATACATACATACGTATATACATATATAAATACATACATACATATATATATATATATACATATACATACATATATATATATATACATATATATATATATATATATATATATATATATATATATATATATATATATATATATATATATATATATATATATATATATATATAAGACGCGCGTTCAGGACGAAGCTGAAGTGAAAGGAATTATATCACAGGACGGGTATTTTTCTCCGCTAGGCGTAACTTTAGAAAAAATTAGTAAATAATAAAGTTAAAGTCCTATCGCCGTGATTTTTGGTAGCATTTTAGATTACCACATAATCTATCTTATAACATTAAAACTAGACTTTGATAATGTTTTTCCTTCAATTTATATGAAAATATATATATATATATATATATATATATATATAAAAGTTGCTTACTTTGAGAAATAATTTTCGACAGTGCAATTCTAGTTTTTCCAAAATTTTAATTGACAAAACACTTCAACATATTTGCAAATTAATAAAGACTGTACAAGGGCTATTTACAAGAAAAATATCAAAATTTAAAATAAAGACTGAGTATGGAAAATCTCAAATCATGGAGAAGCGCAAAGTCCAATTTGCATGATTTGCAATTATAAAATGTTTGTTGTGTTTTCTTTTCTTTCATCATGGTTTGTGAGCAAACAATGCCCTTTCTGCGACTTTTTTCTTCCTTTTTGTTCAAATTAAGGGTAAGAAAATGCCTACCAAATAATCCTCGCCATAATAATCTGGAGTCGAGAATTTTCGAAATAACAAGAAAAGTGAGCAAATATAACCGAAAGCTGTAAAAACTGTAACGAAACTGACGCTAAAACCCTAAAAGACTTCCAATAGCAGCGAAAACAAAATAAAAAAAGTGTTCGGAGAGCTATCAGAAGCGAGAATCCTTAAATCACGTGGATAGTTGTAGAGCCGAGCTGTGTTTGTTTACATTGAGATTTCCTCTCTCTCCACCCACAGCTGATAATCAAAATACCAAAAAAAAGCAAGAATACGAAAAAAATGAAGGTCAGAACACTAAAACTACGTTCAGTTTAAATGTAATAGACACATAGTGCCATCTAGTGATTATTAAAATTTGTTCCAGCTTAAAATGCATATATGCACCGCCCGGTCCTCACTTTTGTCAGTAAGAAATACCTATATGCACTGCCCGTCGCGAAGAGGATAATGTGGTCGGGTAAATGCCGCTACATTTTATTTTGCATCGATAGAAGATGTCGGATTTGGGTGTGATAAGAATCCATTTTATCTTATTCGCACTGGACAAGATTGTAGTGAGAGTATCATGATATTGAGAACATTCTTCTGGTGTGGAAATATTGTCCAGGTGTTTCTCGCGAGTAAATAAAGAAGCATGAGATACCTATATATATATTGGAAAATTAAATGTAATGATGCGCTTCTGCTCTTAGAGTGGCGGATACTTTATAGATGATAAGACCATACGCGTTGAGTCATAAGTGTTGAAAATTGGTTTGTTGAATATCAGTCTGTCTTCCGACACCTTTCTTGGTCAGCTGAGACCTGGTCACCCCATAAAAAATGTATGAGATCAGATAACACACTCATACCTAATTTTCAAGATCTAAAAAGCTGGATAGCCATGTATGGTATTTTCTGAAAATACATACACTCCAGAAGAATGTATATTCGATGACCAAATGAATAAGAGCTGTTATCCGTTAAAGATAGACTTATGAAATTTTATTTTGATTCTAAATCATTGACCCCAACGTATATATGTTAAAGTTAACATAATCATCAAACATAGAAAGTAAATATGGTACGGATTTTATAGATTTATTCTGAAGTTATTTCATATTGAATGAATTATTTTTTCCAAACTCCATTCCTCTGAGAACTTGATATTCTAATTTGTTTTAAGTTATTCTGTCACCAGAAATACTTTCGAGCGCCATATTTTAGCTAATACTTCTTAAATTTAATTAAATTTATTTTCTGAGTAATGAGAGAAAATATAAATGTCAACAAATGATATTGTGTATTAAAAATTAGATTAGGTTATTGTAAAAATATTGTAAGCGTAATCATTTAAAAGAAAGTATCCCTTTCACGCTAATATTTTTAAATATTAGTATTAAATAAAATTCCTTTTGTATGATAAATATATGTTAATTAGAAAAATTAAATATAAATTTAAAAATAATTTATTGAAGTTATATAAAAAATTAAATTCCTCTAAAAAAGTTTCTAATTTATGAAATAAATGGATTTATTTTTACTATATTTTATATGAATAACAATAAAACTTCCTTTGAAAAATCAAAATCTTTTGAATTTTTAATGTTAAATTATAAGAAATCATTATTTGAATGTTTTCGAAAACTATAATTATTATTTATTTATTCAGTTCA
This sequence comes from Latrodectus hesperus, assembly GCA_037975125.1. Classification (NCBI taxonomy): domain Eukaryota; kingdom Metazoa; phylum Arthropoda; class Arachnida; order Araneae; family Theridiidae; genus Latrodectus; species Latrodectus hesperus. The sequence goes on along the minus strand of CM075856.1, from coordinate 46,783,074 downwards.
ATAAGAAATTTCGAAATATTTGACAAAAGATTTTTGATTAAATACACACAAAATGATATTTAAATCATAAAATGCTAGCTTTCGATTGATATCTCATTTATCATCTACGTCAATCATGACGTCACATCTAGATCTCTTCCACCAGTTGTTATCAGAAGATATCTTTTATACAGTCAGCTATTGGATTAGTCATAGATGTTTATTAAGCAATGGTGGATATCGTGATTAACGTCTTACGGATATTTAGTATATGTTTTGAGTGGAATAAGAAAAGTTTGCATATATAGCATTTTATCTTGAGCTTATAGTAAAAAATTGATGCAAACAAAGAAAGACTTTTACGTAAAGTAAAAACCATGGTAATGAAATATTTATGCAACAATGGATAATGCAGTTTGCCCAAAGAAATCTTCTACATAGAGACAAATTCCGGATAGAACAGCATTGACTTTTAATGGATCCAATGAGAGAAAATATATAAGATAAATCTTCAATTCCTTATGGACTTTTGAAAAAAAAATTAATAAGAATTGCAGTTAACTAAAGAATAAAGAGTATTTCATTAAGTTAATCATTGACATAACTTTGCCGATCCCGGTATAGGTATTTGTAAGCAATATATTGAAAACTATGGGGTTTTACTAAATTGTGAAATATGAAACTTCATGGAACTTTGCAATGTTATGTATAGATTGGTAACACGCAGAATATACCACTTCTACTAACGTATTATTTTGCCTATATCTATGTTCTAAATCTTTACTTAAAGTTCATTCTCAAATGTTCATATAAGTACGGTTGCAGAATAGTTTTCAACTAAAATATCATTAAAAATACTCACCTTTAAGGTCGATGGTGACTACAGGAGGAGAGTATTCACTGGAATACACTGAAATTCAATAAAATCCATTTAAACATATAATGGAATGTAATCAAAAATTAAAAGTAATAGGACACAACATATAATGAATAAAAATAAATGCCACTAAATGTTTTTTATTTCCATATACTGAACTTAACAACATTATATTTGAAAACCATAAAAACACCATTTTACCCTCTTTAATTTTAAAATCGGTGACAACTGTAGTTACAATTGTGCTACTTAAAGCAAGAGTATAAGTAATGTCACAAGCTCATATTTCTGCAGTATAATCTACATTAAAAAGTGTACATGGGTTACCTGAATAGATAATACAATATGAGGCAAATATAATGACAACATTTTCATGGAAATCATCTTTATAACTGCATTACAGATATCGTAATTTCAGGGCTTTTCAAGTCAGTAGCACTTTGGTTGGCCCCATATTAAATGCACGCGTAGCTGAGTTAAACTGAAAGTGGAAAGATAAGAACAATCTCAGCCAATTTCGGTTAAATATTTTCAATATTAAGCGTGTATTTCCCATAGCTACTTGCTTATCATACCCAAAAGCATACACACATTTCACATATTATGAAATAACAGCAAGTCCTTCCATAAAAGTTTTCTTAGAATTGGCAGTTGAATAGTTTGCGTTTTAGCTTTTAGTACTAAATTTCAGTTGATTTTATTCCTTCTTGCTATGTCTATGCATGTGATGTTTCAGAATGTACTTTATTAATCTTTAAGTACCTGTATACATGATACTTTTCTGTATACATGATACCTGTATACATGATACATGTGTTAAAAAATCTTGTAAAACTAAAAACAAATTAATTAAATCCATGTTTTTTCTCTACAAAACATTGTGAAAAGAAAAGAACTTTGTTTATTGCAACAAAAAAACCCATTAGATTTAACAAATTGCCCATTTGGCGATAAAATTGGTGATATTGAGTAAACCCCTGGTAAGCGTCCACGAGCACAATATATTCACCAGCATCGTGATAGGTTTGTGTATTTTAATAAAATCATTTTAAAACAAATATTGATTCCATTTATTTGTTTATCATTTACGTTGTTTCAGCTCTATACAGCTTGAATTTTGGATACAGGCTATTATGTAAAATTTATTCGTCATTATGGGATAATGGATTATCAAATACCGGAAACAATTTTTTAGAAATGTATTATTTATTTTTTAATTATTAATCATTCAATAAAAACAGTGATTCAAAAATACGAGGAGAAGGATACTAATGAATGTTATAAGAAAAAAATTAACACTTGCTGGATATTGCCAAAATAATTTATGCTAAAAAATTATTCCAATAATTCCTTAATATTCAATAATAAAAAAAATTATGAAATTTATTTTCTCAACAAACAGTCATGTAGAAATATTAAGGCTAACGAATAGATTTATAGTTCAAATCTTTATTCCCCATATGTAACGATACTACATACCAATTTTTCGTGTTGTTCATATTTTTGTAATCAAATTAGATTTTACAGTTAAATTTACTTTATGGTTCTACTTAAAAACTTACTCATACACACACTGGCTAGGTAATTAGAAGCTCAAGATCAATATTTTATTGGACCATCTTTTCGCATTGATAATCATTTATATTATTTTGGGTATCGAGACTACATACTTCTGAAGTGAATATACTACCAGAAGAATACCGTGCATTGAGTACACAGATTTTTAGATATTGTAAATTAGATGAAAATGGAATGCGCTGACGTACGTGTTCTTTTTTCCAAATTTCACCCACATTCTGTGGGGTTAAGCTCTAGGCTGTAATGTGACTAGGAAAGGTGTTAGAAATCAGATTGTTGTTTATCAAGACAATTTTGAACATTTTTAACGCGATATAGTGGCGCATTATCTTTTCCGAAGCAGCATCCATCACCATTAGACAGAAACAGCAGTATGTCAGGGAGCATTTATTGCAATCCTCTGCTTTATAGAACCGAGTGATAGTTACTGTTTTGAAAATCAAACGCCAGAGAAATAGGGGCCAACAATCTCTTTTCAAAATGATAAAATACCTGTCTTATTCACATTTTACTACATTTATTGTGAAATGCACCTTTACACATTATTAAGCAACATTTTCATAAAAGAAGTTGCATTATTCAATCCTGACAAGCGCTTAAATGAAAATCTCAAAGATTTTTAATTCACTAGCCAATATATGTAATTTGTAAAAATTTTACACTGGATAATATAAAAATATTCCTATTTTTAGATTTTACAAAATCAAAATTTTATTAAATAAACAATTTACTTATGTTTACTGATTTGAAATTAATATATAATTAAGTAATGAGCTATCTTATGTGAAAATAAATTTTTCGATTCAATAATGCAATGAACACATTCGATTCGAATCATATTCTATTTACACTGGTGTTCAAAATTAAGAAAATTTTCAGATTTGGTCAATTACCTCCAGAGCTACTGGACCGATTTTAATGAAATATGGTATGTACATGCATTGATAGGTTATGATACAAATGACCAAGCAACAGTTTTAAAGCACACGCGTAATCGTGCGTAATACTTATTGAACACGGTAGGCATGTAATAGCGGTTGCAGAACAGAACAAGAAAGTGGGTTGATATATACCCCTCTCACAGATATACAAGTCTCGCAGCGTAATTTCATAGTTAAAATAAAACAGTTAATGGTTTCCTGTGGCAATTTGTCCTACTCGTCCGACAACGTTGTTTTTCAGCCCTGGGTGATTCTCGGAAGAGGATTGCGAATTGCAACTGCCCTCCCCAGAGTATATTAGACATGCTGTATAGGATCGAGGTCTGGAGATCTTGTGGGCCAATCCATCCGGCGAATATCCTGACTTTGTAGAAATTCGCCGACCAGAAGCTCTCAATGTGGCTTCTCGCTATCGTCCAATAAAATGAACTATCCCTATTCCTCACCATAATTACACTGCCACTCTTAAAAACATAAAGGGTTGTACATCCATTTAACATGATGCCTGACTAAACCATTAAACTTCCGCCACCTTAAGGGTTGATATTATTGGATGGTATTGATAATTGGATATTGGAGGCCAGATAACAGGTCTTTGGTTCTCTCCAAATGAAGGTAAGACGGAAATCTGTGGTTAAGCTAAACTGAGAATCATCAGTGAAGAGAATGACAACCCATTGATCCCTTCTCTATACTCTCTATACTCTCTGCACCATTCTAAACGAACTCTCCTGTGCGTAGAAGTGAAAATTTGAGCTTTAAAAATATAGTATAAATAGAACGCTTAAGTGTAAGGAATGTAAAAAAAATTGTATTTTATAAATAATCTTCTAAGTCAATATTATTTTATTTTCTATGGAAAATTCCAGTCCTTCCGAAAAAGATTTAGTCCATTTGAATTTAATGATAAATATTTCGAATAACTTATCTTTTAATTTAATTCTGAAAAATACTTACATTGTATTTCTATGGCTGGGGGAGTACTCTTTCCCGCTATAAAAAAAGAGAACAGAAAATTTTAATAACATTCCACAATTTTAAATTAATACCTTTATATGGATGCATTTTTATTTTTTTTAATCAGGCAAGAAAAATTGTAATCTTTAATATCTATAATTTTTTTCGAATGAAATTAAGAAAAACACACATATCCCAAATATATCAATTGCTTTTCCTTACATTTTTGTGTTTTCCTTTTATAGTAATCAATTAAATAATTTTTCATAAAAAATGAAAAAAAAATTTTCATAAGAAATAGTATAATCCATTAAATTATTTTTCAATTCATTACTTTTCTGATTGCAATAGTTTTATCATCTTTTAATTTGAATAATTAGAATGGATTTTGTGCATTAATATGAATGATAATGTTAGAGTACATCATTTATTTATATTATCTTTTCAATTGTTTCATTTTGCTACAAATATTCCAGCTCGCCAACAACTATCACCGTATTCAAAGGATTGAATTCAAACTTGGCAGAGAATAAAGTTTTATTAATGAAAAAATATTTGTATTTCATCAATACAAGTTTAAGTAAAAGTGAACACAAGAAGAGAATAACCGAATTTAAAATACTACAAAGAATAATTAGGTATTCATTTAATTATTTGTAATTGAATAAATATGGAATTGGCTTGTAAGAATATATCTTGTTAAAAGATATCATTACATGCTAATTCCATATTTATTAATAAAATACGTATGAAAAATGCTACGTATTTAATCTTGTGAAGAAACATTCATATATTTCATTTGCAGTAAATTATATAAGAATTTGCACATAGAGCAATTTTTTTAAATAGTAAAAATTTATTTATGGATTGATGCGAAATAATTCTTTCATAACATTAATATGAAAATTAGTTCTTATTATTTTTAAGTACGAGTATATTTCTCAGTCATTTGTGATTGCATTACAAATGTATTAACGATACAGATTTCCATTTACTTAATAAGAATATGTTTATGCTTTATTTATATATATCCAAAATAAGTAAATTATTATATATCTCTTCCTATGACTACTAGGGATATCCTCAACTATAATGAATCTCTTAAAAATGGCAGGCATTTTCTTCAGAATTATATAACTTGTTTGACTATAATCTGAGAAAATAAGATTTCACATTTATAAATAAAGGTACGCCGTGTATATATCTAATAGTAATGTTTCACTGTAAAAAAGGAAAAATTCTTGTTACATCACTTTTTTTGCAGCATTTTAAGGAACTAAAAATTCCGATTTTTTTTTTTTTTTTTTTTTTTTTTTGCAATTCGTTTTTTTTTTTTTTTTTTTTTTTGTAATAGCAGATGAAAAGCATTGGTACCTATATTTTATTGATACGCAAAATTTGGTATTTACTTCTTGTTACAGTTGGTGTGCTGTTATGATTGCTTATACCTATAAATTTTATCAGAGTATTACGTTGAAACCAGGAAATATTTTCGCATTATACCAAAAGATTTTATACTTACAGGTTTCCAGGACTTCGATTAGTGCAGCTAAAAGAGATAAAAAAAATATTAATCAGCTATATTATAAATAAAAAATTACCATATTCTAATATTTCTAGTTAAATATCAAATGAAAGAGATAGAAAATGAAGAAATATGTAAAATGGACGTGTAAGCTGTTTTTACATGAAATAAAAATATGATTAAGATATAAGAAGCATTTTTTTTAAATTTTAGAGTAAAAATATGGGACATAAATTTATATAGCAGTGAGATTTCTTGCATTGCATTAAGTTTTAAATTATAATTCATATGAGAATTCACTGATGTTAAATATTCCTGTAAGTAATCAATTTTCTGCTTAAATTAGGCACTAGCAATAATCTCCATCAGCTGGTTAAAAGAACTGCCTTATTAAAGTACTGCTTCTTCATTGAAAAAAGTTACATGGGACAATTTTTAAAAAACTCTTGGAGTAGTTAGAATCTTTTATTCTCATTAAATGTACCCTGTGGAATATTATGAATGATTTAGGGTTAATTTGGCAGAATTTGCGCCAGTATTTTTGGTCAATTGGATTTTACATACCTCGAAAATTTTAATCCACACCAAAAATAAACCAAGGACGATTGATTGCCTTTTTGTCAGTTTATGAAGTTATACTTTTATAAGAATTTAATATCATTGTTGCTCTTCTTTAACGATTTCAAACGTGATATTAAGTTAAAAAAATACCTAATAATGTTTAGATATGCTCGAGATGTTCCATTTTACAAGAGTTAATATGAAAAATAATATAAATCCAGTAATGATGTAGCGAATCGACGAGCGATTGCATTTTCAAAAAGCCTATGGAGCGATTATTTATTTTCCATAAAATTTTATTTATTGCTGAACTACTTACCAAATTTCATTTCGCATGGTATCTGAATTTGTGAGTATGGCTTGGCAATGATGCATTCTGCACACAGCGGGGGTGGGTATTGGCAACTGGTCAGCTTTGGGGAAAAGATAGCTGGAGAATAGGTGATGGAAGTGATGTAAGCTGAAAAGTAAGGTGGTACCACTTGATGAGGAAGAGCACAGGTTGGCAATGTGAATTTTCCCATTGGCAGAGGGAAAAAGTAGAAAACTTCACTCAACTGGAGTGGCCTATCCAAAAGAGGCTTAATCATTGATAGAAGTATTGCGTATGTAGGACCTGAAAATAAAAACATAACCGTTCACACTCATAAATTCAAGCTCTATATGAATAAAAATATCTATTTTTCTTTATTACACGGATTTATAATTAAATTGATTTTTCTTTCTTATATTTTTACCTCTGATTCACAAAAAAAAAAAAAAAACTTTAGTACTCCTTAATATCGATAAATATTAGGACATTTTTAAGGAAAACTAAATGTAAATTTGTACAAGTATATTAATATTTGTTGCCTCTCACTGATTATTAAATAATAGAATCAGTCATGAAAGTGACAAATTGAACTAATTCTTAGAAAAAATAAGTAAAATTAGAAATTCCTTAAGGATTTTCAATTAAAGAGAATGTTTTTTAAGTATACTTCACATTTTTCTGATATTAATTGTCTTTAGAACTCTAAAATCAAGTATTACTCGTTACAAGGAAAGTGATCAACTATTTTCATTATCCAAATAATTACGGCATTGAGTTGTATTATCGTGATATGTGAAAAGCACTATCGCTTATTCTCTATTGATTCAATCAGAAATAGCTGTGATGATCCCTTGTATGTATTTTGAATACTGACAAGGATTAAAAATCCGTGAGCAAAAAATAACCGTTAATCGACATCCATACCAGATTAAGAGCTTATAGTTATTTATTGATGTTAAGAGAACGATATTAGCGTAGATTTTTTACCTGATCATTTGAGAGTTGCTGAAAATTAACAGGTATTTAATATTAGTACAATATAATTCATTAGCAAAACAGTAAAGTTCTTAGTCTTAGAATTGTATGTCTTCCCTTATTTTATAGTTTGTAAAAATCAAATTTTCTATAAATTTGAATTTAGTAGTTATTGTGGCATTAAAGATCTAACATTTGTCAGATTAACTCCAAAAAATTGTTGACAGTCAGAAAGTCGATGACTAGAATTTAGTAATTACAAAAGGTAATATATGAAAAATTTTTTATTGTGAATATATTGAGAGTGTATCTCAACAGTAAGGTTTGATCAAAATTCTCATGGGTGTGAACGGTTCAAACAAAATTAAATGGAAATAAAAGATGTATTTTAATTACTGTTATGAACTTAATAACTATTAATAATAATTATTATTTACAAATTTTAATAATAGATTGGTTAATAACTACCATCAAAAAACATTATTATACTAAAGGAATTTTTCTAAGAATTATTCGTAGGTTATAGTATACGTTATATTATAGTATACTTTAAATGTCGATAACATTTTTAACAGTTAATAATTACAGTATTCTACTGAATATATAAGGTGATAACAATTAAATTACTTCTGTAAGCAACAACCTAAAATTGATAAACATCTTGAGAGAAAATTTGATATATGGATTATGAGATACTCTTAAAGAATTTAAAAAGCGAACGTTTAGTTTGAAAAATGTCCACCAGATGGCTCATAGTATTTTTATCTTATTTATTGCATTACATATATTCAGACTTGTATGCTTGATTCTTGAGATCCGCTTGTAAGTCTTCGTCGATATTAGGACAAATAGCACAATGACAGGTGTACAACCACAGAAGAATAACGAAGAAAACACTCAGGGCCACGGTGGGAATCGAACCCACACTCCTACGCTCTCAAGCGATTAGCAGTGATGCCTTTGACCACTCAGCCACGGAGCGCCCAGCTCATAGTATTGAAAAACAATACAGTGTTCTCTCGCCATTTCGCACTTCATGCTATGCAGCTTCAGTGCTTCGCGGTTTATTCCAAAATAATTAATCAAAAAATAAAAATCGAAAAATACAACCACGTCGGCAACCCATTCTGGAAAGGAGCTTTGCTTTATGTTGTTGAGCTAGAGAAGAATATCTGCATGTCAAACAAAGAGAGGAGTTGACTCAGAGTACATTCCACGGCCTCTCAAAAAGGCGCGTGATTGGTTTCCGGTGCGACATCGACCCATGAGAATACGTTGTTGATGGCTCACATCATAAGGAATGAAGGATTTGTCGACATGGCAAAAGAAGACATCAGCGCCCTTATCGATTGCTACTCGGTCCTACTGACCGATGAAGACCTCCTTGAGATGACAAAGTCTGCGAGTGAGTAAGAAAACGAAGAAACTGAAAAGCTTGGTCTTACTCTAGAGAATCTGCAACAATTGTGCAACATGGTAAGAGCGATGCAGCAATTTGCCAAAGACATTGGCGACAATGTGGTTCAAGTTGTCGAGTTCAGCAATCGCGTTGACGGGGTTATGTTTTTGTACAGAGGAATTTTGTAGGAAAAGAAAAAGCAAAGACAACAACTACCCATCACCATCTTTCTCTGTAAGGCTCTACCGTCAGCGCCTCCAGCAGAAGAGTCTCTCTCAGAAAGCAATGTTGATCAATGGTTATTACTGTATAAGGTTTTGTAATTAACCTTATTAATAAGCACTGACACGTTTAAGTAAATAAGTATACTGTAGTAAATTTTGTCTTAAATGTGTAAAGTATAAATACTGTTTACATATTTAAAACATTCGTATACTGGCAAACACGAATATTCCTAGAAGGCAAATCCTACGGTTTTTCAATTTTCGCGGAAGGTTCTGGTCTTCATTAATTGGAAAAACGAGGGATCACTGTACATTAAATGACTGAAATGACAAATTCAGAGTGCATTAATAAATTAATTATTGCCAAAAAATAAACTAATGAATTAAAATAATCATAATAAAATATGAGCCCTTTGCGATTCAGTGTTCCAAGTGATAGAACACCAAATTTTAAATTGTTACCAAATCGTGGCATTTAGCAATCAATGGGTGAAATTTGTCTTAAAATGTTCTTTAAATTTTCTCTTTTGATAATGATCTAATAGATGGCAGCACTGCATAAAATGATCAAAAATTTTCAATCATAGCAGATTATTGAAATCTCTTTATTTTGAAGGAACATTTCCAAATTTTTTTTCTCATACAAAAAATACTAAAATAATTGTTTGAAAAGAAATGGAACACTGCGCCGCAACGGCACTTTTCCTTTACGCGATCAGACTTGAATTCAATGAGGAGGGAAACAGCTGTGTTTGTTTTTTACTGTTTTTCTCCCTTTTGGGGTGGAATGAACTAATGTTGACGAATTTAAAAGGAAGGATTACTTATATGGGTAATATTTCTACACCCTTTTGGCCTCTTGAATTGAGAAGCTTCAGGGAGGTATAGGATTATATCAGTTAAAAATAACATCAGTTAAAAACAGTTAAAAAAATATCAGTTAAACACAGAATAAAAGAAATATTTTTAATGTGGTAATCATTTCATAATATGAATCGTCAAAGTTGCTCACAAATAATACAAAAGGACAAAGATGCCTGTGAATAATATTAAAAGACATACAAAGTTGAGTTTCTGGAAAACTTACTTTTTAATAAGACGGGGCATTCCGGACAGTATGCTGGTGCGTATACATCGATGCCTGTCAAGAACTCCCGAGGAATGGCTCCCTTGGACACATCGAACAATGTCTTCAGTCGCTCCTTCAGACACAGATACTGCTCTGCTGCCTCTGGATAAGATAGAAATTACTCTTGACGACTGAGATCATACGTGCTCACTCAACAAACACTATGTTGTTAATTGCTTCATGTATTTAACTGCTTCACGAAGGCAGTTCCTTAACTTCATGGAATATGTGGTCGGAATGCATGCAATCAATTTTAAATTTTTGATAAACTACAATTATACATGCAAGCATATGTGTATAAAGGTAAGATATAACCTCATAGACTCTTTTTAAATTGAAGAAATAAATTCAAAATTATTTAATTTAATTGATTTTTGTGAAGAAATCTTAGAAAATAGAAATTTTTTTTTACATTGCTTAATAATTATTTTTATTCCTTATTGCATAAATGAGATAATTCATAAAAAATTAGTTTTGAAAAGGAGTCCAAAATACAGTACTTTGCATTCTGTACAAATGAATTTACATAAACAAAATATATAATATTTCACACTTTAAAAGTGAACATAAAATAACAAAGATATACAAATAATTTTTTGTTATAATGATACTTTTTAATTACGTGACTAAAACTTGTGGTTTTCATTTTGTGATTTTTTTGCAATAATTTGGCTGGAAGTTATGCAAAAACAAGTATATACGAAGTAAAAAAATATTTAAAAATTTTGAGTTTTTTTCAGAGAAAATAAAAGACAAATTTCTGAAAAAATTCTAATGAAGAGGATGTCATTTTATAATATAAAATATATTTTTATAATAGCATTCATATACACTATTTTCTCATCCTAATTGAAAATCTTCATATAAAAAAATGCAACAATAAGTTTGACTTCATAATGATGGGATAAAATATAAACATGCATACTCATTTTTTTAAAATTTAGTAAATAACATTTATAATTAATTCGCCAACTAAAAAGTGAAGCATTTTATTTTATAAAAAAATTGCTAAAAATAAATAAAAATTTCATATTTATTGATTTCATAATTTTCAATGCAAATGAATTAATTCATCAATTATTTAACAGAAAAAAGGAAATCAGTTATTTTATATTATGTTATTATACATATATTTTATTTAGAAAATTATTTGCATTTATATTTATATTTAAGAGTCTTCTTTTATGAAAATATAAATGAGCATATTTTATTATATTTTCTTAAAAATTTTTTATTATTTTAACTATAAGAAGAATGACAAGAAATAACTAGGTAGCTCTGTCTACTTACGTTTCTTAACTGCCGGATCAATAGGATTTCCAAGAGTAACTAAAAATAAAAAGACTAAATTATAACAAATATTAACTTACATTAAATGACGATTAATATTTTTTAGATATTTAACATATATTTGTAATTTATATCTATGCATATATGAAAGATTATTTTTTACAATAAATAACTTGAGCATGGATATTCAGTTTATTTTTCAATGAAATTTCAAAATGTATTATGAGTATGATACGCCATCACGTATGATAATACAAATGCTTCCCTTACGAAATAAAAAAAATTTTCATATTTCAAATTATTTATTCTACTGTGCTTAATTCCTTCTTAGTAAGATAAGGAAATCCTAATATGAAAAATTGGAAGAAAAAGTAAAAATATGGAATCAAAAAAGTAAATCTCATTTTAATTTAAAATTCTAAATAATAAGTTAGGCAGCATTAAGAAAACTCAATATTAATAGTGATACTCATGTCTTTAAATATCCACAAAATAATGCAGAGACATCAGACCCCTACAAATATTTAACATGAATATACTTTCATTGTAAAGTAAACTTTTTACCCTCTAATCTACGTAATGTAATTGACTGTACAGGTTAGATATGTGTTTTTAGTCATGCAACCCTTCTATTATTTTGGTAACAAGTGATATTTGGGCGCATATAATGTGGAGAAAATGGTTTGTCTAAAGTTTGGAAAATAGGGAGTTCAATACCTGACGCATTGTGAAGACACTCAAAGACAAAGATCTCATTTACTTTATATATCTGCACAATTTAATGTATCTTTGTTGGTATCAAGGGAAAATTGCGTGATTACAACACCTGCAGATCAATTAGTTATCTACAATTATAAGGGCTTATGTGGTTTTCAAATAAAAAGGTAGATCAAAGTTTCTAAACAAGTGATAAAAAATAAATGAAAACAAATAAGTAAAAAATAAGCAGAAACAAAAGTTGCATGAAAATGAGTTTGCAAAAAAGAGATTTTTAAAGTTTTGATTCGTAAATGTATGCATTAAATTTATCATTACGTCTATGGAGTCATACCAGGTAACACTAATTTATTCGTAAAAGTGTGAGCGTAAATATCTTTGATGTAATTCTTAATTCTTTAAAATAGTTGTGCCTCGAATAATAATTTGTTGCCTTAACAAAAAAATAAAACATTAATTTGAATTTAACATATGTATTGAAAGCAACGTATGGATAGACAACTATAAACTTTTGTCTCGTTCCTTCTTATAAATCTTTATCTTAATTTTGATACAAATAATATTGAAATAACTTATAAATATCTTTCATTAAACTTAAATTAAATTAAATTGCAGCAAGGGAGTTAAATATTATTTCAAAATTAAATTTTGAAATTTTTTCAGCTATTGACATCTGAGCTCCGAAAAAATGTTCAGAAAGAAATGTATTGATACAATGTATAATTTAAAAGAATATGGTGAGAGTAATCTACACTATTTGTTGGCGTAGAGTAAGTACATTTTATGTTATACACCAAAAAAATTCAACCAATCATTGATACATTAATTTAAATAATCACTGATCCATTAAGACTTCCTAAACAATAAACACGATATACTAACATAGCAGTTCATGGTTGTTTGATTGCTGAGGATTTAATTTATTAAATATTTCATTAATAATCCACTAATAACATACAAATGACTTTAAATAACACATAAATATCACTCATTAAATTTAGATTCAACTAAACCATAAGGAAATAATTCAATATTACTTTCAAATGGATCTTAAATTTATTTTAGTCATTTAAATCTAAACGTTAACAAAAAAATGAGTACTGAAATCGTCAATGATGTGATAATTAAAATTATCTAATATTTTAATTTAACTTTTATATTTTTAATAACTTTTACACATTACTTTAACAATTTTAGTATAAATTTTATAATTTCTCGCAACATTTTATGTGGATATTTGAATCCTGTAGATTTATATCTTTCATTTTTCATATTTGTTGTTTACAAAAAAAATTTTAAAATGGTATTAATTTTGAAATTTAAATTTTGCCATGAAATTTTAAAATTAGATTTTATGAAACTTAAATAATTTTGCTTTAATTTAATTTTGCAGAAATAACTTTTCTGATTTTTCCCTTTTCTTTTAAACATTTATAACTGAAATAATATTCAAATATTTTACAATGTCGTAAATAATAGCAATTTTAGAAATAATATTTACTAAAAGTATGGGAGCATACTTTGTGATAAAAATAGGATTTGAATACCCACTGACATTAAAAAAATAAATATAAGTAAGTAAATAAAAATAAAATAAAATTGTTTATAAGATATCTTCTTATTTTGTTCCATTGTATAAGTCTGAGTTTCAGTATAAAATATGAGTGAAAAATGTAATCTTTCCTGGATATAAACTTTTAGTTCTATTTATTATACATACCTGTGCTTGAAATGAATAAGGAAATTTCATAATATTCGATGTAAATATAACAGTAAGATTAAATTATTTTTATTTTTACAATTCATTTCGTTAACACATCAATTTCAAAATATTCTAAATACAAAAAGAAGGGAATTCGAGCTATATAGCTTAAGAAATTTTTGCTATGTTTACAGATTATTTTTAATTTGAATAAACCTCAGAATAATCATTTTTTATGTTGAGCCGAACATAACATTCTCTACTTCAGTCCGTATTCTATTTTTGGATTTGCTCCTAATGCACAAAATTTATTTCTCATTTTTTTCCTACAATGTGAACTTGTTAAGAGAAAATGTAACAATATAAATAAATACTTTGTTCTAAGCTTTGATCTGTTTATATTCATAAATAAAAAAATATATATATGATTAGTTTACAAATTATTTACCTGTGGCTGTGTAAAAATCTGCATTGCCTATAAAAAGAAGAAAAATGTCATCATTAATACATTCTATCTAAGTAAAAAAATGACTTAAAAGAAACACGTAGCACTTAAAATAAATAATTAACAAATAAGCAGGAAAATTGATTGGATCTAGTTAAAAATTATGATTTCTTTTACTTTTTTCTTCCTTCCTTTTATCGGTAAGATTTCATAAAAAAAATATTTCTAAGTTAATAACTAGTTACTACCAAGTATTAATACTTCTATGAAATGGAACCGTAAAAAATTAAGACTTCTGAAGAATAATTTATTACATACATATGAACTTTCGAAAATCTTAACTTTTTACTTTTTTTTTTTTTTTTTTTTACTTTTTACTTATTATTATTTTTATTTTTAAATTTTAACTTTTAAACATAATAATAAAAATTAAAAACCGCAATCATAAATACAGGAAACATTTCCTAATATACAATTTAGAAATAGGTTAGGGCATCAGCCTTTCATTCGGAAGGGCGGGGTTCGATTCTCAAAGCCGCCAATCACCCACCGAGTACATGCGATGTACGTGCTCGTTAAATCTGGGGAATCGAAAGTCCTGTGGTCAGTCGTTGAGCAGTTATGAGTGCAATGGTCTGGAGAAATTTTCCTCATCTCCAGATCAATGTCAAAATTGAGGGAGGTGATCCTCTGGTGGTGCCATCTATCGGAGGATTTGAAGAGCAAAGTCGTACTTTCACCTTCCTGGTGCTCTGATTAAACAAAAGACGCACCCTTCTGGCTTAAATTCGTATAGCCAACGGCATAGCGAGCTTGATTTGTCCAAGTGTCATCAGTAACATCAGAAATAAAGATAAAAATTTCGTTAATTTTGTTTTAAGATGAACCTTAAAAACAAAATTGCTACAATGTGCTCTAGCCTATCAGAGTCAGCAACAAGATGTGAAACTAAGATTATAACATTGTTAGGAGCTCGCGATGGCTTGGTTGGTTAGGGCATTGTTATCATCATCGGAGATAATGAGTTAGAGTCCCAACGTACGCAGATCCTTCATATTCCTTAATAGCTGTTGGGGCAAATAAAATGTCGTGTTCGCAATGTCATCCATGTGAAATGATATCTTTCTCGGAGTCTTCTGTTGTACTCTTTCTTCTTAATTACGAAAAACAACCCATTTCCGGGTCTACAATGGCACTCCCGTTCTATAAAAGCGCCCTTGTTGTGCTGAAAGGCGAAAACCATAATAGTCGCACATTGGGAACAAAAACATTGCTCCTAAAATTTGCATTATTTTATTTACGCGTATGACATTAATGTTTAAAACTGACTAAAATCTATTATCATTAAGTATAATATAATTCTTCAAGAAAATGAAAAATTCTTCAAAATATTTATTGATTTAGTAAGTATTTTATGTTAAATTTTATTCTTATAGAGACGAAATCAGCATTTGTTTTAATCACAGCGGAATATTATCATCATTTCACAGAATGGTGGGAATTCGAATGTTTTGGATCTAAAATTTAGCCAGTTCCCAAGATTTTTCCTAAATAAATTATTTTTACACGAATGTTTTTATTATTATATTCCTATAAATTAAATATTAAAGTGGGAAAATTTATCATTGATTTCCAATAGACCTCAATAGAACTCTGTAATACAATAGACTTTTTTTATTCTTTAAGCCCCCAAAGGTGTTGAAATCTACTACTGAGTGCTGGTGAATACCTTGAAGATCTCAGTTATAGAGTCTGGTTTGTAAAACAAATGTGAATACGAAAATCAAATTGGAGTAGTCATTTAATAATACCTTTCAAAGACAAATAACAAATTATTTTCAGAATAAACTAAATATGAATGAATGAAAAAAATTGCTAAATTTAGAGTTTGAGTTAGAAATTTATGTATTCATTTTGTATAAAAAGAAAACTTATGCAGTTGGTTATTATTAATGAAAATGTTCTTAATAAACCATAGTT
Organism: Latrodectus hesperus; assembly: GCA_037975125.1. NCBI lineage: Eukaryota > Metazoa > Arthropoda > Arachnida > Araneae > Theridiidae > Latrodectus > Latrodectus hesperus. The sequence continues at coordinate 46,766,482 of CM075856.1, read as the reverse complement.
ATAAATCTCCTATGATATGGGAACAAATTTGCCATGATGAGAAAACTATTAGTTTAGATAAGACTTCAGTAGATTTAATAAAAAAAAAATGAATGTGATCACCTACAAGAAAACAACTTACTTTGAAGGTCAATGACTTGTGGTCCAGGTGGTTTGAAAATGAGAATTCTCGGGTCTAGAAATATATAGAATATAAATATGTAATTCAAATAAAATCAAGGTCTTCAGAGCAATTTGTTTTTATTGAATAGAAAAAAAAAATCAATGCATGGTGCAAATGAGGCATCAACTGTGCCTATGAGTATCATATTATAATAATCATAAATAAAATTTATGATAAATCTTCGTTTTATCGTTATTTTGTTAGTCGAAGGATAACAATACACACAGAATGCTGCAATAGTATGACAACGGTGTTTTATGGTTTTTTCCTCCACGGGATATACAACTTCACTATTATTCTAACATATTAGGTTTTAAATGTCATTTAGCTCCAGTAGGAAAAAAAATGCTAAACATGCGACTTTAAATATTGCTTAAGCATATCCAATACTTCAAAAAATACTTTTTTATATATAAATGTTAATATAATAACTCTCATTAATATAATATGATTTTTAGACGTTTCTTCATATAATCTATGATATATAATAAAAATAATTCTGTTTCGTCCAATTAAAATTTTGATTAAATTTTAAAACTGTGATTTATCTATTTAGTTGGTTTGTTCCTCAATTTGCAATTACTTTTTTAACATATATCGGTTAGTTCCACCAAAAATTGTAGTTTATATATAAATTACACATTCCAAACCACTACAAGAATCAACACTCAAGGTAGGAACTATAGTAGAAAGAGATATTTCTGAATTAGATGCTTTATCTTATTCAAAAGTTCAACCCTGTAATATTTAAAATATTTTATTTTAAAAATATTTCGTAAAACATTTTATTTTATTTTTAAAACACAAATATCTTTTATTTTTACATTTTTTAAATGTTTCAGGCAATTTAAATAAATGAATTTTCTTGAATATAAAATAACTATTTTCTCAAATAATTTTAAATTAAGATGCAGATATTTCCATGGAATAAAAATTATTAATTCTTATCCGTAACTTTAACAATGTTCTGTATATTATTGATACAAAGTAACGTAACAATCTTAAATTTCTACATTTATAACTATCAATATAATATTTATAATTATTGATATAATTTATTACGCTAATTAAACATTTAGCGGAATAGATTGGACAAAGTTGTAAGCCATTCTTTGTTTTTTTTTTTCATTTTTTACTTAAAAGAAACTATTGCAAACTTTTTTGTATTATTCATTGTTAAAATGTGTGGGAACGAAAATAAAACTCGTGAACATTGTTATATTATATATGATGTTAAGTATCAATAATTAAACGTAAAATTTTTATGCTAATCTTTTTTTGAATAAATGTATCAACAAAAAGTAACATTTGAGTAAATTGTAGATTCTCATTACTACAATTTTCTTCACATTTTACACAAAAAGATACTTTAGTAAAAAAATCTAGTAAAGGTATAGAAGATTATAGCATGACTTATTTTGTTTTAATATGATTATAAAAAAGAATATATATAGTAGAATTGCTAAGGACATGATTTATAAGATAACGAAAAATTTAGTTATTCTAAAAATAATAAACTGTCCCATTTATAAGTTATATCTATTCAATGAAAACATGATTTACATTTAATACGAATCGTCACTTTTGCCACATCTGAATAACAAAACTTATTTGTTAACGAGCCATTCATAACTATAAATGTAATTTTTTATCAACTAGTATGTTAAATAATAAATTAATACATTTTATCCGCTGACAAAATTATCTTAGATTTATTCTGCTTTTTGTTTAAAGAAAGACATCATATATATAATAGGAAATTCTATTTTCCATTAAATGAATTTAAAAAAATCTCCAATCCAAATACTTTTAGTGAAAGAGAGAGAGAAGTGATAGTGATTAAAAATAAGGGAGAATATTCACTATACTCATTTATTTTCATAGCTTATATTAGTGGAATAATACCAAAATATCAGTATCATTAACAAAATCAGTATTATGGTACAAAATACTTGATGATGATCATGAGCAAAAATGCGATGCATTTTGTTTTATTTTCTTGTAAATTCGAACCATAGTTTCAAAAAACATAAACGATTGCAAACTTTGCTGAACGTTTAATCTGTAGACAAAATATTGCTCACTTTCGTCCTTGTTAAATGAAAATAGTTACAACTTTTTCAAAAAACTGCTTTCTATATTGAAATAAAAGTTGTTGTCTATGCACTATGAATTTCAAATGAATGTGTATAGCAGTATGATTGGATTTAACAATTTGCGAATAGCTTAACTAGTTGTGGGGGAGCTTTAAAATTATATTTATTATTCTCTGGAATATAATAAACAATCGAATATCTAAAATTGCAATTCAGTTTTAGAAATTAAAATAAATAAATATTTACTTAAAAATATACATAATAGCAAAAAATACTTTACCTTCTATTTCTCTATATATTTGATGATTGTCGATACCAACAGCTACAATCACGGCTAAAATATAAATAGATTTGTATGAATTCTTATTAAGTAAATTTGATATCATATAAATATATAGTGCTGTATTATATAAGACACATTTATATTATGAAGTAATATAAAGTAATAATGTATAAAAATAATAGCAATTACTTTCTAAACTCATTTGTATTATTTGACAATGGAAATAAGCAATGCATTTTAATGGGGTATGTACATCTCTAACAGAAAAAATACTACTTTACATTATTCAAATAAGCTTTACATGTCGTTTTTCTTCAGGTGTTAAATACGTGGTTTCTTGAAAACTCCGGACAACAGTTAATATCTGGTTACAAGATTATATTTAAACCACTATTGATAGTGATAACTAAGCAGTTTGACAGAAATAAAAAACAGGACGCATCGCTGTACACCTGTAATATTCTGTTTACATACCAAAAACATTTATTGTCCAAAACAATATGATTTTATTTGCTTTTAAGTAATAGAAAACGCCACCTTAAACAAGCACTATTATACGTTTCATTAAAAGCATTTTAACTCGACAACTTATTTTGTTCAACAATATTTTGTGTAATTGTAGTCTCAACAGGTGGTCATTCGTAGAACTTCACCATCTCAAAACAAGATAACGTGACTTCTACTGAATATTACTGAGTTTCAAACACAAACATTAAGGACATCATAGGATAAGATTTAAATGAAGTATTCAACAAAACTTACTCACACACATTTTCTGTCACTTTCAAGGTCTTGAATAATACTTTTATGATGGGGTTTGGAGAAGATGTGAGGAATCTTATTAACTAAGGGGATGTTATATATTCAATGCTTATAGTAAATGTTCCTTTTAATAATAAGCCATTTTCTTAGACATATTGCATCATTTGGATAATTTAGTCACTGAAACAAAAAAAGCACAACCTATGAATCGATTGTAAACTTATAGGTTGTTTTTTTAACTGGCGAATAAAAGTCAATGGTGTCATCCTTTATAACTCCCAGATTTGAATTTTATTTAAAATTTAAGTTTAAAAATGATGCCACTTTCATCATCTTAATTATTTCTGCAGTACCTGACTTAAGCACATAACTTTGATATTTTTAGTTTCTTCTCACTTATTAAACGATTGTATTTAATAGAATTCCGTAAAAAATACAAAAACGATTTAGGTATAGAAACCATAAAGATATTCATTGCAGTTATGTGAATATTTCAGCATTATGTGATCAAGTAGAAGTTTAAACTCACCAAATTCAGCCATGCAGTAGATGTCTTCAAAATTAGTCGGCAGATTAGCTTCACACTTTGGACATGATTGTTCTGCTTCAGGGCAAAATTCATACGGAACAGGTGGAGGAAGATACATAGGAGCTGGAACAGGAGGAGGCGGTGGAGGAGGAGGAGGTGGAATAGGAGCTGGTTTATATACTGGAGGTGGCGGTGGTGGAGGAGGAGGTGGTGGAGGTGGACCTGGTGTATATACTGGGGGAGGAGGTGGTGGTGGAGGAGGTGGTGGAGGTGGTCCTGGTTTATATACTGGAGGTGGCGGTGGTGGAGGTGGAGGGGGTTCATATACCGGAGGTGGTGGTGGAGGAGGAGGAGGTGGTTCATATACCGGAGGTGGTGGTGGTGGTGGAGGAGGAGGTGGAGGGGGTTCATATACCGGAGGTGGTGGTGGAGGAGGAGGAGGTGGTTCATATACCGGAGGTGGTGGTGGTGGTGGAGGAGGAGGAGCAGGTGGAGGTGGTTCATATACCGGAGGTGGTGGTGGTGGTGGTGGTGGTGGAAGAGGAGGTGGAGGGGGTTCATATACCGGAGGTGGTGGTGGTGGAGGAGGAGGTGGAGGGGGTTCATATACCGGAGGTGGTGGTGGTGGAGGAGGAGGAGGTTCATATACTGGAGGTGGTGGTGGAGGAGGAGCAGGTGGAGGTGGTTCATATACCGGAGGTGGTGGTGGTGGAGGAGGAGGAGGAGGTGGAGGTGGTTCATATACCGGAGGTGGTGGTGGTGGTGGAGGAGGAGGTGGTTCATATACCGGAGGTGGTGGTGGTGGTGGAGGAGGAGGAGGAGGTGGAGGTGGTTCATATACCGGAGGTGGTAGAGGTGGTTCATATACCTGAGAAGGAGGTGGCACAGGCTCATATACTGGAGGAGGAAGTGGAGGTGGATTAACATAACCAGCGAAGCATGCAGGAATTTCTTCATAAGCTCCTAATGGTGCTAAGTAAAATTCTTTTGTCAACTGTATAACTTGATTGGCTAGAATAATTGGTTCTTTTACGGTAAAAACTAGAAGCTTCGTCCCTGGAGCTAAAAAGAAAATATGGTAATAAAAATATAAAGTAGTTTAATAGAATGTCAGAGAATATATGGATTTATAAACAGAACATTTTGACTTCTGTAGTCTGAAAAGCAAATTATTCAATATGATACATCATTATTGTAATTTGATATTAACATAGAAGCTCTTAAATTTGATTATTACTTAAATGAGTGTGCAAGAAACTCTTAATATTTTATCTCGTTGGAGGAAAAAATACTAGCAAACATTTTTTGGTTATAAAACCAGAAGCGAAAACACAAAAACTCTCAGAAAATATTCAGAAATTTTCTAGTACTCTATCTTAAAACAGTTGTGTCTATGAAGATAGGGCCTTATTGCTCTTAAAGGCTACAAGTAGAAAAATACTTATTCTTAGAAATGGCCCTTGTTGGATTAGTGTTGAATTTATGATAATATATGGTGAAATATGTTAAGGAGATTGAAACCCTTTTATTTTTCCTTTTTATCACAACCAAAAACAAATAATGTGCATTTTAGGATTGAAGTTATGCCATAATAAACCTCAAAAAGCTGTTTAATATTTGAATTTTTCGATGTTAGATAATTTATCAAGTCAGTCAACATTTTACTTTTATACAATTTATAGACTAAGAATTCAAACGAAAATTATGAATAGAGAAATAATGTTAGAAGACAGAAAAGTTTAAAAAGAATATATAAGACATGTTCATTAACCTTCAGCTTCAAACTCGACTGACGAAAGAATAGACTGACTTAAATAAGAAAAAAGGACAAATTTCATAATGTCATAAAATTATAGTTCTTAACAATCACTTCAATAAATTAAACATTAAATGAGAGAGATAATAAATTATAAACATGTTTGAATCAAATATATCTTATTAATTGTGTTTTCTGACTTTTCTATATATGGCATCTTAAAAAATTAAATAAGTACAATGCTTAAATTGTAAAAACTAATTTTCTTTAATTATAAAAATTCACAAATAATTTTTTTTAACTATGTATGTGTGCTAATGCACCAGGAAAAATTTAATAAACCAGTGGGCCTCATAGGGTACATATTGATATAGATGTGTTTTTCGATTTAAAATAAGCCTCAATTAAAAAGATTATTTAAATTTGATACATTTTTAAACTTAATATATTCTTACCATTAAAGGTAATAACTAGAGGCTTTTTCTATAACACAATATATTTTATATAATATTTATAGTACTTAGCATAAGTTTCCTATGTCGTTATATGTTCCTTTGATACGAGGACAAATTCAGATGTATGACAATGGGTACTAAAGGGAAAGTGAAATATCACGGATCATTTTAAACATTTTGTGCAAGTGAACTACAAAAATACTTGAAGGACAATGACACCGAATGAAATAAAAATATAATAATTAGAAAAAACATTTATTTAAACATCGAGCCACCGAATATCTTCCCGTGAATTCTGCCACTGGATATCTTTTCTATACCTTTCACATCTCTTTGTGAATTGCTATTGGGTGAATAGACAGTTTGCCGAAAAGACATTTGTGCCACAGGTTTTTCCATAGCCAATAACCGTACTTTGCTGCCTTACGTTAACTTTGCAACTGGAATGATTACACATCACATAACATACCAATCGAATTTCGAACAGGAGTGCTGTGAACACCTTTTTTGAAGATCGCTCTTGGTACATTTGTTGCATTAAGCATCCACTACCGTAAAGGTGGATGGGGTACATTGAAAATGAGTGTAATCGCAATGTCCTCTAAATGAAATAATACTTCTGGGGGCGGCAGGCCAAGTATTCGCTGTCTTTGGCTTGATGCTTGCTTCACAATTACCAAGACTCCACTCAGGTGCTTCTATCTAAATAGTACAGCTCAACTAAGGGTTAGGTACAGGGAAATATCCTGGTGGAACAACAACAAAAGACAATACCACTCGCCTGTTTGTAACTCAAAGTCATTATTTGCATACACCTCATTCAAGTAATCAGACATGCTCCTTGCGAATCACGTGGTAACATTCGTTAATCAGGAAAGTTCTCTTATCAACGCTTGTTTGTTATTTCCCTCATCCAAAGACAAATGGTATATTCGGCCAAACTAAATTTCTCTTTTTTTTCTGACCACACTGATTCGAACATATTTCTGCCCAACATTTGCTTCATGTATCACATCAAAAGCTTTGTTTAAGTGTATTTGTAGCTCACTTATATGATATCAAATAAATGTTTTTCCTAGTGATTGCTTTTTTGCTTTCCACTCATTGATCAGAATCAGATCATTCATAAATACTTTAACAATATTTATCGGGACTAAGCCTTGTTTGTGATACCATTTATTTGGCAATTTTCTTTCTTCTCACACCTGTTATCGTACAACTGAATTTGTCGCCTCCTGTATATTTATCTATATATACAATTTATAATAATTATAAAATTTTTATATAATATTTTGTAATGTTTTCAATTTTTATTACTATAGAAAATTCTTTAATGAAATTCATGCTCGCAGTTATACGAAGTCTTCGAATCAATGCAACTTACGCAATGCCAGCAAGGGGCAGATACAGTCAGAAAGGGCAACGAAAGCTTTGAGACTGCCTTTTGCGTATAGCCCTGGATGAGGTTTAACAACTTGTATGATTTTCAAGGATCCGGAAATACAAGTAGGAGGGGGTGGCTCTGAAAATAAATAGCATTATACACTTTTCAAAATCAAAAGTTTGCTTAATATAGTGTGATTCATCTTACCAGCTTTCAATATTTTAAAACTTCAAATGAAGAGAATTTATAACTTACTTTTAACTTTTATCACAATGGTTTTGTAATAACTCATTTCTTTAGCTGAAAAAAATGAGAATAAAAAATTAATAAAAAGACATTAAATTCTGAGAAAGATTAAGAGAAATAAAATTTAATTAAATGGAGAAGTGTTTACATATTAATGCATTGCAAAATCGGATTTTGTTATGGATCTCATTCATTAATTTCGAATATGCATCAATGAATATTGCATATGTGTATGGCCCTATTTCTTCAACAAAACTTCTTTTTGTGGAGTTCTAATGCATTTACTATTTAAAGTATCCCAAATGAACACTTTCTGAATTTATGAATTTACACAATTAGGATTTGTAAACACTTTTAATAAAATTTCTTTTATGGGGGGATGTTTTTTGTCAGGGGTTTTACAGTTTGGCAATTCCTCTAGTACGTAATATTTTGTTATTGAAGTGCTTCAAGGCAAAAGTATCATAAAAATCAAAAAGTTCTACTCTAGACCATGGCCCGCAGAAACTTTGCAAATGATCTGTCAAAGAGGTAAAATACCAAAAATTATGATCAGATATATAAACTGAACTATTTGAATTTGTTAGTAAGAGTGATTTACTAATTAGTTTCCTCATTTATTATTACTAGTTAGTTTATTACCATCATATCCAATAAATACACTTGAATGAGCATAATATTATTATGAGTTTAGTCAGAATATTATAATGTTGATTTCAGATTATATTTTCTTAAAAGCTTTAAATTTGCTATCAATAATTTTATTTAGGGTTAGTTTAATGAGTACACTTAAAAAACTTCTTCGTTTCATTAATGATGTGTAAAACATCCTTAAAATAAACAAATACGCTTTTTATTCAAGAAAACAATCCATATATCTGTTTCACGATTCAAATGAAATGTTATTGTTAACAATAATGGGTGCGTGAGAAATTTAACGTTTTCACTACTGGATAATATTAATTTTTTTCAAAATTTAAATATTTGATAACTGAATTTGGAATATTTGGGAACTGAAGATTTGGAAAACACTTTTTAAAGATCACACAATTGGGATTTAATGATGATCACATGCTTTAATATGATTACATGTTTTCTTTTTTTAAATCTTCTTTATTTTTAAAAATTTGAATTTCTAGAGGAAAAAATAAATTATGAAATGAAATTCTGTTACGTGTAGTATTTCGCATGAAGCTAATTTCATCTGCGTTATTATGATATTTAAAAATTTGTTTTTTTTAAACTTATATTAACAAAGTTGATTATTTTTTTGTTAATTCTATGTGCCAAATACTTTTATAGCACAAAAAAAACTTCTTATTTGCGCGTCTACCAACAAGGACTTCTTTCCAATGAAACAAAAATAAATCTTTCAAGTTCTTCATATGGTGTTCTTCGAAAGACAGCTGAATTGCACTCAGTTTGTAACTTTTATCAAATGAAACTAATTTATCATGAAAAGATTATTGTATTTAAGTGAGAATAAAAATTATCACACATAAATATGGATTCACAGATGCTTTGAAAGACAGAGGAAGTGCAAAAGAATCGTAAATTTCGTACTAGTCATCCTCCTAGAATTCATAAAAATTGCACTACATTGCATTCAATATAAACTGAATATTTTGGACTATTTTGTAAATTTACAAAAAAGTAACATTTTGTGAATTTCTGACAGTACACTACTTTAGTTTTCGTGTCTCAGAAACAATTAGTTAGGTGAAATCCTCTGAGGTATTTATAACAAGATAAAATTCTAGGGATGATTGAAAATAATTATACCAATTTTACTTGCCATGTCAGAAAATGTTTTCTTATGAAATGAGGAGTTCATTACTAATACCATATCAGTATTTCTATACTTCAGCTGTGCTATCAGTTTAATACAAATGTTTGCCATAAAATGTATTATCATTCTACGTATATATGGCTTATCCTCTTTAAAGAGATCTGACATTTATCAGATCAACTCTAATAAATTGTTGACAGTTAGAAAGTCGATGACTGGCAGAGGATCTGAGGATAAATCCTCCCGGGAAAGTCCGACGCAATCTAGAATATGTTTCGGTGAGGCTGGATGGTCACAATAATTTTTTACAAGTGGGATAGTTTTTTTACCACGTTCAAACGGTAAACATTTTAGATATCCATTTGAGAACCACACAGGCCAAGGCAATCTGAGATTTTCGGTCGCATTTTATTTCCAGAAGAGTTCCAGGAGATGTTCCAGAGTACCATTGGTGTGTTGGTGGAACATGCCAGATTGAATTAAGTCTAGATTTTTCAATAGAGTTAAGTTCCTGGTATGTAAGTGATGAACCAGTGGACGTATCTCCCTCACTGCCCTCTTTGGCCAGTTGATCAGCGGTCTCGTTGCCATTAATATATACATGGGATGGAATCCATTGGAGTTGTACATTTATGTGGCTGAGGTTATCAACAAGATTTTTCAGCATCAATGAAAGTTAAATTATAACACGATGTTTAAATGTATTTCTTCCTGGTTATATTTTCATTTTTAACAGCATGCCGATATAGAATCATATCAAATATTCAAGTCTACGAAGTTTTATGGCTGACATCATTGATAATAAGTAATTGCGGATGTAATACTTTAATTAAAATCATTTGGCATAAGTATATTTTTATGGGCAGTGTGTGATTCAATGTTAAATTAATAATTTATAAAAATTTTATTCATATTATGTGAGAGTTATTATTTGTTAATTTTATTTTAACAATAAAGTTGAATACGTTTGATTCGTACTGTACATTTTTAAATTATGCTCCCGAATAGTTTTCAGTAAAAACTGATCTAAGTTTCATTCTGTAAAAAAAAGTTTGCAAAAGATTCTTAATATATGTTTGATATTTTATTAAATTGCACCATTTGGTTTTTCAATGTTGGATTACTATAACGTGTAATTCAAACATCTGAAAATGTAACAATTGACTCAATAGTTGCGCAAAATTATACTGTATATAGTTCATAAATAATAATTCATTGTGAAGCAGTTGATCTCTCAAAGCAAGGAAATGTATCAGATCTTACTTCTTATTTCGACATCTGGTGGGACAGGCTTCACTGGTCCGAAGGGTCCTAAAAATGTAATTAAGAAATGGTTCATAACAACATTAATATAGCAACATCATAACAGCAATAAAACATTTTAAGAAGCTATTATTGTGCTTATAATTTCTTGTATTTTTAAGTTTTTAAAATTAAATATTAAATGCAATAAAAATAAAGTGGGCACAAAATTAAGATAGAACATGGTTTTTATGAAATTGCACAAATATTTGTACTTAATATAAAATACCAATAGTTTAAAAGTAGTGGAAAATAGGAGAATGGGGCTTAACATGGAAATGAATATTTATAGCGTAAACAAGCTGGAAAAAATACATTAAAATATTTCGCTTTATTTTTGAAAAAAGTTGATTTGAAAATGTCAATTTAGCAAGTCCATGACTTGACATATTACAGTATTATTATTTAAATCCATGTTGTTGCTGTTATTTAGGGCACTTGGGCAAGTCAAGCTCGTTAGCTGGGGGCTATGCGAAATTAAGTCAGAAGGGGAAGTCTTTCGTTTAACCAGAGCACCACGAAGGATTTAAGGCTTGCTTATATTCAACACGATTAACAATTTTTGGAATGATAATCTTTTTTTTTGTACACAAACAACAATTATTTTTGTTGAACTCAAAAGTAAGTTTTAATGTACACTGTTCCACGAGAAACACTTAGGCTGTACATGGGAATTCTTTGCAATATGAAAGAGATCGGATTTGAAATTCCTTGCATATCCCAGTGTGGCAGACATATCGTGCAAATTTCATGCTATTAAGCATATTCTTTCTTGGTGATGAATTTCCTTGTGATAATATAATGTATATTATCTTTTTTAGATTAATATGCTCCATTTTTTGATGAGCCAAATTTATTTAGATTATCTTATTAGTTTCTTAAAAGTAGAAAATAAGCATTTAATAATCTTAAATTTGTTTTGCTGAAGAAGATATTTTAATTTCTAGACATCGATGGAAAATATGAACTTTTTCTCTACTTATAACTAGTTATCTTTTTTAAATGCAAATATATTGAGCAAATGCGTAAAAATAATAAAATAAAGGTCACATGTTTAACTTCTTAAAATATTAATGCAAGTATATCAGCTTTTTTGTAATGTCTGCAGAAATGATTCATCAAAGAAAATATTGTGGGAAAATATTAAGAAAAAAATTTTGTCCAAGAGCCATTTAAATAATTGTTCATTAATTATCTGGGCTATTCAGAAATGTATAAATTAATTAATTTTACATTATGTGTATCATAGCTATCTTAATCATCCCTTATCTGTCTAAATCGTCTTTTCCCAACTTTCGTAAAATAAAGTAGTCCTTATTTTGTCTCTAATCCTAAAATTTATGTAAATAGAAATAATATTTTTAAAATTTTTTTAGAATAGAATTTTGTATATAAGTATTGAGTCAAAAAACAGTTCAAAATATTACATTACACTTACCAGCACCTTGAAATTCAGCCACAAATGCTGCAAAGGAAGTATTTAAAATTATTAATAATTTTATGTCTGAAAAAAATAGAATGAATATTTTATTTGATAAACAATGCAAAAATATAGCATATCATTTAACTTATAAGATAAACAAATGTTATAACGAGTAATATCCATTTTTTTTTATAATTATGCCAAAGCGTAGTGGATATTCTAGTAGTTGTAAGATGGTGTTTTGATCATTTAATGCTTGATGCTGTCAGGGAAAGAATTTTTATGGATAATGTTATATATTCGTGTGTTGAAAGAAAATAAACGTATAAAACACCAAAGAAAAAGAAACGTGGAAAACTTATGAACCAAACACTGATTTCTCGTTGTATTACATTATCTGAACTCGAACTCAGGGTTTTCCATCGGGAGGAGGGATTTATCTTTAACAGCGAAATTATTCTATTAAGCTTTTGTAAGCATTTTTCAAGAATTGTAATAAGTGTTTAGTGTTTAAAACGCGATAATTTATGAATGATTTAAATCATAACTTGTTCAATAGAAATTTACAAGTACAAATAAAAACTGAGCAGTTAGTTCCATATGAAAATAATCTCAAACAATTCAAGACTTTAAGCAAAAACAATCCCAACAATGTACAACTGCAAACAAGAATAACTGCAACAATACCATCCGCAATAGCAATCCACTCTGGGTTCACTTCAAGTGTATTAGGAACAGAATATAAGTGCAATATAATGTAGGTACTAATAATGCCTCGAGCATCTATTCACTTTTCGTATTAATGTTTTCTGTTACGTACCAAGCAACACAAGAAAATGTTTCGAAATTCTTTAAAAATATCTGTTAATGGCTTATATGGATATTAGAATGTTAGATGTTATCAAGGAGTAAAAATTATGTACTCTAAAAATAGTATCATTAAAGAAATTTTCTTATTAATCGCATATTAAAAAGGCTAGTAACAGTATTTTAATTCTTCAAAAGATTTATTATTTGTTTTTAAAGAAGGGTTTATTCCTAGTTTCGATCATAAGAAATCAGTCGTGTACATATGCATGGATCAGAATTTCATTGCATTAAGTTTCAGTAGCAATTGAATTTTATATTGCAATGTAATTTTAACTGTGCAATGATATATTGTTTCCATACTTTCCACACAATGGTATAACCCTTTTATATCATAGCCTCCTAGGGTTTGACAGGGGTTTCCTGTTTTTAACAAGACATTGTAAGATCCCATGTTACTCACATATCTGTGGTCAATTTATATGTTGCTAAAATATTTTTGCAAGACCAATAAAGTCACTTGACTGTAAGTCAATCGAAAATGTTTGATATATGGGATCATTTTAATTCGGACAAAATAAAAATGTCAGATTTGGGATTAAAGCGAATGGATGTCAGGCAGAATATATCTAGCAAATAAGGAATTATTATCACATCTATTTTAAACGTAGTATTGAAACGTGCAACACCTTCAGGATTGGTTTCACCAATTATTTAAAAATTCAATGCGTAATTGTTTTCAGTCAATTTACCGATGAAATTTTAAACGTTACATTACCTGTACATGATATGTACTCATATTTAATTTTCAAGAAAAAACAGTCACTTTCTTTCAAGAGAAATTCTTGAGAAAAAACGTGAATATAAAATTAAACTAAAACTTGTATTAGTTAATAAGAAACTTGTATTCTGCAACTAGTCGTGAAAAATAATTAAAAACTGAATTTAATTTTACAGAAAATACTGTTTTATATATTGAAAATCTAAACAAGATCTTTCGTTCAATTTTGAAAAAATTATTGTGTAAATTTCAAATTAAATTATCTAGTAATATTTGAATTCTAGATTCAAAGGTATATTTCAAGGAATGTATCTCTGAATTTCAGTGTGTTTCAAACTTTAGAAATGTATTTTAACAATATATATATATGTAACAGATCCATAATAACTATACTGACAATAGATGGCGTTACTGGCCAATACAAAATATTCTATATACAATAGAATTAGAAGAGAGTGTAGAGGACTGAGAAATGGGAGCCGAACCATCCGGTTCGTAAATGACTTTGTTTATGGTTTGTTCTGTACAGGTGCTGTGTAACCTTATTGTTAATTAAATATTTTCTTTGTAACTATTATTTTTTCCTAATCATGTGTGATGTCGTAATAAACATTTTTTTTTTTTTTTTTTGCCTAATTCTAACTCTATTTTCCTACGTCCCCTACAAAATGGCGCTCCAACTAGTGGCCCTTCCCACTGTTTTCTATTTAATTAGTTTTGAGTTTTAGCTATATTAATTTGTCAGTTATAATTTCACATCGGAATTTCCCTGATTATGTGTTCATCCGGAATGCAATCCATTTGTGAGTTTTCCTGAGTCGTTCTTTTTCATCCAGAAAACCGGTAAGTTTATTTTGTTATAACAAATTTCATTATCATCCTGATAATATGTGCATGTTGTAATAATAGCATGTTTTGAATTAAAACTAATCCAAATAACATAACTTTTGTTTTGTAGTATTAGTTCCGTTATTAGTCGTTATAACTTCTGTTTTGATTAAATTTTGTTCAGACGTGTGCATGAATGTTATAAGTTTCGTCTACTAATACTGCATGTATTTGATATATATTTTCTGCACGTCAATTTGCATGTATAGTGAAGTTTAATCTTTTGAAATGTTTAATGTGTTCAGTAAAATTCTTGAATTTAAACTGTTTATATTGTAAAACAGAAGTGACTCAAAACGCTGTTCTATATTGTTCTAGAAGGATAAAATCGAAAGAAATCGATTGATTTTTTTATTGTTTTAAATTAGAATAAGCTTTTGATATTGCATATTTAAATTTAAAATTGATTATCTTTGTTTATTTTCGTTGAAAGAATTCAGTTAGAATAATTTCTTCGTATAAAAAAGAGTCAATGTTCTGTCTAGACAAAAGTATGGAAGTCGAAATAATGGCTCCATGAATATTGGTTTTGATAAAAATAAGTAAATATTTTATTTGTTTATTTTTAAATCACAGTGTTTTATATTCGAAAGAAAATTTAAATTTTTTTATCTATGAGGAATCTATTAATTTTTAAAACGAAAACAAAACAAAATATAAGAATAATATTTCTGTTGTGTTCTATTCTATTTCTGTTCTATTTTGTTTTTACTCTTGATATCTTAAAAATTTTTTATTTCTTTTGAAAGAAAATAATACTTTGTAGAACTTTGTATTTTATGACATTGCTAAAATAAGATATTAGAAATAAATGTTTTGTATTTATCTGTTTATTTTGAACATTGTCTATGAGTATATTATAGCTTAAAATTTTTACAAGATATGGGTTTTTATTAAATAAAGTATAAGAACATTAAATATTTTTACATTGAAAATAATTTGCTTATATGTTAGTAAATTATTAAACTTATGATGTGAAATTGTTTATCAAGTGAAATGCAGAAACTAATTTTTGAATTTATTTAAAAAATTGTAAAAAATAAAATTGTCATTATTTTTAGAAATAATTGTTTTCACTCAGAACAAATTGTGTATTATTTGTTTAATTATTATGGAAGTAATTTATTAATTGAATAGTAATTGAAGTTGTTAAAAGATATTGCGTATTATTCATATTTCTTCCTCTTTCTTTTTTTTTAAAAAAATAATTTTAGATATTATCATAACTTTTGGTTTGTAATTTAATTTGAATTATAATTTCAACATATCTTTACTAGTTTTCTGTATTGTTTCTAGTGTTCTGAGTTGTTTCTGTATATCTTTCTGAATGTGATAAATGTGAAAAATATTTTCAAATTATATTATTGTTGAAAAGTAATTAAAAAACATGTGTTTGATTAATTTAACAATTAGTATTTAATTAATGTTGCTTAACAAGTGTTTAACAAAACTTGTTTAATTGATTAACTTAATTTAAATAATAAGTTATAAAATAAGAACTCTTGAGATCAAGAATGGCTTTCCTTTACCGTGCCCGAAAAGATTTAAGGACCTTAGCCAACGAGCTTGGTTTGGTAGTGGGAGATAATTTAAAAATAATCCAATTAACAGATCTCATTAGCAAAGCATCCAATTAGGATGAAACTGTGGTCAAAAGTATGCTTCAAGCAATCACTGAAGAGCGAATTGCGAAAGAAACCGCAGCTTTAAGAGAATCCGAAATAGCTGATGCGAAGGAAAAATTTGAGAAACAACAAAAATATGAACTGGATAAACTCCAGCTTCAAATTGAATCTCAGCGTTTGGCAAGCATAGATCCTTTATCGTCAACTGGTCCCTCGGTAGCACACCAGAAGCTGGATTTTAGTAATTTCAGCACTCTTTTGCCAAAATTCGATCCGAAAAAAGAAGAATTAGGTACATTCTTCACAGTTTTCGAAAGACTAGTTAAATTTATGAAATTACCTGAATATTCATGGATTCCTTACTTAATAGGCACCCTGCCATCTGACATTGCAGCTCTCATCGTTCGAGAATCTGAAGAAACACAAGAATATGCGAAAGTAAAGGAACTACTTCTGAAAAGATTTAAATTGTCTGGAGATCGATTCAGACAACTTTTCGCTCAACACAAAAAAGACCCAGAGAAAACATGGAGAGACTTCTTCTTTGATCTGTCTAACTATTTTGATGGCTGGCTTGAAGAACTTAAGGTTCAGGATTTTCAAAAGTTAAAACAACTTATTATTGCAGACCAAATCAAGAAGAAAGTTCCCCCTGATGTTAAAGAACATTTTATAATTTATTTCTCCGGTTGATCTCGTTGAGAAGCTAGATGCTTACGAAAGCGTTCGGTGTGGTGTAAAGAAATCTCTCCTTCCAGTACATCAAAAGAAGCAGTTTTCCCTTAAGCACTTTACTACTCAAGAAGGAAAACCTCGACATGAAAGAAATGAGAATCTTAAGAAGAAAGAATCAAGCGAAGTTGTATGTTATGGATGTGGCAGTCCAGGAGTTATTAAACCAAACTGTCCTACCTGTAAAGGAAAGAAAAAGAAAATTTCTGGTACTTTTAGTAGAGTTATTCTCCAATCGGCTTCTAGTGCACTCGTACAGATAGCAACGTTAAGAGTAACTATCAATGGAGTCATGGGTACCACTTGCGCAGACACTGCTGCAACCCACTCAATCGCAGGAGAAACACTTTACCACATCCTGCAGAAACAAGATGCAATCTTTGCCTCCAGTACACTACTGTCTTTAGCAGACGGTAGTAAAATAAAAAGAAAAGTTTACACAACAAAGGTAAAAGTTCGTCTTGGAGGCCGTACGTTGCCTTTGAACCTTGTTGCCATTCCTGAGGCAAAAGGAAACAACACCCTGTTGGGAATGGACTTTTTGAATTCGGCTGGGATTGTGTTAAATTTGAAACGGAACAGTTGGTTTTTCAATGATCAACCCAAACGACACTTTTCCTTTGAAGAGCCGATGCCAGCTCTTTGTGGGTCGCTACAAGCAAATGCTTCCCAAACGGTTGCACCGCTAACTGTGAGTGAAAAAGGTAGTATTGTTGAAGATGAAACATTCCATTTGACTCCCACTCGGGAAAAGAAATTAAAGAATCATCCTCATCATCTGCGTGAAGATGAAGGCATTCATCTGACTGCTGAACAAAGAATTGAACTAAATGAACTCTTATCCCAGTATGAAACTATCTTCAGTCCAGTGGGAGAGGCAACCCCATTTATTGAACATTACATTGATTCGCAGAACCATCCTCCGGTTTCTGTTCCTCCGTATCGAGTGTCTCCAGCTAGGAAAGAAATCATGCAAAATGAAATTGATAGGCTCTTAAATGAAGGAATTATTGAGCCCTGTGAATCTCCGTACGCAGCGCCTGTTGTGCTCATCCCTAAGCCAAATAGTGCTTATAGATTCTGTGTGGATTGCAGAAAATTGAGTGCCATCACGAAGACAGACTCTTACCCTCTTCCACGCATAGATGATTTACTTCAAGAAGCTAAACAAACTCGTTATATGTTGACCATCGACCTTAAAGCTGGTTATCACCAGATAAATGTGGCTGCTATGGATAGAGACAAAACTGCATTTATCTGTCCTTTCGGGACATATTGTTTCATACGAATGCCATTTGGATTGAAAAATACCCCAGCGACCTTTCAGAGACTGATAGACAAATTCCGAAGTGGTCTTGGTGATATTTTTCTTCGTTTCTATCTTGATGACATTACAGTACTATCAGAGTCATTTCATTAACATTTAGAAAATTTAAGAGACTTTTTTCAACGACTTGAGTTATTCAAATTAACAGCTAACCGAGAAAAATGCAATTTTGCATGTTCAAAGATTAAATATTTTGGGCATTATATTACCCCTGAAGGTCTAGAGGTTGATCCTGTCAAAACTGCTGCTATCTTGGACATGCCTAAACCCAAAACTGTTAAGCAAGTTCAGTCCTTTCTGCAAACTTGTTCTTGGTACAGGAGGTTCATTCCGAACTTTTCTGAAATAGCCAGACCTCTCAGTAATCTAACCAAGAAATCCTCCTCGTGGTGCTGGAAAGAACAAGAAAAAGATTCGTTCCAAAAGTTAAAGACATTACTTACTTCACCACCTGTTCTTAAGCAGTGTGATCCGAGTAAACCTTACATCTTGCGCACAGATGCTAATGGGTATGCCTTAGGTGCTGTCCTCCTCCAAGGAAAATCCCTGGAAGATCAACATCCCATTGAATATGCAAGCCGACTACTAACCAGTGCTGAGCGAAACTACACAACTACAGAGCGTGAAGCCCTTGCAGTTGTTTGGGCTTTAGGAAAATTCAGATGTTATATTGAGGGACAAGAAGTCACAGTTGTCACAGACCATCAGGCGATACGATTGCTCATGTCTTTAAAGTCCCCGTCAGGACGACTTGCTCGTTGGGCTCTTCAACTCCAAGAGTTCAACCTCCGTATCGAGTACGCTCCTGGTAAAAGCAACGTGGTAGCTGACATGTTATCTCGCCCACCCTGTCACCAAGGAAATGACCCATGCGAGATATGTTCTGTGACTGTTAACCAACCCATTGTTGTTTCAGTTGATTTTCCTATCAAAAGTCCTAAAGAAATCAGAGACAGCCAACTTCAAGATGAAAATCTGAAGAAAATAATAAATACCTTGGAAGCAGTTGACTTGACTGAGGAATACGGAAACTGGACGGAAAAAAGGTTTTTGATGAACAGAGGTGTCCTGTACAAATATGCACCTGATTCAGGATCTGATGAGGCTCAGCTTGTCATTCCAGAAGATGCAAGAGAGCAGATTCTTAAAATTCATCACGATGATCCCACCGCAGGTCATTACGGTGCTGAAGGCACTTTTGACAGAATTTCTAGAAGGTACTACTGGACTGGCATGCGGAAATACATCACGAATTATGTAAAAGATTGTATAGAATGTATGCGATACAAGCCCTCCAACCAAAAACCTGCTGGTCTGCTGCAGACTCCAGTACCATCTCAAAGGTTTGAGACGTTATCCATTGATTTGTTCGGCCCTCTTCCAGTTAGTCATGGGAAAAAATGGATATTTATATTAGAAGATGTTACTACGAAGTGGATTGAGCAATTTGCCTTAGAAAAT
Organism: Latrodectus hesperus; assembly: GCA_037975125.1. Taxonomy (NCBI): domain Eukaryota; kingdom Metazoa; phylum Arthropoda; class Arachnida; order Araneae; family Theridiidae; genus Latrodectus; species Latrodectus hesperus. Next base: position 46,746,673 of record CM075856.1, on the reverse strand, counting down.
GCAACAGCTAAAAAGTGTGCTGTCACTCTTGTAGAAGAAATCTTCATGAGCTATGGAATACCACACAGGATTATCAGCGATAATAGACCACAATTTGTTTCTGCTGTGATGCAGCAACTATGTTATCTCATGAAAATTCATCAGTCCTTAACCCCAGTTTACCGCCCTCAAGCGAATCCAGTTGAAAGGAAGAACCGTGATTTGAAACCTCGTCTTGCCATATTAGTCAAAAATCGGCATGATAGCTGGTACGAGAAACTCCCTGCAATTCGATTCGCACTGAACACTTCAAAGTGCAGTTCAACTGGAAAAACTGCAGCTTTTCTCAATTTTGGACGAGAGTTCCGCACAATTGATGATGTTACCAACGACTTTCGTGGTATCATCGAAAACGATAACTTCTTCGTTGAAATGACCCCGTATCTAAAAAAGGTTTGAAAGATTTACATCTGAAGCCAAAGAGATCTTTATTGAACAACAAAATAAAAGCAAGGTTTTTGCGGATCAGAGAAGGAGACCAGCTCCTACATATAAATCAGGGGATTTAGTTTTGGTTAGCAAACCAAATTTAAGTAATAAAAGTGCTGGTGTTGCTGCGAAATTTTCGCCTCGTCGCGATGGACCATTTATCATCGTTACTCAAAAATCTCCTGTATCGTATTCTGTGGCAAACACAGATTTTCCAAATATACCAATAGGAGTATACCACACTTCAGCATTGACTCCTTTTCAAGGAAAGAAAACTTCCCGTATCAAAGCTTTGCGCAGAAGAGGTAGGCCAACAAAAATTAACTGTCCTAAAACTCCCACTCCTGCCATAGCTCATGCTCAAGAACAAAACCATTCCAGGAAGACTCCTGCTGACCCCTGGTGGGACGTCTTCGGGGTCAGATGGGAGGTTGTAACAGATCCATAATAACTATACTGACAATAGATGGCGTTACTAGCCAATACAAAATATTCTATGTACAATAGAATTAGAAGAGAGTGTAGAGGACTGAGGAATGGGAGCCGAACCATCCGGTTCGTAAATGACTTTGTTTATGGTTTGTTCTGTACAGGTGCTGTGTAACCTCATTGTTGATTAAATATTTTCTTTGTAACTATTATTTTTTCCTAATCATGTGTGATGTCGTAATAAATATATTTTTTTTTGCCTAATTCTAACTCCATTTTCTTACGTCCCCTATATATATATATATATATATATATATATATATATATATATATATATATATATATATATATATATATATATATATATATATATATATATATATATATATATCATTTCAATTTTTTAATACTGAAATTAATTTCAGAATTTACTGAAATAAAGTATCCTCTGTAAAATATGTTCCGCTTTTTGTAAGAACTTCATTAATTACACCCGATTTTACAAACAGTTCCTTAACTTACCAATGGCAGCTGCGCAGAACTGATCGATGAATGTTTTATCTATTGCTCCTGCGCAAGATGGGCATGAATTAACGACACCATCCGGGCATTTGGGTGGAGCTTGTAGTTGCAATCCAACTGGAGGTGGATAGACTGGTTTCTGATAAGGACAGTGTGGTATGTTAATTTCGCTAGGAGCCGGAACATACACTACAACAAAGTCTTGTGTGAGAGGGTTGTTTGTTCTGTCGGCTGGAGGAGTCGTTCGGTATCCCAAAAGCATAACAATTGCAAGACCTGAAATAATTACGCATTTTCCATTATTAAAATCTATGAGCATCCAACTGCAGCATAGTTTTGGACATCAAAAATGAAAAGAAAAATTAGAAATGTGTTTCTTTTTAAAAAAAAAACTGAAATCCATACGATATGGAAATATACTGGAAAATCGGAACACACAATTTCCGAATTATTCTCAATAATTTTTTTTTTTTGAAAATAGTTTAAATTAGATGTTACTTCATACTACAATATAAATGACAAATTTGAAACTGTTTATTTAGTTAGAATTCAGAAAAAACTCCATATTCTCTAATTAAATATAAGCAAATAATGCTGTTCAGTTTAAAAATTTTATTAGTGCTCAATAGTCGACAACGTGCAAATAAAGGATTGCATTTGTTAGAATTTGGTGAGGTCTTTTTAAATAAATAAAATGGTTTTATAGATTATCATTTATTTCAAACTCGTGAAGAGGAATATCAATTAAAGCTTTATTTTATATAAATTATTGATTAGTTTGATTTTATACGTAAGAGATTCTACAAACCTTTTTTCAATGGAAAACAAGGACATGTTAATGGCAAAATGAAGCTAAAATGCAGATTTAAGACTTTTGGATCTTTGTTCTTCGAAATGTCGTGTATGACATGTGTATGGAGACTGAGACATGAGTCTTGAAGCTCTTCTGAAATATAAAAAAATGTTAATATTAAAAGGTATGCATATGCATATATATATATATATGTTTGTAAAAAAGTGAAATATAGTGTTTGAATTTATTTTAAAGCTGAAAATAAACTTAGGTGAAAAGTTTTCCCAATGTCTATTTCATCTGCTTGTTTATTATAAACGTATACTTTAATGCAAACATAACAATAAGTAATACATACATTGTCTAACAGCTAAAAGATGTTGGCAGACATTCCAAAAGAGTCTCTGGGAAATTTCACAAGACGGGATTTTCATGGATAATAAATGATATTAATGGGTAGTGAAAAAAAAATCTTTCAAAACTCATAACTCCCACTTCGATAGGTATGTTTGCAAAAAGTAGAAAGGTAATACTTATCTTCTTTTATTTAACAGGGCCTGGGATTCTAGCTTTCTCTACTCTAAAGTACACTCTTTTACGATGAGACAACAATTAGTAATAGAGGAACGAACAGTAAATAGTTTACTAGGAAACTTTTGCAATTTTTTTGTCATCTATCGCACAATGCCACTAGGTGTCACGCAAATAGTGGGTGATATTCCTGTGAGGCAACAAAAAAAAATTGAAAACTTTCCAAATACCTACTCCAACAGATGAATTGCAGTAGAGGAAAGCTCATTTCTTGCAGTACAAGAATATTTGGGATAAAAACCAAAATCATCTACTTCAAAAAGTGTGGTTATTAATATATTATCTACTTTTGATATTTCTTTATTTCAAATGTCCAATCAATAGGCAATGGCAACATTACGTCAGGCAGTTTTGGCACAAGGAGAGGAATTGATGGCACCCTTATATAGTGGGACATCCAGTGGACGTACCATCATGACCCCGAAATTGTAGGTCTATGTAATTTAGAAGCAGGTACAAAGCAGAAGACCTGCAGAGGTACCATTTCACATGAAGAACATTGCGACCACGACATATTTTACATGGCCCAACTATTATTAGCAAATATGAAAGTTCTTCGCTTAGGTCGGTATTTGAACCTTCTATCAGCAATAACATAATCGAAATATCGTTCTCGTTTTTGATGAAAATAAGAATATTTGCTTAAACTTAATAAAACTGAATTTTTGTTTTAGTGTCTGTAATTATTGATATTTTCCCTCAATTAAGAGAAAAAAGTTTGTTTCAAATTTGTATTTAGAAACATTTGTTCGTTAGCTACAATATAGAAAAGATTTCTTATTATCTAACGGAAATCTATGAATCTATAGAACATTAAATTTTATGCTTGAAGGTAACTTTCTAAATAGGGAAACTTGTTGTTTTAAATGATTTGTAAGACACTAAGTAAAAATTGAAAAAAGAAAACTTAAGGACATTAACTTCGTAAATGTAAATACAAATTCTAAAACAAATATAAAAACATGAGTTTCGTAAAAAATGAATTTAAACTATAAAGTACAATTTATACTAATAATTTTTAAAAAAAAGGAAGCAGGTACTTAAAAACACACAAAAATAAAAACAAAATAAAAAATTTTAAAAATCCACATGAACTATCCTCGCAAATGTTCTTACTTAATCCAAAAATGAAATAAAATATTCTAAATTTCCTCGTGACGACATAAATATTAGGGTGGCCAAAACAAAATTTTTTACATAATTTTTAGTATTCTCGATCTCTATGATGTAGTAACAAATCAAGCTTTCAGGTATATATAAAGAAGGAAAGCCGCCAAAACATTCACCAAAATCAGAAATTCGCCTAAGGGATTATACGACAGCTGTGCCTAAATTTTATAATCCTAGTAAGTTTATATAATATTCTTGATAAAAGACAAAATTGATTTTTAAAAATTAAATTAATCAAAACCAAGAGAATGGTCAAATATTTATTAATAAATAACGCCATCGAAGTTTTAAGAAATAATTTTCAAACTAGAATATGTTGTTCGTTTTCTAGAGCTTTTTATTTAGTAGAAGTAGAATTCATTTATTACATTTATAAGAATTTTTATTTAATTACGACAAATTGCAGTATTATTTATTTATATTTTTGATTTTTCTTGAACTCAGTTATAGTTGCACTCTGACGTATCATTATTTTTGGTTCTGTTTATATACAAGTCGTCTTACTGTCGTAAACTTTATGTTACAAATCTAACATAAATCTGCAATTATTGTGATATCTAAAAAAATATGAGGACACATCTTGTGAATTTTGGTTGCTTTTTAATTCTCTTTATATTTTTTATAAGCTCACACACATATACGTATAAAAACATGATATATATTCTTACCTTTCTTCAGCTGCAATAAATCAGGAAGAGTAAGAACTGCCAAAAAAGCTGCAAGAAAATCAAACTATACATTAATTATTAGTTATACATTAATTATAATTACATAATTATCATTAAATAATAACTCTGAACATGTATTTATGATAATGCATATATGAATTATTTTCAGTTTTAATATTTGCAGTTCAATGATTACATTAAAGCATCTAAACACTTTTCTCATTAGACACTTTGAACATTTTCACTTAGTAAGCAATATTTGTCAATTATAAATAAATAAGTTATTCATTTTGAATGCGATGTGTAATGATTTCCCATCCATTCACTTGCATTAGATAGCTAGAGATTTTGATTCTCTTAGTCAATATTTTTAAATTCAGTTTCAAGTATATCTCAGAATTAAATTCTTGGTATAGGTGGAGAAATTTTGCTGTGCTTTAAAGGTTGATAGATCTATTTTATTATAATAAAATAAATATTAAAAAGCACACTATTTTAAATTATTTAAATATTTGAAAAATGAGTAGATCAAAATAATCGTCAACATTTTTGAGTAAAATTTAGCATATCAGGTGCACATATTAGTCCTATCAACGTTCCCTTAACTTTCAGTACATTTAATACCATTTATGAAAAAAGGAAACAAAACATTAAAATACATTAGCAACATTAGAAAAATGAATTGGTTCCTATATTGTATTTTTACAGTGAAATATAGAAAGAAACACTAGGCATTTTTCATCAATCAATTGAAAATGTAAATTAGTACTTAAATGTTAAGACATTTTTCAGATTTAAACAGAATTTCTTCAGAGCTACTGGGCAGATTTTGATGAAATTTGGTTTGAATGTTGACTAATATATTGAGAGAAAAGAGCAAGCATACACAACATTCAGTGACTAAAATACACATGCATAGGCATGTGTAACACTCCTCGAAATTGAAAGCGTGACATATTAGTTATATAGATAGGCAAAAATTAATATTAGGAGGTATGTTCCCTCTTACAGAAACATATGTCTCTCTCATCTAGGTTTCAAACTGGAATAAGATATCTTATGAGTTTCTGAAGTTATTTGGTCCACTTATTCTGCAACAGTATTTACTATATGCTCTGTATGAGTTTCAGATGAAAATTGAGAGTTGCAATTATGTTCCCCAGAACATCCAGAAAAATCATTAAATAGAAGACTTAACAATTATATTTAATGTCCATTAAAATGAAGTAAAGAGCAACTACGACTCCAGGGACAGAACATACGGTTCTAAGATCTTATCACCAGTCTTTGTGTGTCTTTAAAAGGCATTGAAGTGTACGCGACTATCTAACATGATTTCTTGAAAGATCATCAAAACTTTTTTGCAATGATGGATTTCTTGAACATTTAGTCCTAGTATTGTGTATCTGGGTCTCTTTATATAAATATGCGTCAAGAATTATTGGTTAGATTGAACTGAGACTCATCAGAAAAGAGAAAAACTACGCATTGATTTTTACTTTAATCTCTAGGACCTCTGTGCAAAATTAATGAACTCTATAGTTCGCAAACTTAGGCAGGGAGAAAATATAAAGTTTTATGGAAAACAGCCCTTTTTCATGTAGTATTCTAGTTACCTTGAAACTTAGTTTTTTGTGGGCGCCTGAAAGTCACACGGGATCTGAGAAGCTTTAGCATTACGGTAATACCTCACTTTAATGCACGAATTATGATCGTCAAGTTTCATCCTGATGATTTCGAAATCTTGAAATAGTTTCCATAGTTTTTAAAGACACAATCTCGGCAAACTAGTTCCTGGGCCCAGCTTTCTTTTAGCTTACCAGGATTCCTTTATCGAAACGTTGAAAGATATTTAGTTTCACTGTTTAAATTTTAATTACATCGATCGTAGCAAAAATATATCAAGAAACTTGTTAAAGTATGCGAGGGATCGAAATGAGAATCTCGCAATGCACGTTTAAAAAGTCTATTTCCGAAAAAGCTACACTCATATACACATACGGGTATACGCTTACGTATTAGACACACAAGGTTTAAAAGTCTTTTTTCAATAGTTTTACATTTCATTTTTTCTTAATATTCGAAAAGAGCTGCTTCTAATATTAGCGTATGTCAGATATTTCAATCCAAAAAATTAATTACAACTGATTATTTGATGTCTCTTAAATTCTGATAAGTTTTAAGCTTTGAGAGAGAATTCATGAAAATGATTGTGATATACATTATTAATGTCATTTATCACAATTTAAACTTTTTATGTTTTCTATGTAGGTAGTTGTATTATTATTATGATCAAATATCTCGTCAAAGGTTTTTAATGAGTGAAAACTTTTAATTATAAGGAAAAGCCATACAAACTGTATAACAGTTTTCATTTCTTGTGACATAAATGAACACGAGCTTAACACATAAAAAGAAATGAGAAAAATATCAAATTTACTTCTCAACAAATACGTAACCTTGAAATAAGTCTTTGAACTTACCAAAATCTGATTTACAATATTCTTGGACTAAATCCACTTGTGAAATCTCGGCACATTTCGGGCAGGATCCTGGTCCTACACATTTTGCGATAACTGGTGGAAAAGGTAATGGTGGTAGGGCATATGGTTGAGGCACCGGTGGTGGAGCATATGGTTGCGTAGCAGGTGGTAATATGTATGGCTGAGGAGCAGGTGGTGGAGGTGGAGGTGGTAGTTCATAAGGTTTAGGAGGAGGGGGTGGAGGAGGGGGAACATAAGGTTTAGGAGCAGGAGGTGGAGGTGGTGGTATATATGGTTGAGGTTTAGGTGGTGGAGGTGGAGGCACATATGGTTTTAGAGTCGGTGGGGGAATTGGTACAGGTTGAGGAGCGGGTGGAGGAACATATGAAGGCAATACTGGAACATGATATACTGTATATTGAGGAGCATTAGTAGGTGGTGGCAGCGCAGGACTATAAGGTGGTGGTGGAATTGGTGGGTAGGATGGTGGCAAAAGTGCTGGAGGTGGAGGTGCATATGGAGGAGGTGGAGGGGGAGGTGCTACATAAATAGGAACAGGTGGATAACTAGGTGGAGGGGATTTCACTGAATAAGTTCTGGGTTGCAAAACTTGTTCATCACCAGGGGCTGGGATATTCGATGACTTCAAATAACATGTTTGAAGGGGTCGTCTGATATCTGCTTCAGTATATCTGTCCACAGGAATCAGAATTGTGTCTTCTGAAAATGAGATCTTGCTGTACAACGGTCCATCTTTCATGAAAGAGGTAGTTTTCGAAATTAAAACATATTGTTGAGATGCTGGAAAAAAAGAAACAAAAATAAGTAATAACATTGGTAAAATAAATGATAATTATTAAATTAACAGTATACTTATGTCATTAACTAATTAAAGCAATGAAAATTATGTAAGGCAATAATAAGTGCTCATTTATTATTCAAGTCTTTTAGCAGTGGATTATAAATTTAATTATCACAGTTTAAAATTTTATTCTGAATTCTTATAATTAAATTTTCAAGAAAATTTTTTTAATTTAATTTATTTATATATTTTAGTACTTAAAAACTGAACTGTTTCCTACTAAATATTTTTATCTCATCGTAAAAGTTTTATAAGCTTTATAATAAATGAATTTAAATTAACTCTTTCTCATATAGTTCATCAATAATTAACTTATACTTCTCGAAAATATTTTGTAAAATATTATAAGGAAACTAGGTAATAATATTTCATCTGTTTTAAAAGATTTTATTAATTGTGATTTTGTATAAATAAAAAAATTAATAATTAAAAATATCTCTTAAATATTTACTGTACTTCAATATAAAATTTTCTCTTAAATATTAAACTAATAAATATCTTATATTTTTTAATGAAACATTTCTTTTCGAAATATTAACATTTGGGCAATAAAAAAAATCACAGATATTCCTTTATTAAGAATACCAAATTTCTATGTATAATGCTATACAGAATGTATTCAACAAATAATTATCTCGTAGAAATAAATATAAATAATTTACTTAATAAAAAATTATCCAATTTTTTTAAGCATTAATTCCTGAAATACAAATATACGCCATTTTCAAAAACTTTCAAATTTATAAACAGTAAAAACAGAATTCATTTAACAAATTTTCCTTGATCACTATCAGAATGTTTCATTTTATTTATTTCTACAATATTTCGTTGAAAATATGACAGTGCAACTCCCCTTTTAATACAATTTAAATGCGAAACAATAAATAACAAGAATCCTTTCACCGGAATCAACCAAAACAATTTATAAAGACATAAAATAGTTCACGTGACATTCAATTAATATTATTCTTTTTCTTTTTATTTACAGTTATCAACAGTACTTTGAAAGACTACCTCATATCACTTCATAGACAGATATGAATTTCCTTATATCACTTTACAAAAGATTGTTTTGTAATTTTTGCAGTCAGTCGTCTAGTGTTAAAGATCCCAACATAAATGAGTAAATTACATCTTAAAAATAACGATTTTTTATTGAAATTTAATATTTGTTTGGATTATAAAGCTGATCTCATCGAAGAACATTATACTGGGAAATAATATTTATACACTGTAAGGATTTTATTATGTGACGTTACAAATAATTCTATACATCCAAATAAAAAGCCATTTGTGATAATGTTTCTCAACGACAGTGATGCAGAATTTTGAACAGTCAATTACAGTTTTATATGGTCAGCAATTAAATTATCTGTTTTTGAGATGATCATATAATTGTTGTTCAGAAGTATAAATTTATCCTGTATGATTATCTTTTTACCTAGAATATATTTTCTTTACGAATACTATTCCATTACATAAAAAGACATAATGTAACTGAAACGCGTTTCAAGCTAATTTACTATGCAAATTATTTTGGAATCCAAATAATGCATTTTGCTATTTTAAGTAAATAAAATCTATATTTATCCATTCTTGTTATAGTTGCGTTAATTATTCATTTTTTCTCTATCAAAATGAAGATGATATGCTTTATTCTAAAATGATCGATTGGATCTGAAATCGAAGTACAAAATTCATTTTAGAATACATGAATAAAGCTTAGGATTTATTCTTAGGCAAACATAAATGTAAATTTAATTAAACAGTATAACTTATTTTTGCTTAAATTGCAGATTATAACAATCTTATAATTAACATATTAATGAATAAAAATTAATTGCATGTTCGTGAAATTTCGTAAAAACTTAATATCCACTTTTTATTAAGTATCAACCTAATCTTTATGAAAACATTTCATTTTTAAATACCGAAAGTTCACTGGCTTATAATACAAATTAATTCCTCTAAAATACTTTGTGTTTATAATATATTTCACATACTTCAATAATTTATCATGAAACAAAGAGCAAGCATATAGCACACAATTACGCTTAAAATAACTTATATATTAGCTTAAAATAACGTACATTCAAATGGCAACTTCCAATATCATACAGATCCCCGAAGCAATACCATATGGCATGGTCTCGATTGAAATCTGAAGATATTTTAAAGGCCATTTATACCAAGAATCATACAAACCAATAGGAATATGAGATGGTAAAAATATTTTCTGAACAGCCAATTGAAAGTCACTACATGTTTACTCAACAATCTTCATTTCAAGTGATTTTGGTTCCAATGGTATTATATAAAATCAGAAGAAAGTGATTTTAAAGTATCTTAAAACAAAGACGTATTCTGGTATCTCTTATTAGTTTCTATTAGCTAACATATACATCTTTTGATATTTCAAGAATCCTTATCATGACCTATTTACTGCTCGCTCACAAAGAGCTTAAGCGATTCCTTTTTTACATTTAGGGTTTATATATTCAAGAGGTTTTCTGTGTATCTTTATACATCTATCCTTTAATAAAAGTTGAAACGAGAATCATCAGTATAAGCTGAGTATCTCTAGGTATCGACAGCCCAACGGCTGTATTAGTGGTATTAGGCGAGTTTTAAAATTTTCTGCAGTGGCGATAGATATGTGAACCTTTGTCAATGAAATCCCATATCGACTATAATCCGCTGAGCACTTCATTTGCTGACACGGGTTGAAGCTTCAGCACTGAAATCCCCAGTAATATGCGGAAGTATTGTACGTCTATCTCGTTTAAGTATTTTCATTAATAATTCCAATAAAAATTTACAACTTTAAACAAATAATTATTATACATAAGTTTAAAACTTTTGTTTTTGGCGAATATTAGAATGTAATGTAATACTAATTTTTGGTGCTTTTGTTCATTGCTTCATTGAGTGTGTTTATTCGAACTAATAATGTGAAGAAGGAGAAAATAATGCGAAAAATAACAGATTTTACAATTCATTGAAATGAAGTCAATATTGCCAATACAAAAGAATGCACAGGAAAAATCTTCCATCTATAAAATATTTTTTACTCATTGGAGAAATTGGAGGGATCATAAATAATAAAAGTACCGTACAATCTTATCGAAAAGAAGTTGATGCCGAGCGTCTCAAAGAGGCATCATAAAACAGTCATTTAGTATATTTTCGAGTTCAGCAGCAAAAGATTTAGATTTGCCAGTTTAGACTGTGTTTCTTGAGAAAAGAGTAGTTCATAGAACTAACCAATATGTCTAAGAGTATCAACGTTGCAACTGACATACTTGAAAGTTAAGTGTTTCGTAATTGAATAGTGTTCGCTGATAAATCTCGATTTAATTTTTCTAACAATGAAAATCTTTCCAATTTACATAAAAGTATCAAGAAACTCTCATTAAATTTATGAAATACAAAAAAGCTTCCTAAAAATTTCTTTTTATATGACCATCTCATTTGTCTTTTCTTTTCCTTAAAAATAAACTTATGTTTTCATTAATTGTGGAATATCATGTTATATTTTCACAATTACAAGAGCTTCAATTGATATCTTTTAGTGACAATATAGCCTACATTTCCTTAGACCAATATCTTTCGTAATTATTTGAATGATTATTTCACGGGAAGATGGATTTATAGACTATACCGGAGCTCATAGATTACTTGATGTAACATCACTGAAACAATTCTTTAGAAAGCTCATAAAGAAGTTTATAAAATACATCCTTTATAGGAAAAAAATGTCGAACATAATTGAGACCTAAGAGTTATATGGATGACCAAATGATTACAACCACAATAACCTCTGTGGAAGTCAGATAGCTTAGTAACATAGCTGACATGAAATTCTTGATTGAAATCCTTTCGATACTTTTCGAGCGATAAAGGCCAAACATATTGAAATTCATTGAAAAGAGAGAAAGAGCACTAAAACAATTTTGAATTTTTAACTGTCAAATCTATCCTGATTAATGGATGAATTATTAAATTCCAAAGTATTTCTAACGTTTTATGCATAATTTGCACTATAACATTTTTAAGAAACTTGTGTTTAACAATAAATAATTAATTGAATTATTTTAAAAATATTTTAAGCATATAACATGAAACAATTTGCATATAATGTGACAGGTATTAATAAAAAATAAATTACATATTTTTGGAATTTTACAAAAAAGCAATTACAATTTTTATTATTAAACCAATTACACTTTTTTAATAAACGAATTACAATTTTTTTATTAATAAATCAACTAAAATTTTTATAAGTATATATGTGTTGCCAATCGTTTTGTAAATTCATATTAATTTTCACTGAACGGTTTAAATTGATTCCTCTAAAAAATATAACATTTTTATAAACACATGTTCAATTATATGTTTAATTAAATTATCATTAAAATTGTTATAATTTACATACATTTTAAAATGCATATACCTTTAAAAGAAATTATGATTGAGGAACTACATATAATTATCTTTTATGCATGAAATAAAAAATTCAATTTCTATATATTTTCAATTCTATTTTTTATTTATATTGGTACCATGAGTTTAAATTATTTTATACTGAAATAGTTTTTTAAAAATCAATATATATCAGGGAAATATAAATGATAAATTACTTTTTATATAGTTTTTGTTAATTGCAAATGTGAAAAAGAAATCCCATTTTCTGGTAGAAATTAATTTCAAAAATTTTATTTTATTCCTAATTTACTTTAATCTGGTATTTTTGAGAAGCTAATTTACCCGTATCAATATTTTTCAAATTTCTTATAACACTTTTATAACTAAACAACCTAAAGTTTATTGTTATAGTTTAGTATACAATAACTATTTTTATAATATTTTTTTTCAAATTAGAATTCTACCAATTTTACCAAATTAAAAGGTGTGTTACAATTAGCCAAAAAAGTAGATTCAGTTTTGTTCAATAAAGAATTTTTAAATTAGATTCTAGTCATGAATTCCATAATTACACATAGCAAATTTTCTGAATTAATATAATTTAAAGAACAAACTCAAAGCTTATATTCAATGAAATGAATATAAGCTGAAATGTTAGTCAAAAAATGCAATTCGTTATTTACTGACATGATTTCGCACATCACCGTTTAAATTATATATATATATATATATATATATATATATATATATATATATATATATATATATATATATATATATATATATATATATATATATATATATATATATATATATATATATATATATATATATATATATATATATATGTAAAAGACATTTCTGTATTCTTTAGAAAATATATTATTTGGATTGGATTTTTAATAAATTCTTATCCGAATTTTTTATAAGAAGCAAAATATTAAAACTGATAATTAAATGTTTTCCGATTTTTAATAAAAATGTAAGTATTCTTCATTTTATATTTAATCGGAAATTGAATCAAACTCAGAAAAGTTGAACTAAAAAATATTAAAATCCTCTATTCAGTTATAAGATATGCTGTCCATGATGAAAGAAATAATGCTTCAAAATTTTCCATTTTTCTGTGCACAATTTAGTAGGTTAATAGTTGTATATCATACAAAGCTAATAAATTTGAAATATGTAAAGTTAAGATTTGCATCATACTTTTCAGATGGCATTCACAGGCTTGCGAAACAGAAAATCGTAATAATCTCCGGAATTCTCTCATATCCACATTTCCTAATCCTTGAAGCAGACCAAACTTCCCGCAGAAGCGTCCATAGTTATCTGAAACATATATATGAATAAAAATGGAGGGAATGATATCTAAAATCTACCCAATTGTGTGCTTTCTTGGACACATTGATGTCCAGAATAACGACTACAAGCACCAAAAAAGTGTGATTTCCTCCAAAAAAAATTTTAATTTCGCAATTTATTTCTTTTCCTCATAAAACAACGATAAAAAGAATCTGTTGCTTCATTTGGCATGAGAAAATTCGAATGAAATTGCAGTTTTAATTCTAGTGATGTGCCACATATAAAATATGCCAAAAACTTTTATTGTATTTGCACCCTATTAAAATAAATATATGATTCATAATTTTGTCATTTAATTTTCAATTTAAATTTAAGTAATAAAATATTTAACAGCCAAATAGTATAGGAACACAAAAGCATGCAAGCATTTTGTAAAAATATACAGGTTATTTATTAATATATTGGTTATTTATTAATATTTATGTGTATAGCAAACAAATGTATGGTGATTTTATCACCTACCCATAAAGGATAATGTCTTATCACATTTTATCTTTCACTTCTAACAATTATGTTAGACCAAGTACATGCCTTATTAAGAAACTACCCAAGCGCGCAATATATGTTGATCAGGAATTGTAGGTACAAGAAAAAAATATTATTATTTTATGCAGTTAGTGTAGTCATCCATTGCTCTGAAAATACTTGTCATTTAGTTCAGTTCATGTGTTCTAGTTCTATCATCATATTTTTATTGCCGTTTATATGCTCTACTACACATAATACCATGAAAATTCTGTAGCTTTTGAGTAAACACGGTACTTTTGTTATTTAATCCGGTATGGTTGCCAAATGCGCCAAATCTGTAGATTAGTTTACTGGAATAAATTCAAACTATTTTATGAAGTAAACTAACGTGTGCATATACGAAATATCTTTTGAGCTACTGTAAAATTTAAAGTTTTGTTATGTGTCTCGTTTTTTACATGTATGCTAATAATGTTTGTATTTGAAGTTTGGATATCGAAAAATGAAACTATATTTCCGAAATGAATAAAATTTTAAAAAATTGAACGTTCGTATTTGTGTGTTGCTGATGAAATGTATGCATAAATCAATTTTGCGCGTTTTTTTTTTTAATTTAAATTTTTAATTCTTCTTCAAGTAGTAATTAGGTGAGTATTTTGTGTTATTCGATTAAAAAATTGTTGTTGTATGTAATAACCAATGTACTTTATTAAGTATAGTGTAGATATTTATGACGTACACTCTGTCAAAAAAATATTGGGACACAATATAAGTTCATGAAATTTTATCATAATATGTGTAACTTAAATACACAAATGAAACAAAAAAAGACGTATATGACATTTTGTTAAATGCAGATCACAGTGACTGAAACAAAACTCAAATATTAATGTAATTATTGTTATAATTTAAAGAAAAAAAGTCAAGACAAAAAATGAGCTCACAAAAAAGTATTGGGACACTGCCCAATAAATAAAAAAACAGCAAAACATTTATAGTTAATATCTTGTTGGACCACCTTTGTACTTTATGACCTCTAACAATCGATTTGGCATGGATTTGACCAGTTTTGCACAAAACGACCCGTCGATTTTGGCCCACTCTTCAACCAGATGTTTTCTTAACTCCTGCTTGTTAGAAATGTAGTGTTCATTGAGCTTTTGCTGCAAATAATCCCGTACATGTTCTATAGGATTAAGGTCTGGATTCTGTACAAGAGTTTTAATCCCACCAGGACAGTGGTAAAGGGCCCATAACTAGCAAATGGGAGCAGTATGTTTTCGGTAGTTATCCTGGTACAAATTAAAATGGCTTGCTATTCCCAACTTTCTCACACTTTGCTTTAAATTTCGCTTGAGAATGTCAAGATAAACATATTTATTCATTATACCATCTATGAAATCTAAGTTTCCAACACCAGAGCTTGCCATGCAGCCCCAGACTAATTGGTTGCAGCCTCCATACTTAACAGTAGGCAGCAAATTTTTGACATGCAATTTCATATTAGGTGTCCGCCAGACTTTTTGCTTCCCATCTGATCCGAAAATGTTATATTTGCTTTCGTCTACGAAAATTACATTTTCCCAAAATTCTGGTGACTGCTTTACATACATTTTAGCAAATGCCAGTCTATCCTTTCGGTTTGCATTGGAAATGTAGGGCTTTTTTCGAGGTATTCTACCATGATACCTATGTTTTCTTAAAACATTTCTGACAGTTTTAGGATTTACAGATTACCCGAACATACTTTTACAACTCAGAGTCATTTTTACTGCGCTGGTTCTTGGATTAATGAGAACTTGTCTCACAATCCACCTTTCTTCACGTTCTGTAAATATTCTAGGACACCCTGATCTCTGCTTTTTTTTCAACACTATTTGTTTTCGTGAACCTGTGAATAATGTTAAAAACAGTAGACTTACTCAGCTTCAAGATTTGTCCTATACAGCGAACTGATTTTCTATTTTTCCAATGGCTTATTATCAGATTTCGCACATCCATCGAAATCTCTTTGTTTTTCGCAATTGGTCTACATGTAACCAATTTTATTGACAACTTATGTTGAAAAGTATTGTCTAAAAAAATGGTAGCAAATTAAATTTTATTTTGTGTGGCATATTTATTGTTTTACTTGCTTATTTCAAAAGTGTCCCAATACTTTTTTGATCCTTGTTTGCCTATAAATTATATTCAAAAAGTCATATCAAATTATAAAGCTAAAATATTAGCAAAATTTTAATTATATAGTGTATACCAAATGTTAAAGCACCTCTTGATAACTTTTGGTTTTGTTTTAATGTGATATTTTTATAAATAGCTTTACAATGTTACGCATCCCAAGTGTCCCAATACTTTTTTGACTGACTGTACATATATTTAGGTTTTTGATATGAATTGTAATCCTTGTTTATTAGAAATAAATTTTTTTATGACAATATATGTGTGTGTTATTAATTTAACTTTATTCCCGGTTGTTCTCCCGTATTAGTTTGTATTGCTACGCATGGCTTTTTTTAAATGTGCATTTCAGTCCGGTTAATTAGAAACCAGTTTTCATAAAAAAATTTTATTATTTAGTTTTTGATTTAGCTTTATTGATCGGTTATCCTTCGGTCTAGATTGCATTACAACAGATGTATTTTTAAGATGGGCGTCACTACCCGGTTAATTACAAACTTGAGTTTTCATAAAAATGTTTGATAATTATTTACTTAAATTTATAATGCAATTGTTATTACCTGCTTGGTATAGTTACATACGGTAAACTTTTAAAATGTTTGTATTTTGATTAATTAAAAGAAAATTATTAAAAAAAATTGGGTTGAATCTTATTTGGAGCCTCTCCAATGCCAAGAGCGAAATTCGGAGCCAAATCAGTAGATTACAACGCCAAACTGAATTCCTTAATAAAACGAGTTTCAAATTGCGTATTTATTGGTTGCGATTCTGGGAAAACCAATACCAGAATGTATTTTTAAAATGAATACGTAAACGAGAAAAAAATGTCAAAATAAATTATAATATTTTTAGAGAAAAATATTGTCTTTATATTTATGTCAAATATTTAAAAAAAAATTAATTAATTAGAATTATGAGGGACAAGAAACATTTTCTTTTTAAGCATGTTATCACAAGCAAACGATTTTTAGTTTATGCAATAGCTTAGAATAAATATCAATTGAATGTTTAAACACTGTGTTATGGTTTGTTTTTTAAAAGACTATAAGAACAGTTGTGTTATTTTTAAAAATATGAATTTAAGTGAGGGAAAGGATTCCATGAACAGATTCGAATGGATTTAAAGACACTGAGAAAACGACATAATGTAATTTTCATTGTTCAAATTCTGAATTTGAAATTAAGATGCAAAACTAAGATTTGTTTGTGTTAGTATGCCACAGTTTTATAGATAAAAATAAATGAATTTGTAAAAATGAGAGAGAGAACTAAAAAATGATATTATTAAGGTTACTTTGCTATATTGCTCAAATGATTGAATTTTGTCTTAACCATAGCTGTGATGTGTTTATAAAAGAAATAGTATTTAAAATTTAGTGAAATGGCGTAATTTCAGTTGGCGGGAAAATATTTGCCGCCATTTTCTTTTTTTGCCAAGCTATGGGATAAAATAGGACTTTACCAAAAATTGATTATGTATATATTATTGATTAAAATTATGTATATTGTAATAGCATATTAATTTTTAGAGTTAAATTTTATATGTTATGCAATAATTAATTTTTGTAAAATGCATGAAATTATATCTCTAAAGCTTTATAATATTTATGTAGTAAGCAGTTAAAATAAAACATTTGATATCTGAAATCAAAAATAGCTCAAGATTGAGGTATTCAAATTTCGAGATAAGAGCGATTATTATTTTGAATATCAGACAGTGCGTTAAGTGACATAAGTTAGGTTGGCGAGATATTTGTGCAGCTCTTGATACGCGCGCGCGCGAAAATCAGAAAATGCGCCAAACCCGTTCCGGTTTGTAGAATTATACTGATTTGAAGTTAGAATTGAAAATTAGACTTTTTAACTGTTTTCATTATAAATATGAATTAAAAAATGTCTTTTTTAAACTTTTTTATCATCATTAATATCAAATGCATTTCAATCTAGAATTTTTAAAACAACATAATAAAAAGTAATGAAACTTAATAATAGCATTTTGCAGAAAAAAAATTAAAAATCATGCCTTTAAAAATTTACATGGATGAATTAAATACTTATAAAACTTTCTTAAATGAATTAGTAATTTTTAGAAAAAAAATCCTCAATATAACTAAAAAAAATATTTTTTATGCAAAAGTGTCAACAATTTAATGGATAACTTTTTTAATAAAAGACTTGTTAAAACAAATGAAGATGGCTTACCTACTATAGGAGGTGACAGCAAAAGGACTTTGATGACTGAAAAGAGGTAAAAATATAAGTACATGTTTACTACAACTGAAGTTTTTAATAAACCTATTTATGAATCCCAATTACTTTTAAGTACTACTGATAAGCTGCAACGCGTTAAAAAAATTTCTTTTTAATACTTTTGGGCATTTTATATATTTATTGAAAATATATTTCCATTGTGAAATCAGATGGTGATATTCATACCATTTGCATTTTTCCATTCATTTTACACAATATGAATAATGAATAACACAACATTTAACAAGAACAACGTATACACATTAGGAGATTTTTAATTAAGGATATATAACTATAGCGTTTTATAATGCTCTACAAGTGACTTTGAAATAAGAAAATCGAAAATAGCATATTTGACAATAGTTCGAAACAAATATCTACATTGAATAACAAAACCGAAATTGAGAGCTGTATTTTAAAAGAATAAACTTAGTAAAAATAAAAATATTTTGTTAAATTATTTAAAAAAGGATTTTCATTTCTTTTATAGTTCTTAGGCTTTTGAGAGTGAAATACATTGCTGACAGAGAGGTATTGAACAAATAATATACTTATTGTAAAATTTTAATTTATAATAATTTTAAATTTTTTTCATGATATTTGATATTAATATTAAAAAATTTGTGATATTTCAAAGTTTTTCATTTTTATAATATGGTAAGGGTTTTGTTTTCCTAAAATACATGATATCCACCCCTTAGAGAAATTTTCAAGCTGTATTTTATTTTATAATGCATCTTTTAGCCTAATCAGTTTTTATTTTTTATGCCAAATAAATTTCTACAAAAAATATAATAGCAATAGAAATTACAAAAATATGATATTTTTGATTTCATAAAAAATTTTTATCTCAGAGATTATAAGAAGAAAAAATTATGTCGTAGACTCTAGGGTCAATTTTTTAAAAAAAAGTTTAATTAATTTTGTAAAAAATTATTAATGGAACATTGTTGTTATTAAAAGCAATGAAAGTTGTTTAATTTTGACCCATTATACACTACTGGCCATTAAAATTGCTACACCAAGAAGGAATGCAAATAACAGAACGATTTTTATTGGACACATACATTATAGTGGAAAGAACAAGTGATTAGATTTACAGGAAATTAGGATGTATAGATCTTGAGAAATCAGTACCCAGAGCAGCCACTTCTGGCTGCAATAACAGCATTTATCCGCCTAGGCATGGAGTTAAACAGAGATTGTATGGCATGTACGGGGATCTCAGTCCATGCAGCTTCAACACTATGCCACAGTTCATCGACAGTAGTGAATGGTGAGTGATGGCGTGCCAATCGCTCGGCAACCATTGACCACACGTTCTCAATTGGTGACAGATCAGGAGAACGTGCTGGCCAGGGTAACAGTCGAACCTGTTCTGTATCAAGGAAGTTCATAACAGTACGGGCAACATGTGGTCGTGCATTATCCTGTTGAAACAAAGCATTGGGGAGGCTTCGAAGATAGGGCAGAGCCACGGGCCTTAACACATCGGAAATGTAATGGTTGCTGTTCAAAGTGCCGGTAATGCGAACAAGAGGTGATTGAGACGTCCATCCAATGGCACCCCATACCATCACTCCAGCAGATGGGCCAGTATGGCGATATCCAATGCAAGATGGCAATGCACGTTCTCCAAGATGCCTCCAAACACGGATGCGGCCATCATAGTCCTGTATTCAGAACCGAGATTCATTTGTAAAGATGACGTGATGCCATTCCCGCGTCCAGGCTCGTCGCTGATCACACCATTGAAGGTGCTCCTGTCTGTGACGCAGCGTCAATGGTAGCCGAAGCCATGGTCGTCGTGCAGACAATCCATGCTGCTGCAAACGTCGTCGAACTGTTCGAGCAGAAACTTGTTGCCTTGAAAATGACTCCATTTCTCGACTCAGGGTTCGTGACGTGGCTGTACGATCCCTTGTGACCATGCGGATAAGAAGTCTGTCTTCTCTGCTGTTAGTGATGGGGGTCACTGAGATCCCGCATGACGTTCCGTATGATTGTCCTGATCCCATCGATTCCATATTCTGCTAACAGTCATGGGGTCTCGACCGACATGAGCAGCAATATTGCGGTACGATAAACCGCAATCCTGGTAGGCTATAATCCTTCCTCAATCAAAGTCAGAAACGTGCTGATAGGCATTTCTTCTTCTTATACGAGGCATTACAACAACTTTCTTTGCCGAAAACAATGTTGAAACGGAAATTGAGTATGAGAAAACTGCTGTCAAATCTCTGGTTTTTTACACTTTGTAGATGTCGCTACTGTCGCCTGCTTTGTATGAATGCGCTGAAAATCTGATCATTTTCATATCACAGCAAGTTCTACCTGTCCTGCAAATTTCACGTGTGTGATGTGCCGCTTTCCTGGTGTAGCAATTTTAATGACCAGTAGTGTGTATATATATACACACATATACATACAGGATGTCCCAAAACTACCGCATAAACTCTGAACTGCCATGTTCCTCGTTGGAAGTACATAAGAACTGCCCAAAGAACTGTTCCTGTACGATCCATAGCTTACGAGAAAAATACGAAAAACAAAGTATGACGTCACCGCCGGTGCAAGAAAAAAAACTTTATGTTGTTGTTGTTGCTGATCCCTGTTGTCTAGCAGCGCTAGACCAAGTCTATGATATTGTACACTCTCAGGAAATCAATGACCAATAATGGTCGCTCCAGAAGATCTTCTTTATCGAGTCCCAAGCACTCAAGGATATGATCCGGAGTGGCTTGGCTTTTGAAACACTTAGCGCAAATTGGAAATTTCTTTTCTTTGTTGTTAAATGCCAATGATCTTAGGTGGCCACTTCGAAAACGAGTTATTGTAGTTTGTTCCAGTCTGCTGCACCGGAGGGATAGAGATCCGCATCATGCATGCACGCGCGCCATGAAATGACGTTAAGCCGCCCTTGAACTGGTATTTAAAAGGCTGCATCTTGCAGCTACCGGTAGTCTTTGGTGGGCATGTATTCCGATCGTGACTACTGCGACATGTACTTCATCTATAACCGATATAATGGGAATGTCTTACGAACTGCTAGGGAATATGCCCGTCGACATCCGTCATACCGTCCTCCCGATGTCAACATCATCCGTAGGCTGGACGACAGACTGCGAAATACGGGAAGCGTCTTCCAACCGAATCTTCACGATACTGAAAGACCGCGGAGCGGCCTGACAGTAGCACAGGTGGATGCCATACTGCAGCGGGTAGAAGAGACGCCCGAGGTAAGCACACGCGCATTAGCCCGTGAGATAACTTAGAGTAAAAGTTCTGTGCACAGGCTTTTATGGTCTGAGAGGCTACACCCATTTCGGTAAACAACCGTGCAAGGTCTGAAACCAGATGACTTTCAGAAACAAGTGGCCTTCTGCGAATGGCTGTTGCAGCAACACAACACAGACAGGTTTCATTGCACATATCCTGTTAACTGATTAATCATGTTTCACTCGTGATGAGATATTCAACCATCACAACAGCCATATGTGGTACCAGGTCAATCCGCATGCAATCGCAGGAACATCTGGGCTTTCATACTTGGAGATTGCCTGCTTGGACTACATCTATTGCCTGACCGGCTCTTGGGACAGTCGTACTTGGTGTTTCTCAATGAAGTTTTAACCGAGTTCCTCAATGACATACCATTAGCTGTAATACAGGGACTTAGGTTCCAACTTTATGAGGCTCAGCGCATTTCTGTGCTCCTGCATGTGGTTGGTTAAATATGGAATACCCTAGCCCCTGGATCGGACGTGGGGGTCTGGTTCTATGGCCGCCACGTTCGCCAGATTTTACACCGTTGGACTTTTTCCTATGGGAACATCTCAAGGAACTGGTGTAACGAGACGTAGTGACAACACCAATGGACTTAGTTGCTCACCTGCATGCTGTTTGTACTTCGGTGAACCACACGATGCTACAACGTGTGATGACAGCTATTCCACGGCGTGTTCAAGCCTGCCTCGACATGCATGTTGGACACTTTGAACGTCTGCTTTAAATTGTGCTTATACTGCTGTTGATATGTTCAATAAAGTGTTTTTTCTTGCACCGGCAGTGACGTCATACTTTGTTTTTTTAGGGCAGTTTTTATAAACTTCCAACGAGGAATCATTTAGCTGTGCAGAGTTTATGCGGTCGTTTTGGGACACTCTGTATATATATATATATATATATATATATATATATATATATATATATATATATATATATATATATATATATATATATATATATATATATATATATATATGCATATATATATATAAAAACAATATTGTTGCTCATTTATTACATGCATTCTATAAATATAATGTTTTCACTGTATAAAAGTTTCAGAAAAATATTTCAATCATAAACTAAAATAATAAATTATTTCTCATTCTTTAAATATTACTTACCTATAGGATAGGAGCATATGTCCTGCGGCAGTTGAGAAGGTTCTTTAAAACATGCGGGACAAGAGGTTGCAAGAGGTGGACAGTTGTCCTCTGTGACCCCATAATGATCAGAACGGTAAAGTGATGGTGAAAATGCAAATCTCCTGCGTCCTTTGTGGCGATCCTTGTCCGCTGCATTCCTGGGATTCACTGCAGTAGAGTTGTGGGATGGAGTGGTCAATGTACTCGTTGTTTCTGTTACCTCTGAAACATCTGAGAAAATATAATTTATCAAAATGTTTACAATATTCAGGGTCGAAGCTATTCCACATTTTCTTTTGCATTAAGAACAAGCATAAGTTATTTTTTACTTCCAACAGCAAAATGAGATATGAAAAGAAAAAAGGAAATTTAGTATACAATGTCTTTTGATAAAAACAGTCATAAATTAGGCTTTTTTAACCTATAAACTGTGGTATTTTTTGGCTACCCTTGCTCCTAGATAGTAGAAGTCTCTTTAAAAATAAGATGCCTCTTATTAGGCGATTACAACCAACACATTGTTACAGAATGCTATATTTTTGTTTTGTATTCTATCAATGAAAAATTTGATTTTAATCACGAATAAATACATGTAAATATATTGTCAGTGAAATACATCGATATAAATAGCATTGAATCTGAATGTTTTGATAATCATTTTAAAATTAGTAACAAGAGTTCCATATTATTTCTCGAATGATAAGCAATGAATGCAAAAAGTGTATTATAATTCAAATTTAAACAAAAAGAGGAATAGCATGTTAGCTTACAAAATGTGTTAAAATTAAATCAATAATATGATAAACCCAAAATTTACCATTTGGTAAATAATCCCATAGCAGCGCTGAGAGCGCCATCTGTAAGCAAGAGATGCTTAGTTGATGATTTGTATTGAATATGAAAACACGATTATTCGATTCCTTTACCTCATTTGTTAATTTTCTTATAATAATATCGCCATATTTATTGGAAATTTGCGACAAATAATATAATTCAAAGAAGAAGAAACATTGTCGACTGCACCCAACAGAAATTGTTCTCAATCTGTTACCAATATTTATTTAAATTTTTGTAGTCATATATTTAAAATTTTGATCGCAGAGAAATAACAAGTAATTGTTTTCTTAGTTGTGTGTGTTCCTTATAGTTTCTATCAGGTTCAAGCTCAAAAGTCCTGATGGGCATTTCAACAAGCACATAATTCAAATTTTTAAAATCCTTTCAGCAATATGAATACTACGTCGCATTGAGGGTAGTAGATACTAGTAATCATGAAAAAAAAAACATGTCAAGTCAACTATAGCAGCCTTAATATAATGCTTAAAATTTTCATTGTGGTAAATTATAAAATTCAAATTATAGCTAGGAAAGATATAGAGATCAGTTTGGTCACTCGAATAATAATAATTCCTCAGCCATCTCACCAATTCAGTATAAAATCATCTTTCATATTGTAGTGTTCAGACATCTTCGCCAGAGGGCATGTCGCTCACTCAGGGGTAAAAATACAAAATAAGAGAGGGAGAGAAGCGTTCCTCCAACTGACACGTGAGGTCGGTTGTAATTTATCTGTACATCCATTTCTTATAAATGTATTAAATTTTATGTTCAATAAACTGTGTCGTTCAAGCAAGCGGAGTGTTTATTCATAAGAAACATCACACGAACCAAAGTTCCACGATAAGGGAAACTACTCGTACCTATTACACTTGTGATATAAAGTTCGTGTATTTCTCCTGCTATTTCTTCCAGCTTATATACAATCACGAATTATTTCAGAGAAGATAAAAGCATGTTAAAGTTGTTAAGTATAAAAGGTAATGTGTTCTACAGCGTTGTTTTCAAATTTCTTGGAGAAAAAAACTCACAGTAAATTTCGCAAGATTTCAGTAAACAAGGTAAAAACTACAAAAGGTTACTATAAAACATTAAAAATGTGTATTCAGTAATTTTTTGGAGTTATTGTTCCAAGTTGCATTATTTTATTTGTTAAGGGTGAAGTATTGTATCTTTTAATGATAAGCTCTCATGATAATTATCAGCAAACAACAAAAATTACGAAAACTCATAATATATTATTTAAAATACATAATTTTCATATGTCCTGTTTTTAAATTTCAGGAGGTTTCTTTCCTTATTTTAAAATGGAGGTTTCAGGCTTTTTTGCTTTACTTGTTCAGAGCATCAAACTGTGTAAGATCTCAAAATGTGTCTTATATTTGCATCGTTGGTAAAAGAAAATATAAAAGTTTAGTTAGAGAATCTAATTAATTCTTCATCATAGTATATCGTTCCTACAAAAGTTTAAAGTAAGTATGGTAAATAATGTACACAAACAAAACATTATCGACTTTAAAATTCTTAAAATTTGCATTTCAAATCATTCTCTGGAACTACCATTAACAGACTTCCATTTTACATATTAAGGTGGTTTTAATAATTTAAAGATTAATAAATTTCAAAAATATTAATAATGTATATTCATTGTAGTCTTCAACACTCTTGAGAAAACCAATTTGATGTTTCTTAGAACACTTCATACCTTTACCAATGTCAAAACTAAGCCAATACTTCTTCAGTCGTTAATTAAAGTAGTTACATGTTTGAAATTTGTGTATTTAATTTTACGAATGAAAAAATCAAATAAAAACTGCAGTTACATTGTAATACCAAAATTATTTTTTTGTCATGTTAACACATTTCAATATTCAAGATTTTTAATTAAAACTTAAAAATTCTTACCTTTTGAAGTAGCAGTCGTTGACAGTTTCGAAGCATCTTCTGTTGTGGAATCAATTTCTTGTGCTGATGCAATACTGTGAAAATATAATGAACAGCGTATTAAAATACACTATAAAATTTTTTAAAACAGAAATCTACAAATATTTGCATATATATATATATATATATATATATATATATATATATATATATATATATATATATATATATACATATGTGTATATACATATATATATATAATCTTTATATATCTCTCATTCTTCATTCCTTTATATACATATAAGTTTTGTTGAGTGTATTATCATAAAAATAAGTTGACTTAAACATAAACTAATGCAACATCTGAATAAAATATTTCATGATAAGATTGCGAGAGTGAAATTTATTCAAAATGAAAATCCTATACCTGTAATTTACTTTTCATGTCTTCACTCAAGGCCTATTCCTATGAGTGAAGACATAAAAAGTAAGAATAGGTAACATCCAATTTAAACACTTGGTATCATTAATTGATTTGCTGTATACATACTAGGCCAAATGGAGCTGTAATTCATTTTTTTGTATTTTATATAGACATGTGTAGATGCAAAAATTAAAAAAAATTACACATAATGTAGTTACTTATTTTCATAAATCACATACAACAGAAATATAACTATGAAAAATATTTAAAAATCTTAATAATAAAATTAAAATGTATTGAAAAATCCTATTGTTAAAAAAGTCACATATAATATATATATATATATATATATATATATATATATATATATATATATATATATATATATATATATATATATATATATATATATATATATAACTGTATTTGACAGCAATCTAGTCAAACTTTTAAAATTTAGTAGGCATTTATCTAAAGCTATTTGTAAAATTTATATAGATGTTGACAGGCCAACAACAAATCGTCTTTCGACGGCATGAATTTCATTGTGATATAGAAGAAAAAAATATTTATTTCAAAAGGTACCAAATTTGATTCAGTGAAGAGCCAAAATTGATTTTTATTAATTTATCGCAGCGGTTCTTAACCTATGGGTCGCGACCCGAAATTGGGTCGCGAAGCATATTTCTTGGGTCGCGCTGAGTCGAACCAAAAAAGTTAGTCATACACCCCAAATAATAAGTAATACCAACACCTCCTAGAAGAGTTATTCCCTAATTCAAGTTATACCCTAATACAATGTTTCGGTTTTACCGCTCTTCGCGAATGGCCTTCTCGGAAGGCCATTCGCCAATTTTCGTGCGGTATCCAGGTTTAACAGATATACAGGAGGACATTTTATTTTGCAAACCAATGTCAACAACAACTAGAGGTGAAGATATTTTTCTTATGGTCGATTCGTTTTTTAAAGAAGAAGGATTAAATTGGAATCAGTGTTTCAGTATTTGCACCGACGGTGCAGCTGCCATGACAGCATCTCAAAAGGGATTTTCAACAAGAGCAAAACAAATGAATCCACAAATTATATCGATTCATTGTTTGTTACATAGACAAAATCTTTCTTCAAAAAATTATTACCCGAATTATGTATCGTTTTGGATGAAATTGTTGCGTTAGTCAATTTTATCAAATCAAGAGCTCTTAACTGTAGAATTTTCTGCGAACTATGTTACGAATTTGGTGCAGAATACGAACATTTATTATATTATTCTGAAGTTAGATGGCTGTCTCGGGGCAAAGTTGTTCAAAGAGTATTATCATTGCGGACTTAAGTCGAATTTTTTTGAGAGAAAAGAAACACCCATTAGCATCTAAATTCTCCGAGTTGAAATGAATTACTCAAATTGCTTATTTGTCAGATATTTTATTTGAAATAAATAATCTAAATACGTCTATGCAAGGACATAATCATACTATTATTGAGTTAACTGAAAAAATTACATGTTTTAAAAATAAACTCAAATTATGGAGAAATAAGGTTGAAGTAAAGAAACTTGCTTCATTCCCGACTCTTAATTTACTTGCTGAAGACAATAATATTGATATCACAGATTTTGAAATATAGAAAAGTATTATTAATCATTTCGAAAATTAATAGCAGATTTAATCGATATTTTCCTGCAGACGATGTTTTCAAATATAATTGGGTTCGAATGCCACTTAATTTCGATGTAAGTGATTTGCATGAGGAATTTGTTAATATTAATCAATTTCAAGAGCAATTAATAGAAATACAAAGTGACCAAGCACTTCGATACAATTTCTACGAAAACACTGAATCTTATGTGCTTTTTGGTTAAAATTAAAAACCGAAAAGCCAATAATTGTTTAAGAAGCCCTAAAAGTATTATTGCCCTTTTCAACAACATATATGTGTGAGGCTGGTTTTTCAGCTCTGTGTGTAATCAAAAACAATTACCGGAACAAGTTAAATCCAGAAAATAGATATAAGGTGCTCCTTGACAAGCATTCAACCGAGGTTTGAAGATCTTTAAAAATATATTCAAGCACAAGGTTCTCATTAAAACTGTATGACTTGCATTTAAAATTTAAAATACTTAACATGTGTATTGATTGCTTCTTTTTTTTTCTTGATATTCTTTTTTATTTTTAGTAATAAGTTAAAATGTCAATTATTTTCAAAAAGTTATAAATATATTTTAATTTGGTCAATAAAAATTATTAAAAACACTTGATTATTAATTAAATTTTCCTTGGATCGAAAAGTACTTTTATTTATCTTTATTATTAAAAAAATAAATAAAAAATTTGTAAGTTAAAAAAAATCATCATCGTAGGATTGAAGATTTTTTAAAAATACGATCTAAAATAAAGCAATGAAAAATTTTTGACTTTTTTTGGGTCGCGACATGAACATATTTCTCAAATTTGGGTCGCGGCTTAAAAAGGTTAAGAACCACTGATTTATCGCATGATTAATTGTTTGCTTTAGCAGAATACATTACAGCAAGTGTTATCAACAACCACCATTCAAAAAACATCAAAGCACACTTAGATATTCGAAACATGTTATGGTTACCAGAAATTTCAATTCGTAAATTTTACTATCAGTTGAGAGTATATCTTAATAAACGGTCTTTCACCACACGAGAAACAAAACTGCTGGATTTGTAACATTTAACTTAGATAACTCTTTTTCAACTAAGTATATGAAATAAACAGTAACTTCGGAAACAATTAATAGGATCTCTTCAAATGGATTTTACTAAAGTATAGATAAAAATAAATGCAAAAAAAAATTTCTTTTAATCTTAAATATTTTGTCTATTATAAAAATTTTTGTCTATGTAAATATATAAATTATATAATATTATAAATATTTTGTCTATGTATAAAAATCTTATTTATTTGAAATGAATAATGTAACAAACTGATGTATCTAGAATTTTTTTATTTAATTACATTTAAACTTTTTGGACAATTATAACAATAAATTGTGATGGTTTTCTTTTTTCTATGACATTTATATAATTTGTGCGTTTAAAAATGATGTTGGATATTTGCCAGTTGCAATAAGAAGGAATTTCTTTTCTCATGGTATTTTTATTATTTTTTACAATAACTTGAACATTTGTAATTTGATAAAAATTATAATTTTATTCTTGAACTCTTTTAAATAACAAAAATAAGTCAGTCATAATTTAATTTTTTACTTTGTGCCAAATGCTAATCCTAAAAAAACTGTTTAATTTACTTCCTTGATGGTATACACTTTTCCCAAAAGTAATTTCTTGATAAACCATGAAGAATTAATAGTGTTCACTTTTGAAAACTGTAGAATTAGTTCAACTACTAAGTTCTTGCCTTTTTTGCATTGCCATTGAATGAAATGAGAAGTGGTATGCAAAGTAATGTATCACGTGATTTGAAAATTGCCGTTGAAAGTGTTTTTTTTTTTTTTTTTTTAAATCCTACGCCCGACCTTGGTTTTTCAACCATCAGTCTCTGTCGAGCAGCCCAATACACTCTTGAGGTGAATGAAAATTCATCTTCCGCAGAATTTCTAACTGCGACGTCCGAAAGTCCAGGTCAAGTGTAAAGGTGGTCACCAGTCATTTCCTCTAGTCAACAAAAAGTTACAGATCGGAGAGTCCTTCAGACCCAAACGGTGACGGTGTTTTTGCAGATAATCATGCCCAGTTTTAAGGCGAAAATTATCCACTCCCACAGCTCTGTGGAGGTTGCACGGAATAGGCTTTGTTAGTAAGGAAGCCCATCCTTTCCCCTTTGTGCACATATTGTAAACATTTCTTCGACAGGATGCTATATTTGACTTAATAAGCCTTTTAACAGTATGGTACTCTAAGGCTGGAGAAGGCTGTTGTAGATCTGAGCCAGCTTTTGCCAATTTGTCAGCTGCGTCATTTCCCGCGATACCACAGTGGCTGGGTATCCATTGCAGCACAATTTGACGTCCCACTTCTAGTAGAGAACTAATTGCCCTTTGACAGAGATAAACAGACCTAATACTGCTAAGAGCAATTGAAGAGAGAGACTTGATGGTGGCCTGAGAGTCTATAAAAAATACTATGTTGTTCTCATTATCCTTTTTGATCTCTTCAAGTGCTAATTGCACATTGGCCACTTCACCATTGTAGCTGTTGTAGTATTTCCCAACAGTCTGGCAAAGCCTGAAACTCTTAGAGTATACTCCTGCACCAGCATTTCTAATGGCATCCACACCAAACAGATGATGGATAATGATCATCGATAATAACTAGGGAAGCCATCCTTAGCTCAGAATCAGTGGAGACCTTCTTACTAACAGGTAATATCAGGTCTAGACAGCAATCAGCTTTATACATATGGTTTTGAAAGATAGGGGGTCTAAAGAAAGGCACTCTATCTGCATCCGGGATCTTATACCTATCTGACAATTCCCTGGTCAAAGTCAAAAAGGTTCTCTGTGTTTTCAATCTTGGGAAAATAGGAATATAATTTCTCCAGAAACCATCATCCCTTAGAAGTCTTTCGGAGAGTTTCAGGGCAGCGCTTTGTCTTCGATTTTCCAAAGGTTCCAACCCAGTCTGAATTTGTATTGCCTCAATAGGTGTAGATAAAGCCCCACCGGAGATAAGTCTAAGAACATTATTCTGAACAGTCTCCAATTTTTTCTGAACAGTATCCAATGCAGTAATCAGGAGCTCAGCTCCATATTCAATTGCAGGTCTAATGTAGGACTTATAAGTGGTGCAGAGTAAGTCTTGTGAAGCTCCCCATTTCGCTCCTGCAATGCGAAGCTTCCGTTGAAAGTAGGAATACCAATCGTTATAAAAACAAGTCAATTGCGCATTTCATCAACCTGTCATAAATCGTAAAGTTGCGAAAACAAACGGATGTCTCCACAGAGCTCATTTGTATTTTTGCTTTTTGATTTGAAAGCAGACGTATATAGTATCTTCAAAAAGTTGCCGAATGTGGGCAGCACTCAAGCATTACGCACTCACTAAATACTTTCTGTCTAAAATCTTGTGAGTTTTTACCCACAAAAAGATTGCACCGTTAGAGAAATATTAGCAAAATAGGATGGATTTAATTGATTTTACTTCGAAATTAGGCTGCATTCTCTACATTTTAAGCCATTAAAAATGACAAAAACTATATTGGTTTCTTAACTTTACTTATAATTTACTTAATATTGCTTACTTATTTATATACATACATAAACGCATATTTAATGATCATAATGCTGTGTGCATTTCTTTTATATTAATTTGAACTTTGAATGACAATCAAATTATTACTGACAAAATAATGAACAAGTTGTAAATTTTCCACTGAAAAAATTGATTCTACAATTTTCAAAATGAATCTCTGTAAATTTGAAATTTACTTATTTAATTGTACAAGCTTTTGTGGTTTTTTAAGTATTTTAACCCAATTTCTTTTATTTTTCTTATTTATTCATAACAATTTTTTTCTTTCAACAAACATGGGATATTTCTAGATTATTTTTTACTTGGTAAGATACATTTTGTACAGAGATATAAGCAAAATCACCTCATTTTATGCAAATATGCTATTATTTTGAGACTTGTAAAAAAGAAATAAAGCAATGTGTGTGTGTAAACTACCTATTTCAAAAGATTTATAAATAATATGATATTCTTAATTAATGGTAAGTAAACATCATTATTTTTT
Organism: Latrodectus hesperus; assembly: GCA_037975125.1. Taxonomy (NCBI): domain Eukaryota; kingdom Metazoa; phylum Arthropoda; class Arachnida; order Araneae; family Theridiidae; genus Latrodectus; species Latrodectus hesperus. The sequence continues at coordinate 46,714,702 of CM075856.1, read as the reverse complement.
ATTTTTAGAATTATTAGATAGAATTATTTTTCATTACAATATTTCAATAATATTAACAAAAATTAAAAATACATTCAAATTGATATTCAGGCAAATTTGAATTGATATTCTGATGTTAATTAAGATGCACAGCTAATTAGTTTCATATGCTGTGATAAGAAATACATTTTATATAATTTTTAAATACATTCTAAAATTGATTTCAGTTGGGCAATTCGATTCAGCTTTATGCTTAAATATTGATTGCATAAGTTAAGTGTTTAACTACCCTGTTGTGCAAATATTTTTGAAGACACACAACATATAGTTCCTTTATTAACAAATAACATTAACGTGTTGTAAAAGTAAACCAAATGAATTCTAAAACATTTATCCTGATCTTTCAATGATTGATCCTGATCTTTCAATGATCTTTGACATGATCGAAACGTGTACTCCTTTGTTTTCGCTCTCTTCTCCATTAAGCCAATAGAGATATTGTGCATAATAATAAATGTTTAAATACTCATAAAGAACAAGATCTAAGCATTCAGTTATACGACACATTATTTTTAGCTAATAATTGTATACAACCAATATATACTGAACCACTATAAGGTTTTTAAATACGCCATGAACTTGTTTACTTAAGAATCTCACACGCCAAAAACTCTGGTTTTCAATAAGTTTATAACAATTAAACTCCCAACATTAAATATTTCCCCGTTAATGTGTCTTGGAACGAAAATTTCCACCCGTGTATTAATTTTCTCTCTTGATCATACGTGTCTCCTTATTTAACCATTTCTTTGTCTTCAAGGTGCAACTGAGTGATCAGTGATTTGGCCTTCTAATCAACAGTTCATGAGTTCAGTTCTCACCTCATGCGTGAATATTTGAAATTTCAATCGTAAGTCTAAGATACTACTGCATAAAACAGAGAATTATTTAGAACGAATTTAATAATACAATAATCAACAATCTAATATATAATTAAATTTTAAATTTACCATTAAAGCTATTTAAGTAACACGACAAAAATATAGTTAATATTCAAAAATAGCTAACCTAACTTAAATCATATTAAATATTTATTCATTGAAATCACAAATATTTCTCCTATACACCAGGATTTGTGTATAAAATTATCGTGTATACAAAACAATTTATAATGTATTTGTTTATATATATATATATATATATATATATATATATATATATATATATATATATATATATATATATAAAGCATGATTAGAAATAAGCAAAAATTTAAAAATACAAGAATAAATACAAAAATCATATGCTTAGCAATACATTCAATGCGAAAGTAACTTAAATAGAATTACTAAAATATAATTAATCGTAAATTTTTATGAAATTAATCAGTTGCTAAATGGAAAATAATAAAGTGAAAATATGAAATATAGTAAACAGGTGGAACATATGTTCAATAGATAGTTCAAAATTTAAAAGAAGCATAAAATGAAAGGAAAATGAATCAAAATACCGACATGGCCAGCTTCTTCAGGGGTGTTAACCATATTGGCTCAAAGACTTCAGTCTGGAACCAATGCAGAAAAGCCATAGTTTGTGTCAGCCGAAGATCCTCATGCAGATAAGATTATGCACGTTAAATGTTCCGCAGTGTCCAGTAACTTTCCATTAGTGTGTCACCGTGGGAAGTCATAAGTGCCAGCTCATGTATTGACTTGATGATAATTTAAAATCATATCTTGATTGACATTGTTAAATAGCTCTTTAGTTGGCTGAAATAGGTGGTTAAATAACGTACCACAACATTCCTCATTCTTATAAGATTTCAGTTGAATATAGAGGATATATATTTATCAAATAGATATCTGATTTTTCTGTACATGTTATCTACATTAACAACAGAAATGTAAACTGATTTCATTCATCACTATTTACCGACATCATGGACTCAAATAATTGTAATCTGTTACATTTCTAATATTTTTCCTTCTACCTTAAATTATATGCTAAATGAAATATTTGAGCGTAGTTTGCAAACAAAAAGAAAGTACATAATATAAGGGAAGGATAATTCGATTTCAATTCTTTTATAATTATGTGTGTATAATTTTAAAAAAAAGTATTAAAATTGAATTATTTTCAGAGAAAACAGTGGTTTAATTTCATTTTTTGCTCTAAAATAAACTAAATTAAATCTAATAAAAAATAAAATTTTTGCTCTAAAATATAAAATAAAGAATAGTCATTCCTTGTAAAATTAAAACAGCCAGAGAAGAAAAAGAATAATTTTTGAGTCTAAAGAATAATGGGTTCGATACGTGAACCTACTGCGATCATCATTCTAAGAGAACACCTTTACACGTTAAATTTCTCTCTCCTGAATTCGACATCTTTTTTCTTATTTTTTATTTTTACAAGTAAGTCTAGAAAACAGGCTATCAACTTAGAAGTAGACTACCTCACTTGAATGTGCGTCAAAATTGTATAACTATCGGGTGTGTTTAGAGATTTAACTGGCTGAAATAATCCACCAAAAACGGTGAAACCAAACAAAAAGAGTAAACATTTTTTTAGCTCTTTTGTTTCCTAGTTTTGCCTCATCTAAAATTTACCAACGACATATCAGTATGTCGCAGGATCAATATTCCTGAAACCATGATTTAAAAGAATAATTGTGTCCACAATCCAAAACAGAGCAAAAGAAATACCGTAATTATTCATAACACAAACTACTTAATAGCATAAAATACCACTTACTTTAATATCAAATATAAGAAGACTATCAAAATTCCATAACATTTTCTTTCCATATTACCATATAATGTAGTCGTCTCGTTCACTTAAATCCTGTTGGTCACCATCCCTGCCATATCGGCGGCGACATTCAAGGGACTGTAAGGAGTAAAGTCGATGCTAACGTGTACGATGACCATATCGAGTTCGCGATCTTTTTGCTGACGAACGAAATTTGGCATAAGCAATCAGCGAAATTCTATACGTCTAAAATGCTGAAAGAAACTGAAGATTTTTCACAAGACTCTTTAAAGTTTGCTTCTATTGAGATAGCTTAAAATGAATGAGTTTTGAGAAAAACACATTCACGCTAACTTGAGAAATGGGTTTTAGGAATTTTTTAAGTGAACTATTTCCTTAATATCTTGATTTTCATATTCAAACAATTAAATTATATTATTATAATGACTGAACTGAGAGAGAGAGAATTACTTGTATTAATGATATAAAGCATATTTTAAAATAGAAGAAAGCTCTTGAGCATTTTCAATATTGTTTTCTTTGGTTGAAACAATTCAATTAACACAGAGGGGGAACTCTTAACTTTTACAGAGAATGTGGCAATTTGATGAGGGAAGGCATTCATCAGGTATCTACAAAGTGCTTAATAATAGGGCATATCGAAGACAATCATGGTGTAAGGACCAAAACTAAATAAAGTACTCTAAAGGAAACATTTTTCTTCTATAGTATACAATAAAAAATTGGACAAGGAAGTACCAACGTAGGTATCATCTTTAATATTTAACCGTTGTTCAAAATGATGTATCATTTGTAAATAATTTATTGTGTTAAAGTGTCATAGTAACTATAATTTCCTTCAGCTAGTGCGGTCTAAGCGTTTGGAAAAGAGACTAGGACAGCACAGGTGATGATTTTTTTCGTTTGATTAAGTTTCGAAATAGGGAGACTATTGGCTAGCTGTAACAATTTAAGTATTTCGAAAGTGCCAACTAGAAACAAATGGGATTCATCAAATAATGTTTCGCTATTTATGAAATATAGCAAGTAGATTATACATTTTATATTTGCTAATGTCGGCTTGTGTGCTTGAGAATTTCCAAAAATATTCCTAACATTCAACATTTAAATAGGGCTTACTATCTACAAAAAAAATGCTTATTCTGACGATATTTAAAAAGCTGCTTAAGTTTCACAAAAATCTCAATCACAACAGCAGATTCAAAATTTACTTCATTAGGATGGTATTTAGGAAAGTGATAACCTATTCCCGTCTTGTAATTGTTATGATAATACATGTGCCGAAGCTTGAAATTGTAATTTATTAAGTTTAAGGAATGCTTAAGAAATTGTTCTCGCTTAACCAACTTTCCCAGCTGACCTTCTTTCTTAATTCAATTGGACACAACTGTGCTTTGAAGGTATAAGCAAGTTAAATAAAATGTGTGTAACCTAATGTTTCTTCTCTCGTATAGTATGGAGTCAAGAAGAAGTTATCTGCTTAAACGTCTATCTCTTCCTAAAGATGGTGAAACTTATACCATTAACCAATTCATGAAATTCAAGATTCCTTTACATTATTATGTAAGTAAGATCTTTATACCAAATAACTATGCAGAGTGACTAACTTATGATTTTAGAGCTAATATCTAGTTGAAATTGAAATTGTAATTTGTTAAGTTTAAGGAATGCTTAAGAAATTGCTCTCGCTTAACCTACTTTCCCAGCTGACCTTCTTTCTTGATTCAATTGGACACAACTGTGCTTTGAAGGTATAAGCAAGTTAAATAAAATGTGTGTAACCTAATGTTTCTCCTCTCGTATAGTATGGAGTCAAGAAGTTACCTGCTTAAGCGTCTATCTCTTCCTAAAGATGGTGAAACTTATACCATTAACCAATTCATGAAATTCAAGATTCCTTTACATTATTATGTATGTAAGATCTTTATACCAAATAACTATGCAGAGTGACTAATTTATGACTTTAGAGCTAGTCTCTAGTTGAAACTGTTAGACTCTATATCTTATAACTGGAAGAGATACCGTAATGACTTTCTATAAATATTTGGCTACATTAATAAGTTATCAAGGAGGAAATCAGGATAACTCCTATAAAATCTCATGAAAAAAATATCTATTTCCAGATATTCATTAATGGTTAGTCTTAAACCTAAGACCTTTCGTTACGATCAGCGTAATCTCATCAATAAATCATTGAGAGTCCTTTATGTATGTATGTGTAAACACTGAAGAACCAAAGCATCAAGACCAATGCCACTGTTTGATATAATTTTAATCTCGATGATATGGAAAGCACTTGATCTAATGGGATGATTGTATAATCTGTCACGAAGAGTACGAAATATCAATTCTGTAATCACTTGGTCGTTTCATTTAAAAAAAACTGATTTAAATCACTTTAACGGAAAGTAGAGTGTGAAGGCTTAAACCAAACCATGACTCGAGATATTCTAACTTTCTGTGTTCTTGAGTATTCATGTCGAGTTGCATGAATGACGTTAAAAATGTTGCTGTTGCACCGGCGTACTTTATCAATTAGCTGTAAGTAGCCGGGTGGTAATTTAGAAGCAAAGACCAAGCGGAAGACCTCCAATACTTAATCCCCGAGGTATCATTTCTTTTGGAGGACATTATGACTACTATCTAGGTAATGCCACCCACTTGCATTTAGTGAACATGATTTGTTAATTCGGGATTCGACTCACTACCTTCTGATTATGAGAACGATTCATTAATTAACCTAGACCTCGGGGTTCCCCACGTACAGAAGCGATGATGTCGTCGAAAAATGTCATGTTTGATAAAAACAAGCTCAGAGACAGAAAGTGACAGACACCATTTATTAGTATGCTTAAAAACATTTAAAAGTTTGAATTATACTATTTTCAGTTGTCAAATTGTGTGTGTGCCACTATCAGTCACCAACCTAACTTAAGAAAGCGGAACAGCCCGCATTCGTTTATGATGTGTTAACATATAATAACACAGTATGTTTGCTGGTTCATCATCATTTGTCTACTGGCACAGACATAAGGACAACTCGCAAACTGCCAACAAGCAGTAGATTTTAAATATGTTTGTGTTACCAACTGAGTGTATGTGTGTAAAAATTGCCCAAATACATATTTTTGTTATTTTTGTATTATATATATAATACATACTACTTACATCTTCTTAGAATTTCGAAGATTATCCGCGAAATCATAATATCCATACATCATATACAGAAATCATGGTAGCCGCACATCTCATTTCCGAGAATAATTGAAAATTCTCTCTGTCTCTTTCACTCTGTGTGGGAGTGATTCTTTCGTGAAATTACATTGGTGACACGTATAGAAACACATGACACTAGAACAACTCTGAATGTAAATACACTTATATAATGCAATTGATAGTCCAAGAATCCTCGCGCATATAATCTTTCCATAAAAGTTCCCTATTCTCATTTCTCGCATATATGTATATATCGCAAACATTTTTTGCGTAAATTAATAATAATCGTTTTCTCTCTATGACTTCTTCCATAATTTTAAGCATAAGAAAATGTTTGGTGTAATTTAATGATTCATGAAATTCAAGATTCCTTTACATTATTATGTATGTAAGATCTTTATACCAAATAGCTATGCAGAGTGACTAATTTATGACTTTAGAGCTAGTCTCTAGTTGAAACTGTTAGACTCTATATCTTATAACTGGAAGAGATACCGTAATGACTTTCTATAAATATTTGGCTACATTAATAAGTTATCAAGGAGGAAATCAGGATAACTCAGGATAATAATTAAAAAATGTTTTAAAGATTAGTGTAATATGAATTATCTGTACATAGATGGGTCTTTAGTAACCAGAAGACGCAATCATTCTTTGAGCTGGAAGGTCTGTTTGTTGTTTCATACCATTCCACGTTTTCACAGCTTTACTTAGAGGGGAAACCAGTTTTCAGCCATGAAGAATTTCTATCTCGAAATATTCTTTTCTTCATCAATTTTTTTGGAGTTGCAATAATTATGTTTATTTAATTTTTTCCTGGTACTCACTTTTGCAAGTTGTATTTCCTTGAACACAAATAATTATGTGATTTTCCAACCACTTTTAAGGACAAAGTCTATACATGGACCGCATCTTCTTTTCTGAACATTATTGCCAGAAAAATGTAAAGACATTAGACTGTTAATCATATCCTTCATACCTCCTTGTACAATTTAATTAGATAAAATGCAAATACTGTTTTCCTAGAAAATGTCTGCTTTCTGTTTTAACTATACTATCGCCATTTTAAATGTCTTTGCCGTTAGAGAAATCTAACCAAAGAATAAAGTTATTAACTTAGATACATTTCTTCTTCGATTAGAGTTTTGTTGCTCTAGTGCTTAAAGAAAATTTCTTTAAAATGTTTAGATGTTTTTTACACATAATATTTTAGAATAAAAAAATTTTAAAAAACCGTACACGTTGAAATTTTGTTTATAATGAAGAAAAGGAGTTCTGGTTTGTGTGTGATCGTTCCATAAGTTCTTAAATTTCACCGAGTCAAAAGGTATGTCACTAGTAAATAAAACACTCATGCTTTTTTCTTTTTTTATGTGAATATTTTAACTTTTACTTCAATGAAAGTTTTTCATGATACATCTATAGAAATTATATTTTATAAATTATTCGTTTGGCATGCGTAAGAATACAGTTGTTTAAAAATATGCATTTTCCAATTTGGTTGGTTGGTAGATGTCGCGTCATAAAAGGCAAATGGATCCGTGGCTTATGAATCTCAATATGAGAAATTAAAGAATATAGTAAAGTCTTTAGCCAGTTTTACTATATTCTTTAATTTTTCATGTTGTTTTTTGTTTTTGCAAATTCTTAAATTTTAGAGAGATGGAAAGTGTATCCCATGCAGTAAATGAAATGAATGAAAAAGTTTAAAAAACATATTTTATCACTTTTGTCAATAAATTATATTTATAATGTGCCTCTATAAAAGTATCACTTTTATAGCTATTAAATAAATCGCTACTTTAAATTATCTTTATAAATAGAGATAATTATAGGAGAAAGAAATGGAGGGGAAATTGTATTAGAAACTTTAAAACTTGTAATAAATGATGAAAAAAATTCATTTTTCTTATTTTTTATTGGCTTTGCTCTTAGCAAATTTATTATGAAATTTATTATGATTGTATTCAATGACTGAAAAATCTATTTTATAAAGAATTGTATGACTTATTTACAAAGAATTGTGTATAATTATACTTGAAACTCGAATTTTATTTTTATTTATTTATTTTATTTTAATTATTTATTTATTTATTTTTAAACAACGTAAGTATTTATTAAAAAGGAATTGAGTCAAGAATTCCTGGAATAATTTCTTTCTAGTGATAAAATTTTAAATATATGTGGAAGAACGATGTATTTTTCTTCATTATTTTTACGTAGATTATATATATATATATATATATATATATATATATATATATATATATATATATATATATATATATATATATATATATATATATAATCTTTTTATGTGCTACAATTTACAAAAAAATCATGACATCAAATGATAAGTTAAACTATTTTTTAATTATTTAAGATCCATTAGCTATGAATGACACTATAAGATTGAAATTTAAGTAATTATTTATTTTAAAAAATAATTCATTTCTAAATGAAGTCAGAAGTGATTTGTTTTTAAAAAATTCAGTGTAATCGGGGTGCACGATTATCGTCTGATCATAATTATCGCTTTCCTTTAATCGTATAAACAGAAAGTTGCTGACAACGTGTCTGTTGCTTTAATGATTGGCGCGAAGAGAAAAAAAATAAGTAACTAATATTTGTATCCTGTTGATTTATACAATCCATTCAGAGAAAATATTATTCCCATTAAAAATGCTTCATTTTATAAACAGAAATATTTTTTCTCTTTTTAAGTTGCTTTTGCAATTTCATTATGAGAAAAATTGCGAAAGAAAGTAGATATATAAAATGCTTAGCGAAAAGTTATTGTATGTCTTATCCTCTTATTATTAAAACCTTTTTCTGTCAGAAAAAGGAAAAACTGGAAGTAGAGGAATTCGAGATTTGAAAATACAAATTTAAACATCTTTTTTATAGTTCGGTCTTTATCTCAATGAAAATAATTTTTAAGATTTTTCCGGGAGACTGGAAAAATTCGAACTAAAGAAAATTTAGATTCCTGGATGGATTTTGAACAAATTTAGTTAATATATCATTTAGGAAAATTTTACATTAAAAATATAAGTTAATCAAAACTTTACATTTTTGAGGTAAAATTTTCCTGGATGATATATTATATAAATTTATTAAGCCCAATTCCTTATAATACAAACTAAAAAACTTACAGAAGAAATAATGTGTGAAAACAGTGACTATTGGGTATAAACACATTTCTCATTAGTGTTAAGAAGTCTAACATTCATGAAATTGATTGCTAAAATTGTTTAAAATTACATACAGATTTTTTTAATCTTTAATCTTTTTAATCTTTTTTTTAAACTAACATTTATGAAATTGATTGCTAAAATTCTTTAAAATTACATACAGATTTTTTTAATCTTTACTATGAAATTTCTATATTTTTTTTTCGTAACTTGTACTCATTCATTATTTCAATTTACTAAATTCAGTTTTAATATTAATTGCTTGCTATATAATTCTGATTAATTTTCATATTGTTCTTAAGAAAAGTTTTTACTTAAAAGAAGCTTAATATTTAATAAAATTCTTAAGATTTTTATAAATATCAAATTTTTATATTATTAACTTTATAATATTTTTAAGAATAGTATGAAAGAAGAGTTTTTTTCATATTATTCTTAAAAACAATTCTCAAAACATTATTTTGCAACAGTTTTAAAAACAAATTAGTAAAAGATTCCCAAAATGTTTGCTTCGGGAAAACATGAAATTATAGAATTGTTGAATTTCGGCCTTTCAGATGAACGTATTTCATTGACCGACTGAGTTATTAGGAAATCACTTATTTTTACATACTTTCCATAAAACATGGAAAAAAGATTAAATGGTGTAATAGGAAAAGAAAGAAATTTATTCTCAGATATCTGAAACTGTAAGCAAAAAGAATATAAGGAATGATAAAATATTTTGAAAATTTTTAATATTTCATTAAGTTACAATGAATTCAATATTTATCTCAGTTATATTTTCGATCATCGTTTCTTTCTTCACTCCTTAAATCGTGGAAGATTGAATTCAAGGAAAATCAGAATGTTATTGATCCTCTCAGAGTTACTATAAATTAGCAGTTCGATGATAATAACTAATATTTATTATTATTTTTTAATATCTAACTTTCTAATATTTCTCATTAAGTGCTAAAGATACAGAATAAATTTCAGTAGTGTGTAACACCCTTATTCTTATCTTATGGGTTAGAAACTATAATTTTTTGTACGTAAAGATGTCGGCAACAACAGAGTTTTATTCGATTAAATCTGAGTTAAATATAACTGGCATGCCGGATTTTATAGTCATTAATAAAATTCTAAAAGCCAAAAAGTGTGGCTTCGTTTCACACTAGTAGACATTTACATTGCTCCACCGAAAAAGAGATATGATACACATATAATTTACCTGATTGCCAGAAGATGCAGTCATAGACGAAAGATCAATTTTTACACGCATTCGTGTAAAATAAGCCATGATAAGGACATCTGTAATTTGTTAAAATGAAGAAATTGTACTAGTTTCCCATTTTAAATATCATTTGAAAGTTGTTGCTTAATGTACATTTCTGTTATGTCTCGTGTAAGGAGTAAAAATTGTTGTTATTCTAGCATGCTTCCTTGTACTTAGCTTTGAACAGGCTCCATCACTTAGATGGAAACATCCGGGTTGGAATCTTAACTTAGAAGCAGGACCAAGCAGAAGACCCCAAACTTTTCCCTGCGTCCTTCAGAGGTATCATTTCGCTTGGGGTGCATTGCACCCATTTCATATTTAGTGTGTTCCAGCCACCTTTAGTGAACGCAACATATCTTCGGTTTAGTCAAGATTAGAGCTCACTACAACCAACTGGTCCACTGCGACCTTTACACGCATTCGTATAAGGGTTGTGGTGAACTATATAGTTTTTTAGAACTATATAGTCTATAAGTTCTAAAATACTTATAGACTATATAGTTCTAAAAGTCCTCTTTCTTTAAGTCCTCTTTCCTTAAGAAGTAGAAATGTTTACCTCGCGTTTTTGATTCTGAGAAAAATGTAACTTATTCTAATTAGACTGCAGTTATTAGTATAGCAATAATGCTACTTTCGTGGATCGAAATCTGCCTGTAGAATCTCGAATCGGATTCAAACGATCAAATATTAACATTCCGCTGGATCACAGCAGTCCTCTTTCATTAACAATTGAGATGAAAGGCATATTATCTGTATAATTTTGATTTATCGTACAAAAGAAAATCATGAAGTCAGAATCAAAAAATGGGGTTGGTGCATTGGTTATTGGCATTTCCACGAGCAGTTCGACATGTGTTGAAACAGCTCGAATTGGTATCTCTACAACCACGGATTGTCTAGTATTGATGCAACATCACAAGCAGAAACGCCTTCAGTGGCATGATCAGTGATGAGTTTGGAAGAAATGGCTGTTGTGATTCCTCAGAAAACTGCTCCTATTTTCTCCTATAACAATTTTAATGACTTATAGAATATATTGAAAGGGTTACTTACATACATAGCGGTACAATTGAGCTCCGGATTTTACCTTTAGATTAACGGGTTTGGAATACACGCCCATCATCAAGTGCCTCGTAATTTTGAACCATGGTCATTATCATGAGATCACACCTTAGCTGACACCTGCCTCCCTACATGCACGCCACACCGCCGGAAGGAGTTTGGACGTCACTTATTAACGTGGACACTATTGTAAGGGTTAGTAACTTTGTAGCTGCGATGTGCCAAACCAAACGATTAATATGATTCAGAATGCTACACATATTAAAAAAAATTATATAGGAAAACACCACGCATTCAAAATCTCACACACGTGAATAAGAAAAAGTGGTTTTAAGCACTTCGATTCTCGTGACAGTATATGCATAGAATAAAGATTAGAACACATATTTAGTCTTTTATCAAACATTAAATATGCATCATTTAAAGACATATTTATTATCACCAAAATGAACAGCATAAAATGGAATCATTCCTTAAAGAAAAAATTTAAAGTTTATATATTTCTGTGAACACTAATATCGGAAGTAAACAACATAAAGTATAAGTATTCCTTTAATACTGTTAAAGTAAAAAATTAAAATTTTAACGAGCGAAGTTTTTCACTGTACCCCTCTACTTACTACTATTATAATACTAAATAGAGTGGTAAAGTGCCAATGAAAATAGCACGGCACCTGCCAGACACGCGTGCCGTAAGTTACTGACAGCTCTTACAAAGCATGTGAATAAGTGTTCTCTTTAAATTAAGTTTCCATTTTTAAATAAATATATATTTGAAACATTGGATTAACATAGTTAAAGAGGTATTTTGTAGTACTGAGAAATAACGGTTTTAGTTCTGAGAAAGTTAATTTTTCAAATAAAAAGATATTAATTATATATATATCCTGAAAAACACATTGAAAGTTGTATCATTAAGTTTTACAATCTTCTAATAAATATAAGAAACTTAATCTTTTTCCAAATGATTTTAAAATTAATATCAAATTTATCTATCAGCTTTCAAGAGTTTCAATAAACATATACATAGTTTGAAGTAATTTTAAGAACTAAGTAAAAATAACCGGAGAAATTTTCTTGAAGATTCATTAAATAGTTTACTTTTCCTGAAAAGATCCCACCTTGATAACATCCTTGAAAATAGCATCCTTTCCAGATCAAATATTGTTTGACGGAAAACTATATATGTAGACTTTTTATCAGCTAATATTTAGGAATATCATTTTTGATAGATTGATAAAAAGAAAATATAATCTTGCACACTTTAAAATTCTAAGTGAATCCAATGAATACTGATGCTATTAAGATCTACCTATCTTAAAACGATATCAGAAATAACTTTATAGATATTCAGTCGATACATTCTGCATGTGATGTTACAATAAAAATTCATGAACAAGTTTATGAAAAATAATCATTAAAGCTTATAACGAGAGTCACATCAACGAATTTCATTTATTTTTATATTTATTTATTACATTACATATATTCAGACTTGTATGCTTGATTCTTGAGATCCGCTTGTAAGTCTTCGTCGATAATAGGACAAATAGCACAATGACAGATGTACAACCACAGAAGAATAACGAAGAAAACACCCAGGGCCACGGTGGGAATCGAACCCACACTCCTACGCTCTCAAGCGATTAGCGATGATGCTTTAGACCACTCAGCCACGGAGCGCCCCAACGACTTTCAGTGCAGGTTTATTTGAGTACAACTTTTGTTTTCTATTGCCATAGGCCCATCTCAAATATATAAGTTAACAAGAAAATATAATTAAAATGAAGTAAGACTCTGCAAGCAGTGAATTTTTAATTTATAACTAATTTTCAAAAACAGTCAACAATTTACTCTAAAAAGGAAAAACTTTTTATACAAAAAATTCAAGGTTATTAACAATGTTATTAACAATATGTTCTTTATTTCAAGATTTTCAAAAAGTGATCTGAAAATTTCAAACAATGACATCGCTACTGTGTTTCAATCGTGCTATTTATTAACCATTTTTACCTTATGACCATATCGTTATACCACGAATTTTGCGCTGATTTAGTCATTCATATTCAAGAAAGCTTATTTAAACGGAACCTAAGAATTAAAAGAATTCTACAACATCAAAAACATCCACGCCATTAAATGTAATTAAAATTAAAATAGGAATTGAAATTGTTTTTAAATTTAAGAGAAAAAACTGTGAAACAATATGATTCAGTGATCAAAATGAAAATGTTTCCTAAAAAAAATTGTTACAATATAATTTAATATTATAAGGAAAAATTTTAAATGTCTCAATAGAAAAGCTATGAAAATAACGATATAGTTGAAATAATTAATAAATTTAATACACTGGTGTTTAAAATTATGAAAATTTGCATATTTCTTACATTTTCGGAAAAGAACTGAATGGAATGTAAAACCATTACTTCGAGACAAAGATGCAAATCATATACGTCGAATAGGTAAGCGTACATGTGTTTGGGGGTGCAACCAGTAGAGGTACATGCTTTTCGTTCGCTAGCATTCCACGCCAATTTCTTGGTGTTTTTGTGCTGGAATCGATTGAATTAATAATTGTAGAAGTAACAATTAATAATCAGCAACGTTTAGATGATGGAATGAAATGGCAAACTGTGGGCAGGTCTGTCAGAAGTCCAGATTCGTAATGAGTTCAATTTAACGCCCAGCGTCGTGTGTAATTTATGGAAACTGTTTCGGAAGACAAAATCTATTCAGAAACAGCCTGAGCAAAGTCGTCCAAGAGACACGACGGCCGGAGATGGTCGCCATCTGTCTTTTCTGGAGAAGCATTTACAGCTTCTCAGCTCTCTTGTGGTTTTATACTATCACAGGATGACTGCTTCCAGAAGACTTCACGAGAGAAGATTGTTTGCGCGAAGAACTGCACTTTGCATCGCATTCACTTCTTCGTACAGGAGTCTGTGCAGAGACCATGGGAGTGTGAATCAATATGCGGTCTTTCCTTTCACTGACGAGTCCTGGTACAGCCTATGCTTCATATGGAGAGAACCAGAGATCTCTCCGATACCAAATCCAAAATCAACCATTATTTCAACAGAGATATAATATGGTCAACTATCATTTTAAATGATCGCAAATTTCTCCATATCTTCGGCAAAGGAAGTGTGACTGCAGCGGAGTATAGAGATGAGGTCATGAAACTCAATGTTCACCTTTTCAGAATTCAGTTGCCGCTGAATTCATTTTAATGAACGATAACGTAGAGTCACATAGAGCTATTCTAGACGATGGATTTATAGAAAAGGAGGATATTGGTTGGATGGATTGGCCTAGCATATTCCCAGACTTCAACCCCATCAATCATGTCCGGGACGCTCCGGAGAGAACAATTGCAACTGCTCCGAGAACCATTCAGAGCTCAAAAACTACGTTGCTGAACGAGCGGGAATAATTGCCACATGAAATCATAAACTACCTTATCTCAAGTATGAAATTACGTTGCGAGGCCTTTATATCTTGTAAGAGGAGATAATATCCCTATTAGCTCATTTTTTTGTTCTATTCTGCAACCGCTGTTGTAAGATTATTTATATTATAACGTATCAATGTATGTACATATCAAATTTCAGTAAAATCCGTCCAGTAGTTTTGGAGATAATTGATCAATCCTTAGAATTTAGAGCATCAGTATGTATTTTTATACCCACTAACTTTCTTTGCCATTTTGTTAACTTCGGAACCGCTACTGCTATATTCACAAAAGCAGTTCTAGGTATAATAAAATAGCCATGAACTACTGAATAAAATCACCAGGAGCGAGACCTAGAGAGAAGCAGCGAAGTTACCATTCCAAACAAGTAAACGGAACTAGTTAGGAATGACAAAGCTGTAGAATATCCTCTATTTAATGAAGACACATTGCGGACATTAATGCAAAGAATAAAACTTAAAAACCCAATTATTTTTTCGTGATTGTCTACAAAACTACTTTGGACAGTCTCTGAGAATGTAAAATATTCAAATTTCTTCCATCAGTAGCAATGTACGTTTGAATGTCATATTGCACGCTTTGGCACAAGCGTCCTTCAATGTGTTGGGATCTCTCACACCTGCTATTTCAGGCATCCTTTCATGAAAAATCCAGTGGCGTAAGATCAGGAAAACGCGAAGGCCAATTTTCGACATTGTCACCCAATATTTCATTCTTGAAAAATCGTTCCATGACCACGAGCATCAACATACAAGCATAAGAAAAAAATGTCTCTGATATCTACCTCAAGAGAAAGGAATGGCATTCTTAAGTATTTGTATACTGCTGACACCGCTTTCATGAATATAGCAGCAGCCGTTCGGAAATTAAGAGGGTGGCAAGAGAAATAGTGTATAAACATATTTTAGTGATTAACTTATATTTTTAAACCATCAAATAACCATCCTTTATAAGTATGAAGAAATAACTGGATAATTATATAATTATCAATATATTTCATTTTTAAATTGTCTTGTTTGATGTTATAATTGGTTACTTGAATCGTCCAATTATTTTAACAATATGAAATGTGTATTTATAAAAGACAAAAATGCTTATAATAAATATGAGACCACTGATACATTTTGCAGATAATTAAATATTAATAATACATGGCAAATTCATTAAAAATTAAATTGAGAAAAATTTTTTAAAAAAATTATATGATTCATTATTACAGTTTGGAAACATAGTATTTTAAATTCTTTATTCAATGAAACATTTACAGCACACGAAACGCTATATACAAGTCAAACATACATGTATGCCAACAAAGTTAAAATGAAGTAAAAAATCTAAATATTTTATTTGCACAGTGAGCAATTTACAGGTATAAAAATATGCAAACATTTGGCGACAGTAAAAAGCTTTTCAATCAGATAATGTATTTAAGAGTAACATGATTAAATTGTTTTGTCAAAACGAATATTATATAGCCTGATGAAAGTAATAGGATGGGATGTTATGTAATAAGATTATGAATATATCTGTATTTAGTTTAAATTAAAATGAATATAGCAACACACAATATGCATAACAAAAGTGAAAATCATTTTGATATGAATATATAAAAAGTTTTCAATGGTTAGTTACTGAAAAATTAAAATATACTTTTAAAACTAAACGTGAAATTTTCAATCATCGTTATTTAATACAGCAGTTGTAAAGTCATTGAATTTTCACATTTAAAGAAAGAAAGTAGTTTTTTAAAATTAAAACAATCTTTGCATTACAGAACACATTCAATTCCTGAAAGCTGTAGAATTTTTTAATCAATACATAATATCACTACTTCAAACAAACCTTTTCAAGTAGTGAGTATTTGATATTTATCACAGACATAATGTACAATGTTACAAAACAGCACATAATATACTGAACTGAAAAATTGAATTGCAAAGAAATTTTCTAATCCTAATTCTTATACCTGTACATACATAAATGCAGAACTTTTTCAAAACAGCATATTATATTAAATTACCTTTAAATACAAAATAATATCTTCTTATGGCTCTATGTTAAATGGCCTATATTTCAGCAACACATCAGGTAACTTATTGAAATTATTTACTTTTTTTTGCTGTTGTTTAAATAAAGTAAACTATTAAAATAAATAAAAAAATGTCTAATATTTAAATTTAATACAGTATAAGAAGAACAAGGGTATAAGCAGACTTTAAAAATATTTTAAATCCTAAAGGAAAAAAAGCATTACATAAAACTTTGAATGATGGAATGTGGAATTTATATATTTAGGAATGCTAGAGCATTTTAAAACTAACATTGGGTCCTGGAATATAAAAGCATGCAAATTTTAGACAGGAAAAAAAATTCAAATTTTACGATTTATATAAAATTGAAGAAAAGTTCATAAATATGCATGCACACTTATCCTATAAAACACTCATACTTATAAATAAATCATTCATTTTAACTTTTGTTCTAAATTAAAATTATAGTAAACAAATTACAATAAACAATAAAAAACACGAACATTTATCTATTCAATTAAACATATTTTACCAATAAGAATAGCTTATTTTAATGAGATATATACATATTTTATATAATCTAATATTTCTTTGTCTCATTTTTTACTTGTAAGTTGATAAACAAATTGACATTTATTTCAAGCACATAATAATTTTATTTTCGAAAACAACAAAAGAAACAATTTTTTTAAACTAGAAATTGCATATTTTAAGTTTATTCAATAAAATTAACAAGTCAGAGTTATTAAGATTTTTATTATATAAAAATACACTGTGAAATAAATATATATTTGATGTCCGCATGTTATTATTCTTAAAATATTTACTGGCATTTATCTAGTCATGCAAAACAAATTGTTATTCAAAAATGAGAACAACCTAACAGGAAATAAAATAAATCAGTAAAAGAAACAAAGCAAACTTAGAGTCTAACTAAAAAATTTTGATTTCTCTTCTGAAATCTAAATAACTACAAGCCAACTTAAATTTTAAAAAATTCTAATGACTTTCTTAAAAATTAATATTTATAATAATTAAAAAACAAATTTGATAACAATAACTTAAAAATAAATTTAGGCATTTACTTCAAAGTATTAAGTAAAAGAAATAATTATTTTTGTATGCTTTAACAGAATTATAAATAAGTAAACTCAGAACTTCATAATATGCAAAGAATCATATTTCAACAAGTAATTCTAATTTGTAATTTTGTAGTGCAATGATGATTACACGATTGTTCAGTTGAGAACATAATATCACTATTAATTAGCTATTCTTTGTTTTCCACTTGTGCATATCTTCTTGGTGAGCATCAGGAACAAGTTGGTGCCGAATGCCACCTAGTACAGAGTTCGTTGCTTCACTACCTAGAATTATGGGCCTGAAAAGAAGGGGAGGTATCTGGCGAATAGAACCTCCAACAGCACCAAGAACTCCCTTATGTTCATGTTCTGTATAAGCTACTTGATAAAACGTACGAGCAGTATCACCTAGACCCTAAAAAATATTTAAACAATATTAATGAGCTTTTTGAAAAACTCTAATACATATGTAATGTTCAGTTAAACAATAAAAATATACCAAATTATGATAAAAGCAAATTCAATAACATCAGATTAATATATAAAGCATAAATGATTACTATCATAAATAGTCAAATGAATTAAATCAAATTATATAAAATTAATAAATTAAATACATAATTAAAGGAGAACTATCAATACATCTATTTTAAATATGGATCTATTTAAATGCTATACTTTGATGAATAAATACCGGCATACCAAGATCAACCAGAAAGTAATGACTGTTTTGCAGCACATTTAATGTTTCCTCTATTTGTCAACATAAGTAGATCTAAACATTTTTCACATATGTTCATGAATCACAAACTTTAAAACTTCCTTTTTTGCAGCAATTCATTAAGCAAAATAGTCAGTGCATTTGCCAACTCATCATTCCCTCTGAAACGTTTACACCTTAATGAAAAGTTCTCAATTATCCAAAATTTCTCTTCCAAATTGATTCAATAACTTTAGAGTTGAATCAAAAAGGCCAGGGTGAACAGAATTTAGTTTTCATAAAGCATTCCACATGTACCGCTTCTAAAGATTTCTTATTCGAATTTTCTTCGAATCACATTATGGTCTTTAAGAGTTACTAAGGATTTGCCTTAATTGTTGCATCTTGTAGTGAGAAATGAGGCCTCTTGGCTTAATGAACTGTCAGCAAGAGTACAACATCGAAATTTCTAAAGTATGAAATTAAGTACACAAACTTTTAAATGTAGGAAATAATTATGAAGGGTAAGGAAAATATGTAATAGAATTATTTTTCTCCAATAAATATTGTTTCCAATTTTTTATAATTAAACAGTTTTTACTTTTCCATGTAATATATATATTTACACTGTTTTTTTATACTTATAAGGACAGGCAGTAATTTCAAATATGAAAGGAAAAAAATTTAACTTTAATCAAAATTTTAAATCCCATTAAAAATACAACAATGAAATCAATTTTGTGAATTTTTTTTCATTTCATTTAAAATTTGCACTAATTTATCCACTTAAATCAAATAAACACGTAATATCTTGGTTTATAATTTTAAAGACTCAAAGAATATTAAGGGGTCTTAAAAGGATAAACTCAAAATTGCAAAGAATTTCTTTGTAGACACAGTGTTATTACTGTAACTATGCCTTCTAAGAAATTTACATCGATTTTTTTACTCAGCATAAATATAATTAATAAATCTTTTAGAATTGAATATTGATTCCTATTGTTATAGATTTTTTTGCGAATAGCCTTCGAATATTTTCAATTTCCTTTAAATCAGAAGAATTTGATTACCAATTTAAAACATATATTTTATTTTGATCAAACCACTTATCTAAAAGTTTATGTGAGGGAAAATGTCTCATTGTGCTTGAATAAAAAAATTTAAATCTCTTAGTGGATAACTGTGTTTAACTGTGGTACATTTAATGTATAAAGTAGTATCAGTAGCAGTTCGGAACTTCTATATACATTTTACAATAAAGATTTCATGGAATCTGTATTAAATCAGTCTTTTTATGAGTAAAAATTACACCCCTATACAAAACAGAACCTTCTTTAAAATGTTAACAACAAATGTGTTAGTCCATAAGATATGCTAATAATGACAAAAAAACCAAATTAATCTAAATTAAGGCATTTTCATAAGATATCTTTCTAATCCTATCTTTTTAAATTTTACTGTTAAAAAAAGCTAATTTTCCACCACTAAGACTTATGGTTTCAATTCATTATTGAGTAAAAACTGTTGCTTCTTTGAAGCACCACGGTGATGCATGATCAATTTTGCAATTAATGTTAATTTACCAGTTCTTACGGCTTCCTCAGAAAATAGTATTGTAGATTTTTCAAGTTCAGTTGTCACCTTCCAGATGCTTCTTTTTGGTATTCAGTTCATCAATTTCTTCAAGAAGTCTTTTCTGTCTTTCCTCTGTTATCAGCTGTTTTTTTGCTGTTTTAATTCATCTAAATATAACTTTTAATTTTGGCAGGCATTAGCAGTTAGACTAAGTAGGTCTCTGCTAATTATTACATTATTGATATCTCAAATGCTTTCGACATGATTGTCAATGATACTGACTTGTACACTGAAACCTATATTTAACAGATGCTTGAACATGAGAGAGTAGTAAAAGAAAATTAATTACTTTCCATAAGTGACAATAATTTTGTCTATTTGAAAGTAAGATAAAAAAAGTAAAATCAAAAATATTTATTCAATATTTAATGGGATTAAAATCTCTCATCAATACAATTTTAAAATCTTACAGTCAATTGTAATCATTTAGACTCTTTTACAAAATTCTTTTAAAATAAAATACCATTCTGATACATTTTATTTAATTACTTGGGTCATTATGTATCAGAGTTGGAGGATCTATACATGATATGTGTCACACTTATGAATATTGCAAAAGACATTTTTCTATTAACTTTTTGATCATTGATATTAAAAATGATCTGCAACTTAAAAAAAATTTCAACTTCAACCTTTCTGATAAAGTTTTGCTAATATGCAATTTTTTTATTCCTTTTTTTTGTAACAAATTTAACATCTAATTCAATAGCATATTTTTGATTGTCTTTTGTTCTTTTTTGATTGTTGGAAAAATAAGGTGCAATTCCAAAAACTTTTAAATAAGCACAATTTTTTAACCACAACTGAATTGCTAGAAAGAGACAATTTATATTGCTACAAGAACTGTAGCCGAATCTAACGCTTAAAAATTTGAGGTACCTTCTGAACCCCGCAAAAGTCAATTTTCTTATTGCTTTTACAGACTCCAATGGTCATTGAAACGACAATTTCTAGCAAAGATATTAAATAATTTATTTCAGTCTATATTTCACTGATAAACAAATTCAATCCGAATCATTGAAATTATACATAATTTTCATCAAGGGAGATAGGGAAAGAAATTTTAACTAAAAAATTTTATATTGAAATATTAATATTTAAAGAATTTTATACAATAAAAGGAAAACAGAAGTTAATAGAAAAAAAATCAATTGAAATCACTCGTCTGATTGTGCCATAAGACGATCATGTTTGGTGATTACTTCACTTCACACACATAAATCTAAATAATACTAAACCGGATAATCATGAAATTATTGTGGCTGAACTTGATCTTAAGCAGTTAAGAATACAGTAGCCAAAAGTTAAAAAAACAAAAATCTAATATTGATCATGCCGTTATCCAGTGGCAATATTAAAATCTAATATTCAATTAGGTTTCTGAGCAATTTTATTGAAAATTTTAAAATATTAAAATAAAAAAGCACAAAAATGTAATATTTTTTAAAAAATAAATAAATAAATAAATGCATTAAGGAAAGTAAAACTAATCTGAGCATTAGGGTCACAACTTGCCATGCGTAATAAATCATTAAATGTGATACATATTGGTGATTTTTTTCCTAGCCAAATTCACCAAAAGCTATTAATCACCAAATGTAACGAGGGAATGTTTCGCTACCACACATGAGTGAAATGTGTAATACAATTTTTGTCATTTTCAGTTAGATATTACATTGGATATAATAGCAGGGTAAAGAAAAACTTTCTTTTTTTCTTTCTTATTTTTAAATTTGAGCTCACCTAAATATAGTGGGTTGAAATGGAACTTACGAGAAGAAACTATTTTATCTTTTAATTTTTTTAAAAAAAATATTTTATAGTATCGATAATTTAAATATATCCTCCTCAGAATCATGATGCAGTCACGGAAAAAAAGGAAGGTAAAAGCTTTATTCTTATTATTTTCTACAGGCATATAATTCTTTGAATTGTATTTTAAGTATTTAAATGTTAAATAATAAATGAAAGTAAAAAACTTTCTATTTTCTAAATTCCTATAACTGCATTTTAAGTATTTAAATTTTCAATAACAAACAAAACTACAGAATTGTTCTATTTTTCAAATTAATTCAGATTAGTTTTCTTAATTTAATAGTCATTGCAAAAAATTTCTAAATTTGAGAAATTGCATGAAACAATATTTTTATACAAACTTTAACATTTAAATAAATTAAAGTGTAATATTTAGTGTAAATGCTTGACATAATAAAACTGTTGTATAAAACTGTTAAAGAAATTTGAAAATTTGCACTTTTACATTCTAATAAGAGTAGTGTATTCTATCTAAAATTACTAGATTTATCGAAATCATTTTATTAAATATATTAAAAAAATTATTAATTCTGAAATTCATTTTATTTATTTTTAAATATATGATATTAAATGTAATATTCATGAAAATATCTTTATTTTTTAAAATTATTTTTACTACTTTATTTTTTCATATTTCTTTCAATTTTAATTCTGGAATGCATTTAAACAGAAATTTTTAATCAATTCTTAATATGATTACTGTTTTCTTATTTACTGTTACTGATGCTGTCCGCTCTTTCTAGGGGCCACAGTGCCTGACTGCGGATAGGGAGGTCCTAGTTTGGTTTGGTTTGTTTGTCGCTCAACGGTCATTTTTTGCACACGAGGGCTAATTAGACCGGGACTTACGGCTTAAAGTGGATTCCGAACCACTACAAACATCCATGCCCAAGGTGGGATTCGAACCCACGAACTGTTGAACCGAAGGCAAGAGCGCTAACCATTCGGCTGCCAGCTCGGCAGGGAGGTCCTAGGTTCAAATCCCAGTTCCAGCATGGATGTACTATCTCTCTCTATCTATTTTGTCTTTGTCCTTTCTGTGTATGAATGTGTTGTAAATGGTTGCCTACCCTATAAACGGGTCCCTATGGCATGTGTGTACTGAGGAAGTCGGACTCCACACCAAAATATGGTTTTTCGTCTATTAGGGCTGTTGACTGTAATACTGAAAGTAAAAATTCCTGGAGTAATTCACAATTTTCAAAGAGTATCAAGGGCCCCTAAAAATGTTGGGATTTAAGTAGTTTTCAAGAGTTGAGCAAACCCTGTCCCTTAAGGTAGCATACAATCTTCTTCCATTTTCAAAAATAGTTGAAAGTCACTCTTGATTTTTTAAAAATGTAGATTAATTACAATCATAAATATAGCATTATACTATTTGATTCATTCACACAAAGTATAAAAATATTATATATACATACATAAAATAAAGTGTAAAAATATATATTATAATGTACACATTCAACAATTACCTCCCTAACAACATTGTAAGCTGTAGTTAGCCCTTCTCTAATATCTGCAGGTTGACTACTTTGTCTACACATTTCTTGAGAGCCTTGCCGTTTGTATGCAATACTAGGACCTGGTGACACCATATCACAACTTATAATAGCTGCACCCTGAAAAATAAAATGTAGTTTTTAAAAAAGAAAGAAAATTTTTATTAAAAATGCACATATAAAAGAAAGCGTAAACAAACCAAAATACTTTGGCAGTAATACTTATGAATGTAATATTAATTATAAGAATCAGTAAAATTATGATACATTACATATTATAATGCATTATAATTATGATAATTTATTGTTCATGAAACAATGCTAATAAATATTAAAATTAAAAAAATATTCTTGAGGGAAAAAATTTTATAAGAAGGAAACAGAGGAAAAGAAAAGCAATTGGGTAAAAAAGTTCAAAGCAGAGAAATTTTCCAGGTTTCATTAAAAAAATTGAAATATAAATAAAAATTATTTTAAATGTAAAGCCACACAAATAATAATTTATTTAGAAATGATAATAATGTTACAAATTAGAAGAATTTGAATTTCTAATACACAAAAAAAAAAAAAAAAAATACATTTTTAAAATTTGAAAATTTTTTAAATTTAATATTATCAATTAATATAATATTAATTAATATAATTATTAATTAATATAATAATTTAAAACTAATTTTAAATCAAACTATTAAAACGTAACATTTAAAAATTTTAAGTTACCAAACAGTTTACAGAAATTGTACTATTAAATCAACTAATTCTCAATGGACAGAAAACACAGGAAAATGAAAATAAACTTGCAAAAAAGTTATAGTTAAAAAAGTTATTATTTTTACTAAATGCACATTCTTTTCGCTCAGTTAATAAAGCATAAAAATTAACAAAAGTTGTTTAAAAAATACTTTAGCAGATAATGTATTCAATTGCAGAGTAGTAATAATCAACAGTGTCTTTAAATTCTTTTGGTATTAAATTTATGTTTAATAAAAATTATTTTTAAGTTGTTTTTCAAATATATTTGGTAAGAAAAGTAGTAGTAATAGATACACATTTTTTGATTTTTAATTAATAAGTGTGTGTGTTCTTTTTTTTAAAGTAGACATTAAAATTTCATTCACTTTAACATTTTGAATAATTTTATCATTATCTTCAATTTTCATGTTTTTTAACAGAAGCAAAATTTTCAGTATATCATTAGTAGATTTTTGTGACACATTTTAGACATAATTAATTTTAATTTTATTACCTGAATGGCACTCACAAGCCTTGATGCCAAATCTAAGACAGCCATGGCAGTACAAGTAGAGAATGAAGATGCTCCCCGTTGAATACCACGGACAATCTGTCCATCTTTCTGATATTGGACAACAGGCAAATAAAATAAGTCTTTTACACCTTGAACTGTCAAAAGATACCACAAAAATTAAAGCATTAAATATTAAAAAGAAACGTTTTAAATTATTATTCAAAAACATTAAACAGTGTTTGAAAACATTAGGCATCTTGGACGTTTGAAAATTATGAGACATTCTAGATCAAAAATTATTCCTTAATCATGTTATTGGAGTTTTATACATAATATTGAACAGCTATATAAGAATGAGTAACAGATAATTAATGTTAATTTCAGTACACTTGTTCATGAATGAAGAATTGAAATTTAAAAAGAAACTCGAAAAACGATTTAAATAAATATTTAGCCATAGTTTTTGATAAAAGATTGCAAAAACAGTGTTTAATTTTAATTGAAATGAAACAACCTAAATAACAGTTTATCTAACAGAAAAATAAAAGGGTCTAACAAGGATAAATAGGTTTTAATAAGATAATTAAATTTTATAGAATTATATTGTTTTGGGAAATAACATTACAACAAATGCAGAAAATGTAGACACTTTATAGGATATTCTGCTTTGCGTAGTTAAGCTAATTACAACAAATCAATGTAGATACATTAAAATTACATGGCATTTAAGGAAAGTATCAGCTTTATGCAATACAAGTACCAACAAAATTCTTCTGAAATGTAATAAATATTATGGCAAAAAGGGTTCCATTTCTTTTTAAAATGCAACATAAATGAGAATTTGTTGCATAAAAATCTTTAAGAAACCAATTTTTAGCATGAAAAAAAGGAAACTTGTATAACCTTCATTTAAAAATATTAAAATCACTGGAAGTTGATGTTAGCTATTATTTGTGTTTTTATTTTATTCTTTTTTGTTATTTATAAATAAAGTGAGGATAGTCACCTACATAGATGTCATTCACAGGTTGAGTAATACTGACAACATGTACTGAACATCAATCATCAATATCCAATAACTATGTTAAGTTTTCAGTAGTGATGCATAAGCATTAATTATAAATAGAAATGTTTCATGTTTTATAGAAAATTATCAAAATAGTTCTTTTTGATTATATCTTTTATACACAGTTCCATTTTATATTAAGTGAGTGATGGGGAATCCTTGTAAAAAAACTTACATTACACACATATTTCATTAAATTATTTTTAAAGAAAATAAATCACAGAATCAAGAAAATTGTAACTACTATATAAAATGTCACTAAATAATTGGGAAAGAAAATTCAATGAAATCTATTTTACAACAAATTATTTATTGTAATAAGACTGCATCTGCAAGAGTCTTAGAATATTGCTATTAACAATAACATAAGAAAAAAGAATTATAGCATTTATAATCAAGTAAAATTGAATTCAGTAAAAATAATAAAAATTTAAAAATATATTCTTACACAATTGAACAAAAGCATTTACTGGGCCAACACCACTCAAAACACCCTGAAGCTGACGTTTCAGTATATCTTGTTGCCACTCACTAGTAGCATAAGCCAATACTTTATGATGCCCTAGAAGCCTGAAATATGAATAAAAGATTCAGCTATTAAAAAGTT
Source organism: Latrodectus hesperus (assembly GCA_037975125.1). Lineage (NCBI taxonomy): Eukaryota > Metazoa > Arthropoda > Arachnida > Araneae > Theridiidae > Latrodectus > Latrodectus hesperus. The sequence goes on along the minus strand of CM075856.1, from coordinate 46,688,066 downwards.
AAAAAAGAACAATGGTTTTATTATGCTCATAAAATAAATTAGGGGATTTTTTCTCTGATTGAAAACTTATATCATAAACTAATACATCTGTAGTATATTTAATTTATCAATTTTAAAATTTTGTAAAAATAAAATTCCAATAGATTATTGACACAAGAAATTTTAACTGTTTGTTTCTAAATTTAAGTGATAAAATTTATCAATAACTAGACAATATGTTGTAATAATTCATATAAAACTAATTAATAAATTAGATAAAATAATCTTTAATGAGAACTTATATTTTTTTTTTCATTCATGGGATTTTTCAGCATTATGAAATATAAATCACTACTTTTTCTTCATTATTTATTTACAAAAAAAGGGAAAAAAAATTATTTAGAGGCAATTTCTTACTTCTAATTTCACATAAAGTAAAATTCTAGCATAAAAAAACCAATAAAGAATTTTAATAATAGCATATTTTAAATTTCTTATTATATAATCACACATTGGAATCTTTACAAGGAATCGATTTTAAAATTGGTTTAAGCATGTTTTTCTTTCTTATGTAATTCTACTAATACACTCCATTCATTTAAAATACTATACCAAACTAACTTTTTGTTTTTCAATTGATAGATATTTGGAAAAAGAAAATAGAGAGAGATAAAGTAAAATAATAAAATTAAATTGAATATGAATATTACTTACCCATGGCGGTAGCAGAGTTGTTTCAATTTAATTTCAGATGAGTTAAGTTGTGTTAAGCCTAATAAAAAGCCCCGTAAAGCTCCCTGCAAAATTTGAATAATTTAATGTAAATTCAACAATGGGGCGAGAAAAAAATTGGAATATTTCCCAAAACAATAATAATTGAAGTGCATGCTTAAAATTATGTAATATACAGAAAGAAGCTGCAACAAATAACCATATTTATGATTTTTATTAATGTAAATACTTACATCTTCCATTTTCACATGTTTTCCATGATAATCTATACGAATCAATACTTCAGGATAGAACGAAAAGTACCTAAGACAAATGCAATAGTTTAATTTTTTATTTCTTTTTTTAGAAAAAGAAATTGAAGTAATTTTAAAAGAAATTCAAGTACAAATAAAAATTTCATTAAATTATTAGCAGTAAGTTTTTTTAAAACTAATTTATTATTTTATGAGTGAGCAATAACAAGACTTAAAACCCTTCAAAATTTATTTACAAAACTATAAATTTGTTACAGTATAAAGATGAGAAATACATGAACATTAAAAAAATGTTTCTTACATTAAAGTATTAAATAAGCTATGTACATAATTTTATCATTACACAATCAAAATTATTTATTTTTCAATAATTTTTAATAATCTTTAAAGGATTACCTGAAAAATAGCTTTTTCACAAAAGAAAAAAATGCCTTAGTTTAAAAAATTTAGTTTTATTGAGAAAAACTGAAGTCATAGTCATTAAACGTAAAGAGCAATAGGCAGGTTATTTACAGCTTCATAAATAATTTTGAAATACAATCCAATAACATACTTTAATCTAATTCAATAAAGCAAACACAATTTATTTTAGATAAAAACAGAAAACATAATGCAAGGCACGCATACAATAACCAAATTTCTAAATTTTCAAGAACCACTTAAGAAGCAACTCAAGCTTCAGAAAGTTTGCTTGTACAGAAATTTTTTTAATATTTTCAAACTGTGATGAATTAATGTTTTACATTGAGTTCATGATGATGCATTTCCAGGATAAAATAAGTAACCAAAACAGCTGACTAATTAATTGTTTATTACATCTAGTTTGATATGTTAAGTTTATTTTATAAAAACAATAAATTTAAATTTCCCTTTTTAATATGCACATTAATAAACACAAAGAATTTAAAAATTGTTAAAAACAGCTATTTTTTTAAAAAATATTATCAAAATCATAATAAAACCAGCAATAATCGATTGATTGGTTAAGCTGAAGCCTGTTTTACATATAATGAAAAATTTTAATTAGGATTTACAATTTGAGTTTTTTAAAAATAACGACAGGCATTCGGGTGACTAACCCTTCGCCACAACAAGCACAGAAACTGTTACTCATTTGTCGTTACCCAGTGGGCACCTGCGAACCAAGTCATAGAGGCGAGTAGCATTACCCACGCCATACCAAACACATACACGTTTATACGGGGGGGCACATTCATACATCATCACAGAAAAAAGGACAGAGAAATAGAGAGAGAAAGAAACAGCTATGCTGGAATCTGGATTTGAACCTGGAACCAACAGCTCAGGAGTCAGGAATACTAACCACTCAGCCATCGGTCAATTTAAAATAAATTGTCAACCACTATAAACATAAATGTCAGAGGTGCGAATCAAACTGCCTATTTTATAATTATCAAATGCTTATTAGTAATTTAATGTGAATAATGTATATGAGGGTCACTCTGAAATTTTTGAGATACAACTAGGTTTTAAAAGTTATACTTACAAAATTTTAGGTGTGTTCAAAGTAGTCTCCTCCAGAATCAATGCACTTTTGCGGACGAATTTTCCACAGATTAAATGCCTCAAGCCATTCATTTCTTTGAATAGATGAAAAAATGCATTTATAGCCCCATCAATCTCTTCTTCTGAATGAGAACGATGTCCATGTAAATTCTTTTTTAGATTAAAGAATAACCAAAAGTCACACATAGCTAGATCAGGTGAATACGGTGGATGTTCGATCACTTTAATTTGTTTTTGTTTAAGAAACTCAACTGTTAATCCGGCTGTATGAGAAGATGCATTGTCATGGTGAAGAATTAGTCCCCTAACATTCAGTTCTTGTAGAATTTCTGGAAGACATTTAGTGGTATACCAGTTCGCTGTTACTGTCTTCTGTCCTTCCAACTTGATGGCTTTGACCAATCCCGTACTTCTTTAGAAAACGGCATAAATCACTTTTTTCAGTATGCGTTGTTTTTTCACCATTGTCAGCGTGGGATCATCTTCAAAGACCCATACTTTGCTTTCTTGACGTGTTGGAACGTCAAAATACAATATGTACGTTTCATCACCATTTACAATTTTAGAAATGATGCGGTGGCCACCATCATTCAGCATATTAAGAGTTTTTTTACTGATTCTGACACGCTCCTATTTTTGATGCTCAGTTAGATTATGGGGAACCCAACGGCAAACTACTTTTTTCATATGTAATTCTTCATGAATGATTTTGTGTATGGCTGCGGATCCAATGTTAAGTTCCTTCTGTATCTTTTGATAGGTACAGCGATTATCATCCATTAACATTTTTCGTATGGCAGACACATTATCCCGGATTACTGCCGACGGCTGCCTTCCTGTGTGTTCTTCATCCTGAAGAAAATTGCGACCTCTTCTAAATTTTCTAAACCATCTGAATACAGTAGCACGAGCTGGATATTCATCACCAAATGCTAATTGCAACCGTTGAACGCATTATTCTTGATTTAATCCTGCTTCGAAATCGTTGAAAATCTTCTCGCGTCAACTCCATTTTCTTACGCATTATTCTTGATTTAATCCTGCTTCGAAATCGTTCAAAATCATAGCGCGAAAATGTTCTCGCGTCATTTTCTCTTCTGTTTAAAATTTATTCCACACTAAACAAGTTGAAGTAAGTCAGTAAAAAATCATCTTCTGTGTTAAAGTACTTTGTACTTTAAAATTAAGCTGTTATTTTTATTTTGTAAATTCTCGTCTGCGCGTATCTCAAATATTTCAGAGTAACCCTCGTTTGCATCCATTATTGAAAATATTCTACCAATAATATGCAAAAGTGTTTTTTATATATTTCTAAAAATATCAATAAAGAGATAAACTTTTAAGATAAAATGACCTGTCATAATTAAAGATATTAAATGATTAAATATTTTTCTTAAAATTATTGTAAATGTAATTTGTAACATTCAATTAGAATACATTTAACTAATAATATAATACAAGAATTTGGCTATGCATGTTCTAATTTTAAATGAAAAATAATTTTTTAAAATACCTATAAAAAGTTTCTGACGTAGGGGATGATGGAAAAGGACTTGCTTGAGTAAATACTCTAGCTGATGATCTATTCATGGTTTCTCCACTTTCAGAATCACCTAGTTAAAATAAAAGTAAAATTATATTTCAGATAACTAAAAATACATTGGAATATTTTCAGTACTAAGAAATCAGAATTTTTAGAGCATATTTTGGTACTTCAAATTTTACCTTGTACTTTAAATTTAATAAAAAATTTAAAGTACCAGTAAAATATATTTATGAGGTTTCAGACACAATTGAAATAATACTAATCATTTATTAATAATTCCTATTAATTAAATTTTATGGCTTAATTTATGTATAATTTTTACTAAAAGTGATTTAAAAATATTTAAAGCATCAAATAATTCAATAAAAACATTGAGTAAGAAATATTTTTAAATAAAGTAAAAATAGTTAGATAATTTGTCAAATGATAAGCATTCATAACAAACCTAACAAATATTATTTAATTTTAATCTTGAATTGAAACTTTCCCTTCAACTCATTGATCAAATATACTGATATTCTAACTTTAATTGTATAAATTAAAATTATATGAATTTGTTGATTTTGATTCCTACAATCTGATATTCTAATATAATTATTAAATATAAATTTTAATTATAATATTGCAAAAATAGATTTAATTTTGTTATTCATCTTTGATATGGAACAAGTCTTTCATACAAAATGACAAAAATTGCAGGAAAAATCCTTTTTGATTGTATTATATATATAACTTACCATGTTTTCATGGCTGCAAACATAAAATCGCCAAAAAGTTTCAAATCTCTCAATTTTTTAATATTCAGATGAAAAGTAATAATCTATACAATCATTTTTAAACATGTTAGAAATTTATATACAGTATTAGTAAAAAATTAAATATCATGATCCAATATTTAATTTTTGATGACTTATGTTCATTATGGGTTTATGAACTTGGATTTAAAGTAACAACAAAAAGACAAACTTTGAACTAATTTTTAGGAATACCATTTGTATCTCTACAAGTCTCTAAAATGAAAATATTCTAAATGTTTCTATAATTCTAAAATAGAATTGAATTACAGAAACCATAATGTATATATTTAAACCATTATGTATATAAAATGAATTTAGAATCTATTAAACTCGTGCTCCAAAAAGCTTCAGCAATGTACAAATAGCACTTTTCAAGATTATCAATGTGTATAAACAAAAAGGAAGGTTAATGTTTTTGAATCTTAAAATAGTAGTAGTAGATTTTTGAAGGCAGTTAAATACAAATACAGGACATTAAAACAGGGTACCAGCTATTTTTTTGTATAAGACATTTCTTTACAAGTATAATATTTAGTTAAAAATCAGAATTGTAACCAGTAGGATATCTACCCACATATATTTAAAACTTACTATATGGACCAACACAAACAAAGCAGGTGTGTTACAAAAGAAAAAATATATTCAATGCGCAATTTTAAAAATTTCTAACATTTAATTATAAAAGAAACAAAATTTTATTATTAAAAAATATATTTTTAACCCTGTCTTAAAAGTTATTAAAAAATAAAGATTGACAAGTTTTATTAGTTTTTCAGAATTATTGCTCTTGATTGGATCAAGCTTTCATCTCAGTTAATCGCACTTTGCGATGAGATGGATTCAAACAGATTTTTTTCATAATAAATGTTTTTTTGTACAATTTTTTTATACTTTAATCACACTGTGTATGTTTTTTTATATTACGTGGCACCCACATTATCGGCAGTATATATTTTAGACTATTTGACAAAAATTATGCTGCGGATTAAGAGACATTTTTTTCTTCTTTTACTCAGAAAGGTTTTGCTGATAATATGTCACTGCAGATTATACACAGGAAAATATAGTAATTTTGTTTTCTCGCTATTACTTGATGAATTTTTGCTCTATTTTTTATATCTAAGATTAAATTAATATGAATATTTAGTTTTCCTCAGAAATAAACTTTGGCATTTAAGTAAGTTGTCATAGAATGTTAATCATTTAGTTTGTATGTAAGTCAAAATGTTAGTAAAATGTACTATTTTTAGTAATTTCTAAAAATGTAAACCTTTTTAAACAAAACATGGCAAAAATATTCATGACAGTAATTGTGATGTTTTTTTTTTCTGTTATAATTGTATAGGGGTATAATGGAATTGCACCATAAATAGATTTTGCTTTTTACATTCTTAAGTTTTCTAACCTTCTGAGCCATCTTCAGATTTGGTTTCAAGGACATCTCTGAAGAAACTAATTAAGAAACACAAAGCATCCTAAAATAAAATTAGACAATGATAAAAAAACTAAATTGAATAAGAAGCAGAATATAATTACTAAATTAATACAATTCGTGAAAAAGTACTTCACCTGGTCTATATTTAATCGTAATGGTTTACAAGAAATTTTCATAGCACATTCTTCACTTTGTACTTCAGGATCGGGTCTTGTATATGAAGCTTTTACAGTAACCTAAAATTTTAATAAAGCATATTAGAAGTTGTAAGTAACATGGTGGAGAATCATTTTCATGAACTCATAAAGGCTGGTATAGTTCTTAAAATTTGAAAGTTTGTAAAATTAAATAATAAATTCTAGATCTTCTAACTATACTTAATTTCATGACTAAACTGCTTTCTCTTTTAAAATAAAATGTAAGAATAAAAATATTTAGTATGCAGTATATATGAAGAAACACATGCAAATTAAAATTCATGCTTAAAAACAATCGTACTTTCATTTTTATAGATGAAAAATGTGACAATAACTTTTTCTCTTTTTCAAAATTAGTTTTTCTCTTTTCTGAATTTAGGAAAACACTTTGCTGTGGCCTCAAAGGAATACATCAATCTCATTAGCAATTAAGTGCTTGTTTTGAAAATCAAAGTACAATTTCATTTTCTTCTTGTATGATATCTAAAAATTGTTTTTCAACCTTATTCATTATATTCCCTGTTATTTAATCAAATAATAATTTAATTATTCACAAATTTCATTTAGTCCATTTTGAAAAAGTTTTGAAATGAAATTTCAAACAGCAGTGGATCTATTTGTTGAAGTTTAAGTAACTTATCTTCACCACACTCCCAAGTAGATGTTCTTCATTTACTGCAGTTTGGTTAATAAAACCTGCATAAATTGATTTAGATATTGCTTTTTCTGCAGCATCACATTCAAAACATAGACTTTTAGGAGCATTGCATTTAAAATGTCAACTTCATAAAGTCATTACAAACTAGAATCATTTTTTACAAAAATATCCTATATTTACATTTAAAATTATTAATTATATTCTAATGCACGAGCTACAAGATAGATTAATTAAAGAAAATTTCATATGATATTCTTCAAAAATCCTGAGAATAATATTAGTAGTGCAACTAATTATCTACAACTTGAAAAATTTACACAATCTTCAGTTACATAAATAAATAAAATAAAATAAAAAAACCAAATTTGTCAATTACATAAAAATATTTTTTAAAAAAAGGCAAGAACTTAAATAAAAGATGCATTAAAATAAGTTTGAAAAAAAGTCATAATTCAAAATTTTAGTTTGTAAATGGGAATGAAAATTAATGTGTGTATCTATGGACTCATGCAAGAGACCAGCCAATATGTTAGTAAAATAGTAAATGCTCATAGATTAGAAGTTCATGAAAATAAGCATTTACTATGATGAAGGAATCCTTTTTTAAAATTCCTAATATTGAAAAATAGGAGTATTGTGATGCTACTGTCAAAGATATATAGTTTTAATATAAAATATTTTATTATATTTTGTTCATGTCAGAAATTTAAATGCATTAACTCATTTTTGCATCAATGTGCTTACTTTTATGTTCATTAAAAATACTATTTAAGTACAGAAAAAATATTTGTATGATGCCTAGCTTCATCCATAATGAATATATCATAGAACTCCAATTATCTGAATTCCATCTCAATAAGAGTATAGCTGATTATCTGAATCACTTTCAGAATTTCAGAAAAATAAATTAGAGTAAAAAAGAGCAAGAAAATGGAAAAAGAGGAGATGAAAATAGCGTGTCCATATAAGGAATTCAAAAATGTTCTTTTGAAAATTTCTGGATGTTCAGAAGTTAATGCTGAAGATATAAGAAAATGGATTATGAGTGAGACCCTAGATTTCAAATAGCAAATGATTGTAAGTTATCTAAAAGTGTTGAAAAAGCTGATTTTAATATTCAAGTTGAATTAGATATGAGACATTATAACTTCAAAATAGCTTTCAAGTGAATGAAGCATCAGCCCGAGTGGGATAAGATGCAAATTCTCACTGTTAAACGAATGTGTGACTTGGCTGCCTGAAAATGGATGAAGGCAGTGAAAAAGCTTACTCTGATGAAGATGTTCAGCAAGCAATGGCTTTCATTTACAGCACTGTATATAGATGTTGTATTAATGAATAATACGTATAAGTACCTTAATATGTAAGTGTTGCTTTTCATTTAACTGATCTTTCTGTAAAAAAAAAATATGTAGCTTTTCTCCAATTTTTTTTATCTGCAATAGTTAATTAAAACGTTGACCTTTTAAAAAAAAATCCCATTAACTGATTTTTTGATATCCTGAATGGGGTTTGATCCAAAATAATTTGGATGATTGGGGTTCGATTGTCTTGGAAAAATAAGTCTTTTATTCTCAGTTCTTATTTTTTTTATCTTAATTATATAATTGAGCAAAAAACATATATATTAATTATATAGAATACAGAAAAATGTGATAAAACAATTTTCTTAAATAAAAAAAAAATATTTAAAAAAACATTAAAAAAAGGTGTGACAGACATTAAAAAAAATTGTGACAGAAATTTTAGGATTAAAGAGCATTTTGGTTTTCATCTCTAAGCTATATAAAGCCCAGGCTGAATTAAGATTTGAACTCATGAATTATATGAGGATGGTACACTCAAACAATTACTTTTATTTCAAATAATACAAATCATGCTTATAAGATAATGCAAAAAAATATGGTATCAGTTATTTTTACAACAATAAATATTTTAAGTACTCGATGCAAAAATATTGAAAACAATATAGGTAACAATAATACCTAAAATACTGGACATTTGATCATCAGTGTGGATTATGAAGAAATATTTTTAATGTTTTCTGGTTTGATGGTTAGTGAATTTAAGATGAATATAATCTTAATCAAAGAAAATTTGCTGTTCAGAGTTAACCCTGACAATACAGGATTAATATACTACACAATCATTTAAGAAAAAATTTATAACTAAATACAAAAATAGAAAAATCAATACGAGATTGATAAATATTATAAGCATAATAATTGTAAAAATTTAGACAAACAAATTATGTTTGGAAAATGTCATACCATATTAGCATGTGATTGCTTTGGAATCTTCTGTGATGAATACTGATACAAGAACTTGTTTATTTGGGAAACTTTCAAAAGATCTCTGATTTCAATATCTTGAATGAGTAGGATGTAGCGAGATGCATATTTACCAACTGGGGGATATACTTCTCTTTGAAATTGTAACTGAAATGAATAAAACATACTCAAAAACAAATATACATAAGTTATTTAAAAAGCATAACTAAATAAGACTGATATCTAGGCAAATATGAACTAAATAATATATAATCTACAAAAAATATGTTTTTAATAAACACTAAAAGCTGTAACACATATCAAATTGTGGATCTATCATTATGATTGCAGGGTTTGGATTTAAAAATGACAAACAATGATTAGCTTCATAATGTCATTGTAATTATTTCAATTTTTGCACTTTTGAGTTTTTATTCAAAATTCAAATTTATTATTCCTGAAGATAATAGGAATAGTTTTTATTAGAGGACAAATTTGCTCTCAGAAAAATCATAATAACATCTAAAACTTTTCAATTTTATATTAGATATATGTTTTCATTTAACATTACAGAAAAATAATAGTGTGTAATGAAAACTAAATAAATTGAACACCAACCTTATTCAAATGCAATTCCATTAAAACATCTCGGTCCCGATTTGGACCACCTTTCTGATACCAGGTTTCCTGATTAGTTTCAATCGTGGGATCAATGCTTAAATATTCCATTGAGTAACAGACTGCATTCGCATCAAAAATTGGAGTCATTGGTGTTACTTTGCAGAAAGATACAGACGAATTGTCTGCAGCAATATTAGTATTTTTTTCATCAGCAAATGTTACATTAACATCTCTCCTAAAAAAGCACATGAGAAGTATAAGAAATCCATCTATTATTCAAAGTTTAAGCTATAATAATAATAAAACATTATTCAGCTTCAGGAGCTTGTGTGTAATGTTTAAGCGCATAGAATAAAAAAATGTAAATCACAAAGAACCAGTTTTATTTTTATACAAAAGAAGTTTTTAGAGGTTTTAAATATAAAAAGCACTTATTTATTTACAGGCACTTTTAATTTAAAAAAATAAAATGCAAAGAAATATTTACATGAAAACTAAACACAATGAAGAAGCAAAAGTTGCATATGTTACTTTTGCTTCTTCAAAAACATTCCTCTAAAAAAGCGTTGCTCTTTAAAAAATCACTTTTCTATGACTGTGGAATATTTAGCTACAATTGTTAGCATGGACAAACCAAGTGTTAGGAAATTGGAAAATTACTCCAGAAAATGATAAAATTCCAATAAGAAATAGCAAAATAAATCAAAGAAAAACTAAGCACAGACATCTGAAAAGATTTATTCAATTACAGTGCTGAAGTAAATTGTATCAAAAAGGGTTCTAGAAATTAGGCATATGGAAAAAATACTGAGGAAATAACAATTTTAAACTTAGAAAATTATTCAAAAATATTGTGAAGCATGAGCTAAATCATGGTTTACAATTCAGATTTTTTTTTTTTTCAATAATGAAGCAAATTTGTTTACGGTTACAAATCAAGTGTAGTTAGACAAAGTGAAGGTTAAACCCTGCAACTAGCGCATTGTAAAATACCCTATAAAATAATATAAATGCAGATAATACGCAAAACACATTATGAAATATCCTTCAAAACAAATGATTTACATTTTTTTCATAACATATGGCACAGAAAGCTTAGGTCTTCTTAAAGATATGATGTATTTAAAAATATTAAACAGAATTGTTCCATTTATGGAAACAATTGATGACATTTCTACGTGATTTGACCTTTTGTCAAAATTCATTCACATTTATGCAATAACATAAAATTGCTTTATTGGTCTACAATTCATTAGACTTAAATCCCATTGAGAACTTATATAAAAATTGCAGGACAAAAGAACAAATGATAAAAAGTGCTATATAAGTGTAGTTCCAAGATGATGAAGTCAAGAAAATGTGTGCTATACTAGTGGAATCAATGCTAAGATAATTATCAATATAAAGATTTCTAAGTATATTATTTAATGCATATAATGATTAAACGCTAAGGTTTTAGAAAAAAATTATTAGATTCAATTAATTTGACAAAAAAATATATCATCTTAATTTACACTTTTATGAATTTGAAGTTCAAATTAATATTAACAATGGCAATATTTAAAAACCATAAATTTTAATAAGATGTTCTAAGGAATAGATTTGAACATTTTATACAAATCATTTAAATGGAAATACATATCAAAGGTTTTTATTTTCAGTTTATAAACTATTACTAATTTTCTTAAAAATATATAACAAAAATTTTCAAATAATGTTATGAAAGGAAAGTTAAGGTAAGTTTTTTATATTACATATTATTTAAATATTATGAATTCACATACCCACTTTGAATTTTCTTTGATTTTCTTTTACCTGTAAAAGTTAAGAATGAATATGTTTAAATTATTATCAATAAAAATAAAAATGAAAAATTAGGAAGTCTTTAAAAATTTTAGAAGTTTTAACAGAAGTATGAATTTCAAATATAAACTGAACTTTATTAGTGATACAATTTGTAAGTCTTATGTATTCCACCATTTTTCTAAGTGAAGAATAAGTAATTAAATATTGAAAAATGGTAAACAATATTTCTCAAAAAAATAATGATGAACAAATGATATTAACCTGTAATTTCTTAGATTAACATTAGATCGATTTGTTAATCACTATAGCACACATAGTAAATATTTCTCACAAAATAATTTTTCAAGAATAGCACAGTTAATAAAAGAAAATATTTTGTATATTTCAATCAAAAACATTTTTGTAATTTTATTACCATTTGATTTAAAATCACTTCCACCATATATCTGCCAAATGAGGGATAATTTTCGTAGGGTTAAAAGAAACACTGGTTTAGGATAATGTTTTGGAGCTTTTAAAACATCAACTTTGCCAGGAGGAATAGCAAAATGATTTTCAACTATTACGATTGGCTCATCAGTTAACATTTTCACAGCTGGTTCTCCATTTTCAGGCTGCAAAAAATTATATAATGTAACAATAGAAAAGAAAAATTACAAATACAAATTACAGGCAAATTAAATAAAGCTTGAATTTTGAATTACTTCTAGGACTTTTTAAATTAAAAACATATATCTCATAAATATCTTTCTTAGAAAAAGAAACAAATTCTGTGCAATTATTTAAGAAATAAAACTATCATAATATAAACGTATAAAATAAAGATATCAAGATTTCTTTTCTTATTTCTTCATAAATTTTTGAATGATTTGAATTTAACTTAATATAATCAACAAGAAGTATAAATAAGGGCTTTTTTAGATGCAATGATTGGCAAAATGCTTTATTTTTGCAGTTACATTTTTATGTACATTCAAAAGTACAATTATGATTTAAAAATTAAACTTTTACCAAGAAATAATAAAAGTAATCTATCTAATCTCTTTTTACATATAATTTTCAATAAAGATAACTTTAAGACTTTCCTTTAGATACAAATATTTGACTTTAGATTGAACCAGGATTACTAAACAAATAAATATTTTAAAAAGTCATCTTCTGAATAATTTATAACAAAAGGCTTATTTCAATTAACAATTATCAAGATTAAAAGAATGGGACTGCAATTAAAAAGTTAACTTTAACTGTTCATAAATTATTATGTAGAGTTACTTAAAGTCATAAATTAAAAGTCAAATGACAGAAATTTAACTACCATAAGTCCTAATCCCGGATCATCTTCTAAAATGACAAATTCTTCATCCATTGCATATCGTTTTTCCTCTGGATTTTTATTCCCATCTAAATTGTCATCTAAAACACATAATTGAAACTTATAGAATTTATCAAAAAACATTCACTTAAATTTTGCTCAATAATTCATAACTTACATTATATTTTTTAAAAATATTTTGCTATTATAATAAAAATGAGATTTTATTTTTATTAAAGATGCATAATGCACATATACTTAATATTATTTTTAATTTTGATACAAAAATATTAAATGGCATTGATGCACATGCACATACAAAGGATATTAAAAAACATAAAAATAAGATACACACATATAATAAATAATTATTCTTCATTTAAATAAAAACAACAATTTTACATACAAAATTTTTAAAAACTGTAAGGTCGAAAAGGAAAAAATTTACAACTGATGAAAGGTGAAATTTTATTTAGCATCAAAATATATAATTTTATAGTATTTAATAGAAAATTATGATTTATAACTTAATATTATGCATGCTATTTTACTTTTGATGATTTAACAAAATCGTAGAAATATAAAATTTAAACACTAAAGAAGTATATTGGTACTTCAAACATCAAGACTAAAAGAAATAAATTCTTCAGATTCATATAGAATAAGCTTTAAAAATTAGATATTTATGGGATCTTGAAAAAACAAGAACAAGTTAGGTGAAATAAGCAGATGAGTTTATTTTTGTTTTAACAGTAAGGTGCTATTATTCTTTTAATATACCATGAGACTTAAAATATTATTAAAACAAATTATTTTCCCTTTTTCTCTAAGTCTATTTTACATATTAATAGCTTAAATCATTCTTTAAAAAACAGAATTTTTAAAAATATGACATTAAATTACACATATTAACTTTTAGGTATTTCACAACTATATAAATTTTGTATAGCAATTAATATTGAGGCTTTTGAACTTTAGTCACCAAATGTTTAATCATTAAGATGCTTCCTATTTCAAATTATGTCTCTTCAATCTAGTTAGTTATATATATACACACACTTATATATATTTCCAATTGCAGAGTTACAAGACAATTGAACACATCAAAAATATAGCAAAACAAAAGAAAAGAGCATTTCAATAAATTTATAAACCTAAGGTGTGACTGGAAGCCCTGTATCGCTCCTAGATAGAAATGCATGGAAAAACAGAGCACTTTCAGTTGTGCAGGAAATCCATATTCTCCCTAAGTTTACACAAGGGGCACAGGAAGTCTGATACAACATTAATGTAGTATAGGTGCTTTTGAAGACAATCATGGACAGAAATAAGATGGAAAATTGCAACAGATTTCTCTCTTGCCCATTTGGGTATTGCATGAATTTGATTAATCCATAGTTTATTTCTATTAATAAAAGTGAGTCAGCTTGGCAGAAAAAGTCGGCTCTGAAGGCTTTCTTGGCAACTGACATGATTGAATTGTATGGGAGGACAGGTTGTGATGTCTGAAGGACGGCAGCTCCTTTCTTGGCCAGAAAGTGGGCAGCCTCATATCTCTGAACACCATAGTGGGAAAAGATCCATTGAAGCACAACTTTTTTGCCTATGCTTGAGAGCCAATCAAGAAGACCAAAACAGTGATCACAATTGAGGAACGGAAATCATTTTGTGAGTCAATGCCTTGAAGGGCAGGTTAGAGTCTGATTTTTGAAAATCTAGTTAAATGTAGTCAACATATAAAAATTTGAGCCGTATTGAAGAGAAAGGATTCTAATCCTTCATTCCCACTGAACAGCAGGATATTATTTCAATTAGTTTGATGTCCATAATTAATAGCTGCATAGTGATTTTTATATGACTTGAAATAAAACAAAATTTTATTGAATTAATTGAAATAAATTAAAATGATGACTTTTTAAATAGTTATTGGGTTTTCTAACTATCCAAAAAGAAATTATCATTTTCTGTTATTAAGAATTTTTAAAGGTATTTTATTTTAAGATAAGATTGTATAATGATATCTACAAAATATATCAAACCAACCATTTTGAAGACAAAATAACCACTTTGAAGAGATGCTGCATAGAGGCTTGCAAGAGTAATTTGGATGTTTTTCATTTTAGAAAAATGAATACATATAAATAGCCAAATTATTAGCTCACAATTTTTGATGAATACAGATTTTAGATTCTATTATTAAGTAACTAAGTAAATTCATTGTAAAAACAAAGCTATGCTTTTTATCAATTAAAACTAAATACAAAAATAATTTTACAAGTTTATTTTTGAAGTTTTTAAATATTTATTGTTATTAAAGTTTTGCTTTGTTTGTTCATTACATTACAATTTTTTTACATTTCTAACAAGTTTAATTTTAACCTATCAATCAGGATGAATGTAATAATTGAACAAAAATAATCAGCACATTAATGAAAGTTAGTATTTTCTACATGGAACCTGATAAAAAAATTCCCCCTCCCACTCTTTTTTTACTCTAAATTTCAAATAAAAGTTAAAAACTTTTTCTTTACAGAAAAAGACACACTTTATTAATTATTTAACTTAAAATTATATTTTATTTTTAATTAATTTTTAATGATATTTTTATTTAATTTATAAATGAGTGTTGGGGAACAAAAATTAGTGATTCATAGAATTGATCTAAAGAGAGCAAAGTTTATCTTGCTACTTTATATGGTAATTTACAACATAAAAAAGAAAGTAACAGAGAAATTAATGAAAAGATTTTTAGCATGTTTGTTGCTTGACAATAAAAAATTGAAAATAGAAATTCTTCCTTTTCAAGCACTATAGGCCAATACTACCTCAAAAATCTTTGTCCAATGGACTCGGTCAAGCACTACAGTCTGCCATGGCTGATTATTAATGTTTTTAAATCTACCTCTGCACAATACAACAATCTAGAGTAAAGTCTTTCTCTTTTTCTAGTACACTCTGCATTTTCAAAGGTTACCCTCTGTAACATATAAAAACATGCTTAAGTTATCTGATAAGATTTAATGACTCAGACAAAATTAGGTTGTTTATATTTTCTGTAATTTTCCTGGTTAAATGAAATTACTCATCTGTCATTTTCTCTAATTTTGCCAGAAAATTTTTAGAGTGTTTCTTGTTCAAAAATGAAATTATTCTTCATCTATTTTTGTTAATGGCTAGCATACACTACCATACAATATGATTGGTCTGATAAGAGTTGTATATATTAATATTTGTATTAAAATTTAAAACTTAAATATCTATTGAAATGATTATACTAAGATGCGTAAATGGATCAAGGCTCTCAATAGCATAACATTTTACATGCAATGGAAGGATATTAAGGCTCTACTTGTTAAAATCATGAATTTTTGTTTCATCCTAATTCATGGTAAGTCCAATGTCTTTGGCTGCAGATTCCAGAGAAATAAAAACTCTACAACTATGTCAATGTCAGCATTTGCCAGTATCTGTATAGACATCTCAAAAACGGTGCCTCTACAATTCTAGCATCTTTAATCTCCTTGTCTCAACCCTATTTCAGTACAAAGTGCAAGTGATAAATCAGACAAAACTTAAGCTATGCATTTTTAGTTTCCTGAGTATCATTCTAGAGAGGTTGGCTAGTTTTCTGGAGAATCCGAACTCACACATTACATAAAATAGTTTATATGATAAATATTATCAAAAGCTAAAATCTAAAATTAATAAAAAGAGAAAGATGTATACATTACATTCAAAGTTTTTTCCAAAATTTGTCTAATATGATGAATTATATGAATAAATTTTTCTACTTAGAATTCCCATAAACTGTAGTTGCATGTGATTATAATCTATGATATAAAATATGGGAGAAATTTTAAATGCTTCATTTAGGAGAGTAAAACCTTGATAATTGTAACATTCCAGCCTATTTTTTTAAATTAGACTTTTAAATTCTTCTCATTCAATAGGCATGTATGTATCTCAAAAACAATTTTATGCATTGCCCTGGTCAGCTTGTGTAAGTCAATATTCATAAGTTCTGTCTTAATACCATCCAGTCCAACAGTTCTATGTTTATTTATATTCTTAATCAACTATTTCACCTCAAATAAAAATGGCACATCACATTCTGGAATTTGAGCGTTCTCAATAATGCTCATTATGGTAATTTAATTAGTCTAACCTCTTGGGAGAACACTTCCATACAGAAGATCTCTAAAGAATTATCTCCAACCTCTTAATACATTTCAATCTTTTGTGACATCTCCATCACTCTTTCTACATGCAATAGTTCCAGGACAGGAAAAGTGAGATGAAACATTAATTTCTGGTAAAATTTTCACTTTTTCTGAGTTTTTAGTTTTTAAATTTCATTAAACTATTTCTCCCTATATACTTTTTTAAAGCAAAAAAGTCTTGACTTAGTCTTTTCAGATTTTCACAATTTCCCTCTGCTCCTTTATTAGTATTTTTAAATTAATAAGGTTTTTTCTCTGCTACAATTTTAGCATAATTGCTATTCTACCATCCCTATTATTTGTTCTTTTTAAGTTCTAGTAGTACATTCCTAATTTTTGTCAACTTGTTTCCAGAAAAGTCTTTATTTTGTACACATTCATTACTTATTAGTGCTTCTTTGATTTAACCTTTATATTCATTAGTCACAGTATTGGGCAGGGAATAAACATCAAGACCTCACCTTTTTATTGTTCATTCCAAAATGTTTTTATTGCCTATTCTCAGCTTGAAAATCACCAAAAATTTATTGGAGTCACCACTGATTCCACTATAGTTGTGGACACACAAAAGGCTATTTTGATATCATATACCTAGCAGAATGATTGATTTGATTTAGAGTATTTCTATTAGGAGAGTGTCAAGTGACTTTATGCTTATTTCCATGTTCAAAAACTGTGCATCCAATAATAAGTTCATTTGCAATTATGAAATCATTAAGACTTAGTTCATTATTAGTACTTATACTTATTACTTAAATTAAAAATAACATACATAAGTATTTGTCTTAGTTGTTTTTTTTTCTAGATTTCCTATAATAATATTTATTAAAGGAAGTTTAAAATCTAAGCACAAAAAAGCGTTTAACATAATTAAGAAGAAATTTTATTCTATAAAATTATGTTTCACTAAGCATTTTTATTTGTTTACTTAAAAAAAGAAAGAAACAATATAGGAATAAAAAAATTATGTGATTCTTTTCACATCAAACATTTAGTTACACATAATTAACATATTTTTCAACAATGTATAGAAAAATATTTTTAGATATACTACCTTTAGAATTATCATCTGTTAAGCATAAAAAATTCAAAAAAGATTAGAATACTCTTATCATCATTCACAAAGTATGACTTATTCAAATATGCCTTAAAAAATATTCTTTTCTAAATACAAAAATCAAGCAATTTTTCAACCATTTAAATTTTTTTTAATGAAATGGC
Organism: Latrodectus hesperus; assembly: GCA_037975125.1. Taxonomy (NCBI): domain Eukaryota; kingdom Metazoa; phylum Arthropoda; class Arachnida; order Araneae; family Theridiidae; genus Latrodectus; species Latrodectus hesperus. Next base: position 46,669,491 of record CM075856.1, on the reverse strand, counting down.
ATATTAAATAATAAACGGATATTTCAGAGAATCAAAGAAAAATAACACTTCAAGCATTAACATAAAAAGTTTAGCATTACACCACGCGTACTATAGATACAGTGCTGTTCATTCTGTAAGCATCAAAGCAGATCAAAACAAAGCTTTACTAAAATTTTTATTTGGAATGTAAGTAATAGAAATTATATCATTAACTAATGTTATGTTATCATCTTTATCTTTCATAGGACAAAATCATTTAATATAATCATTGCCTAACTCATCACTGCATCTCATTACAGGTATATAACTTTAGAGATTTATAAAGAATTACAGTGAAGCAAATACAGTACACATTCGTTTTTACAACCTTTACAAACATTTACATTTTTACAAAGTTTCCTCCCAACAACATAGACACAATTCTAACTTCCATTTACAAACTAAAATTTTGAAAAACCCTTTTTCTATGAACCTTTATTTATGCCAAATAGTTTTCTTTTCTATATTTTACGATCCAAATTAATGATCCGAATTTTCAAGATTTGAATTCTGTTGTTCAGCAGTTGGTATTGTTTCATTTGAACAACTTAATTTACGATGTTTCATTTGTTGAAAATGAGATTTAACCAGTTCCATTGAGGATTTGCCGCAGTTAAAGAAACGAACATATTTATCTGTTGAAGTAAAAAAAGTTCTAAGAGAAATAGGTGGAAAATATTAAATAAGACAAAAATTGTCAAAAAGTATGGAATTTCAAGGAATAGCCTTTCATCAGTTTTAAAAACTGTAAACAATATTTTTGAAAAAACATACATTACCGACAAAAGTACTCAATTTCAAATATATTATAGTGAAGCAAAATATTTTAAAATGGATAAAGTTTCTCTAGCTAGGTTAAGAAAAATGGGAGGAAGGAACATTTCTATTGATCCAATGTCTTTAAGCATTTAGCTAGCCAATAAATGTAATAGGGTTCCAAACGCAAAGCAAAGACAGTGTTATTCGCTATACAATTGAATCAAACAGAAAAACTGCCTTTTTATCATGGCAAATGTTTGAAGGCCTAAATACTTCAAAAACTCCCAGTTGCATAACATGCTAACATTACAGATGGGATGACTGGAAGTATTTATGAAAATTGGCTGAGAGGCTAAGATTGATGCTTTCTATCAGAAAAATATAAATTAAACCGTGATATGAGTAGAACAAATAACAGATAATGAAATTGAGAAAATAATGAATTAGAATGAAGAAGATCAGGACTAAAGTACTTTTTTACAGAAATCAGAAATGCTTTTACATTTTGGAAAAAATAAAGGAAAAATATATTTATAAAAATGAAGTTTATAAACTCAGAAAAATATTAAATGATTACTTTGCTTGATTTTTATCAATAAAATGAAAGTAAGTACTGTTTTTAAACATGAATCTTGAATGCATTTCTTAACATGCATTTTAAATATATTTTTCTAATATTATTTTATTCAAAAATAAAAACAAGTTTAGTAAAAAAAAATCACATTTTAATAATCTAACATATTATTTTTCTAATTTATACTTTCTATTCTAATACAAGCATTCTCATCCCATTATCAAATATTATATGCTTTGGAAATAAATTCGAAGAATTGGTTTAAAAAACGAAAGCCTCTACTTTACTGTGAGGAAACGTTTTTTCAACATTTCAAATTTCTTATAAGATTTAAAATTTTTTTAATCAAACAGATTTTATCTAGATTCCTTAAAAAAGCACTTCTTTCAAATTTCAAAAAAAAAAAAAAAAGTTTAGATTACATTTGTATGACTATTAAATGCAAGAGTTTATAGTGTCATACAAATAAAAATTTTTGTAATATTTATGTTCAAAACACATTTTATTTTACGCAAACTTAAATGTCATTTTGGCAAAATCCAAGCAAAATTACTTACTTCCGAAAACTATTCTTGAAAAATAAATGACTTAACATACAAGAAAAAGTAGGGATGAAAAAATTTATTAATTTGAATTTTCGAAAATACACAATTATAAACTTAAGAAAATATATAGCAAATTAAGAAGTTTTATAATCTGTTATAGTTAAGAATAGATATAATAAGAAAAAATATTATTAATAAACTTCGTATTATCATCTGATAAAAAGTGGGAAAGTTGAAAAATAAAAATACTTATTATTCTGTTGGGAGGACAATCCTGCATTGCTTCTGCAACAAGACAGTTTAAATTATCAGAATCTACAGGAGTAGTTGTATAGCTTTTATTGATTTCAGTTTCCTATATATTAAAATAGAAAAGGCTAACTTGAAGTAATTTTATTTCTATTTTAATATTCACTTATAATACATTCATACATATTTATGAATGAAATGTAATAGCTGTATTTAAAGAAGTCAGTGAACTTAATCTGAAGCAGAAAAAATTAAATATTAATATATATGCATGTGTAATAAAATTTATATAATAATGTTAATTTAAATTACATCAATATTTTTATTATTAGTTAAATCATTTCAAAAGTTTCAAACATTTTTATACTAAATCAACATATAACGTTTACAATAACAATAGTAAAAGAATAAGGTAAGTATATAGAAATATATTATATAATACAAAACTGCCTTAAAAATTATCAATTATAACTGCTAGATAATATATATAATATTAGTAAGTATATAGAAATATATTATATAATACAAAACTGCCTTAAAAATTATTAATTGTAACTGCTAGATAATATATATAATATTAGAAAAAAAGAATTTTTAATATTCTTTACAAGTGTAAAAACATAACAAAACAATCCTAATTTTCCCTTTAATTAATCTGATATATTTTAAATAATTATGTAGATTTTATTTTCCTTATCAATTTTTTCATAATTTTAAGTATTTTATTTAAACATTTGACAGTTTATTCTTTCAAGCACCTTTTAAAGAAACTCATGTGTACACAATGGAAAATAAATTACCCTAGATCAATATTTTATTCAACACCGTTTTGCAAGGACAAAAGTTCTTATTTATATGAGTATCTAGTCCATATGCTTCAGGAGAAAGCTGCAGTGATCTTGGCTGGTTGAAGCGTCATCCTCAATATTGAAAAATAGAGAATCGAAATCCCAAAGGTACTAAAGATATGTTGAGTTTATTAAAGACAACTGGGGCAAGTTAAATAGGTTCTGATTGCAATGTTCTCCAAGTGAAATGATATTTTTGGGGGTAAATATTAAGGGGCCTTTTGCTTGGTTCCTGCTTCAAAACTACAAGGACTCCATCTGGCCGCTTCTAACTAGTAGAACCCAACTCAGGGCTAGGTACCAGGAAGCACGGCAGTGCAGCAACATGCTTTTGGTAGGAGATGTAGTGTCCTTGTTGGCCAAGTTATCATTCTCATCGTTGGAAGATAATGAGTTCAAATCCAAACTTAAACTAAGATCCATCAAATTCTTTAAAGGTGACTGGGACACATTAAATAAGGCGAGGTCCCAATGATTTCCAAGTGAAATTATGGGGGTGACAAGTTAATATTAGGCGATCTACTGCCTGATCCCTGCTTCTAGATTACAATCATTCTGGCCTATTGCTTCCAAAACTGGTAGACTCCAACTATGGGCTAGGTACAGTAAATTTGCAGAGGCAACAACATGCTTCTGGAGCAGATTTATGTCCAGAGAATAACATGCATATTTTGGCTATGCAGCTTCTGAAACATTGGTTAATTTATTTGTTTCTCAATAATCACTTTTTGCACACAAGGACTAATTGGGCTAAGATCTATAGCTTAAAGTGAATTTTAAATCATTACAAATATCCAAGTCCAAGATGAGATTCAAACTCACAAACTATTAAACCAAAGGCCAAAGTGCTAACCATTTGGCTGCCAGTTTGGCTCTTAATTATAGGAAAAAGGTGTATTTCTGCCCTACTTCCCATTTTACTTCACTTATCATCAAATGCACCTCAATTTTACAAGCAATTTAATGATATATAACTCACATTATAAAAAAAATTTTACATATCTCCTTTTTAGCAGCAAACATTTGAATAAGAATCTGAAAAGTTTTTAATTAATTGGCCAGTGTGTATATGAAGGAACCTTGATTATATCGTAAAAGTGAACAAAGGTATAACTGAATATAACATATTTTAAACACCAACAAATACGATAAACTTTATTATTTTCTAGAAAAAATAATATAAGGCAAATTAACATGTTTTATTCAAATTTATATGTGGTAAAAAAAACTTTTATGATCACAAAGCATATATAAGTTTTAACTTTTCGTAAAAATTAATTTCTACGAAAAATTTTAAAAATAAGGAAAGCAAGTTAGAATTGTACGTAAACACATGAAATCAGAAATAATGCAATATGTAATGATATACTTTAAAAAGTTATTTCTTGTTTTTTCTTCATATCAAAACAGAAAAAAAATTTCCTAATATAATAATCGATGAAAATATTTTATTATGAAAAAATAATTTCTAATGGGCACTCAACAGATGAAAATAAAAAAAAATTATTTCCTCAAAATATTTTTCCTACCAAAAAATATAATACAAAACTAATGTTTCTTCTTCTATGTTTATAAATCATAAAAGATAAGTCCATTAAACTATTCTTATGTGATCACAGTTAATATTATTTTGATTTTTATAAAAGAAATTTTTGCATGGTTTTAATTTTAACAAAGTATCATAAAAAAGTCAAATGCCATTAAGTCAAGCTGCAAGAGTGTCAAGCAAGCCTTCTCATGAAATGATTAAGAAAGCAACTTTTAAAAGACATAATCACAAGAATGATGATTAAAGAAGTACAAATAAAAAAATAAAATAGATTCAGTAATATATATAAATATATATATATACATATGTATATAGATATATATATATATATATATCTATATACATAGTATATATATATATATATATATATATAAATCCTAGAATTTGATAAAAAAAATACCTTAAGATTAATAAAAGAATATTCTTAATACTTGGGGATTATAATGATTCTTAAATACTGAATATTTATATTATTATATTATGTTTAGATTATTTTCTATCAGTTTGAATTTCATTAATTTATGATCAAATCAAAAGTAATAATCAGCATATAGGAAAGGACAAAATTTTACTACTTGAACAAAATCAGCATACTTTTGAATCCATGGCTTCATTAGTTTCCATGTCTCCATTAATACTGAGGTATGTCACAAGGTCTATTAAAGCTTTAAAGGAATCTGAGCATGTTCTTATAGTAATGATATTGTTTGAAATACAAAGTTCTATCTTTGATTCCTCCTTTAAAATAAATACATAGATATTTAAACACACATTAATATACGTGTACAGTGCTCTACTAAATAAAGAACTGACAATCTAACCTTCTCAACAGTTGTTCTAAAGGATATATCTATTAATCCAGTCTCCACCACACAAACGTAATCTGAAAATCAAATTTTCAGTATTAGAATAAAATACTACAAAAAATTTTGTGAGCTACAAAAACTGAAACTGTCACTGAATAACTTAACCCACATTTCATGATAAGATACCTATTATAAAATGATATGAAAAAATAATAAGAAAAATAGTTAAATTTTAACACACAAAATGCAAGGTGTAATTTAAGACATTATCTATAATTCCCAAATGAACTCATTTACTCAAACGTTTTTCAAAAAGTCAAGAAAATAATATTCCTATAAGAAAAGCAATTATATACAATTATTATATTCATGACTTATTCAGATAAGTTTATATCAAAAGACATTTATCTTTCTCAACAAATAATATTAACAAAAATATGAGAGTTTCTGATAAAAAGAGAACTAAGTAAATAACATTCTTACTTTGGGTTCGAAGAAAGAAGTTTATCATTCCTAAAATTTGTATTAAGAATTTAATTTTAATAAATTGTTATTGGCATTTATTATAGTGTTCCTTATTCAAATTTCACTCCATATTGAATTCACAAATACATTCTCTAATCAAGTCCTATAACTTAGAGGATTAAAAGTCTGGTAATGAAACACTGAAAAAAACTATTCCAGATAAGATTATCACTTTAAATTAAAATCAATACACAATGTGTCAATTTTTGCTTATTTTATAATGATATTTCAGACAATTATTTTCATTGCAGAGATAATTATTAAAGGTTAATGTGAGAGAAAATATTCAGTACAAGTTGCAACTTTATATTAAAGCTCTATATTGAGTTTCATTCAATTATATTGCATTCAGTATTTCAAATCAAAATAGTAAATAAAAAAGCTATCAAAACAAGCATAAATAATTTTAATAAAAATAATTTTAAAGAAATATTTTAAAAACAATAAAATAGGTTTTAAACAATGCAATAACTAGACTTCAATTAATTTCTTCTTTTACTCTCTATCTCATATATATACGTACTACGTATCATATATATATATATATATATATATAGATATATATAATATATATACAAAGAAATATTTAAGTATATAAGTGAAGTTGAGCAAATAAAGTAAGTTGGAAATGGAATGACAGATGTTGATAACTAATATAAATCAAGAATTTAAATACAATAAACTTAAAAATATAACATTCTGTACACATAATAATCAAAGGATAAGCAGAGATGCCAACTTCTGAGCATCCCAATCAGTACTAATAGGACATATTTTCAGTACTTTCAGTAACCTTTTCAAAAAATTTCAATAACTTTTTCAGTAACACGTGGTTTACATTAAGAATACTTATGTGTATAAAATTAATACTTTTAAGGTAACCTATGTTAAAAAATAAAAGTAAAAGGATCATCTAATCATAATAAATATAAAAATAAATAATTAATTAAGAAAGTAAACCATTCTTTTAAATTTTAATGCCTTACCTCAGAGATCCTTACAGTACAGATTTTTATATAATTACAGGAAAAAGAAAACCCTGATTTGAAAAGAAGAATTATTTTTTATTTAAAACTAACATAGCATACTGATCTGTTAATCGAGAATAAATAAATGACATGATAAATAGAAACAAATGACAATCAATAACAAATTTTGTGTTATAACTTTCTTAGCCATACTGATTTCTGTTTGAGAAAATTCTCTCTGATAACACAATTTTAAGCCTGAAATATTTTTTATTTTCTCAATTAAGAGCGAATTTAAACACTCTATACTGAGATTTGGCCTAAATTCAGTCATACTTTTTTTTATCACACTGAAGATTCTTTCTGTTCCAGCAATGCTATGAGGAACAGTTAAAATGCTACTCATCAGTTTCCTTAAAATTTCATACTTCTGTTTTCCATTATCTGTTTTCATTAAAGAAATTCTGTGCCAAACTCCATCCATTCTTTCACCATTTCCAATTGTAAAAGCTTCATTTTGATAGAGAAAAAATTCAGCTTCTAATTTGTTCAGCTCTTCCACACTAAATTTCAGCAAGGATGATAAATATTGAATAGATTGAAATCTAACATCTTTTCGTAATTTAACATCAATCAGCTGCCTGAACGTGTTCTAAAAATTCATCACTTAGAGGAAACTTTTTAATGATATACGAATATGCAGTGGAATAAAAGTGCCTCACTGATTCATAAAAAGAAGAAGCCTTAGTTTCACTTAAATTTAATGATTCCAAAAATACTCTGGTTTTACCACCAATTGCTAAATCACTATCCTCCTTTTGATTTTTCTTTTTTTCCCACTTCAAATCCATTAAATTACTGGTATCACTAATAGTGGATGGTTTTATAAATCTAGAAACAATAACTAATAACAGACTGTTAAATTTTTAATATGTAATCACAATTGGATATAATTTTTTAATTGTTAAGATCATTGCTTCTGTCGGTCGGTAATGAAAAATGCTTTTTTCGAATAGCTGTCAATATTTCTCCGCTAGTATTCTGTGCTAGAGTGTGTATCAGGGCTGTTGCTTTTGTTCTTGCACAAGAAAAATATTTTGCAATTTTAGAATCAGGAAACATAGTTTGGAATAATTGTTTTGCATGATCTGCTGTCGATATAGGTAAATTTTGTTCGATAAGAAATTATACGAAGAGAAGTGAAGCATTCGTTGGATCATCTGATGAATTACTTGAAGAGAAAATTTATCTAAACTCAAACACCTGATTTTTTTCTTTATTTATATGTTTCTTAGAATCACAATGGCGACGGCAATCGTCTCGTCCACCATGCGAAATCACAATATCTGACAAACAAATCTTGCAGAATGCCAAGTATTCTGAAACATTAGAACGAGTCAGGCATGGCCATTCTTTGGCGCATAATGACTAAAAGACTTATGCAAAGGAAACTACAAGATGTTTAATATCACTTTTAGTCGATGATCAGCTGTATGTGCGCTCTTAGCAGTTCTACTTTTTAATATACCAGGCATATTTTTCTTAATCGAATTTCAACACTAAATTAGTAATTTATTTATAACCTTCACAAATTTTAATCATTATAATACTATAATAATAATATAATCGTATATGACAAAAAAGGATTATTATTAGAGATCGAGAGAAAAATCTATTTTCCGTAATTTCGTTAAGATCATCATAACTCCTTAACGAAGAGTAGAAATCTGTACTAAATACGGAAAAATCATAACAAATGGCATCTCTGGATAAGCCTTCTCTATAGGAAAAACCCAAATAAACACTGGGTAAAAGCAAATTTTAGGCAAACATAAATCTAAATGGTAAAATAAAATGAAGATAAAATTGCATATAAAGCTTGGAATCTATTTTAGACATTTACAAAAAGAAAATATCTATTTGGAAGGTTTTGCAAAATTGAGTCAGTTGTATTTCAAAATTTGATAATGATAATAAAAGATTTAAATTTTTTTGTTTTATTTTCATAGAAAGCTCTATAACATACAAAAATAAAAGCAAAAAGAATAACAATATAATATGTTAATTCATTGATATTAGTCTAAAATTATGATGCAAACATTAATTTTAAATAAATGCCTATTTTTTAGTATATGATGAAAGAAAAAAAAGTTTTGAAATTTTTGGAATTAAAAAGCACTATTTATTCCAGTTAAAAAACACAAATATATTTAATAGTATTAACATATTGGTGATTAGATGCAAATTTCATAAATGACTTTCAATGATAATAGTAAAACAATACATTAATAAGTTCAAAGAAATTAAAACACACAAAATTCATAATTAACTTCTCCTGTCAGGTGTAAAATAATTTGAATTATTATCGAGAACAGAAATAATATAAGCTTTATTATAATTACTTCTTTTCAGATCCACTTTTTTTGCTGTAGTAGAATTTGACAAAAATATCCGCAATTCTTCAGATATCACTCTAAAAATTTAAAATATATTTTAAAATTACAAAAATTATATACAATATAATACAATATTATCAAATAAAAATTACCTGAATAAGAAGGAAGGAGTTGTTGCAGATATATTGCAAGACATATTGAAATTTTCTACAGTTATGCATGACCAAATTGGTAATTTCAATGGCCTGTAAGCAGATAAATTATTAAATAATAAATAAATCGTACACAATAATAGCATAAAAATTTACAATAATTTCTATACCTGTAATCAATGGCACAATTGCAAAGATTCAAATGGAATTCTGTTACAACAGATGATGGAATATATCCATTCACAGGAAAATCTCTTACTTTTAAGAATTCAACGAGTTGATTAATCCATATTTGAGACACAGGACGAGTGTAGTGACGAAGAGTAGCATCAGATATTTCAATAGCAACTTTATATGACTAGAAAAAATAAATTAATAATAAATAATAATTATCTCAACTCCATATCTGAAATAATAAAATGATTAATAACCTAAAAATACGTACTTTTAATTGCTGTTTGGGGTTATTTACAATATGTACTGAAACTTTAAGCATATCAATAGGATTGCTCCAAGTTTTTAATGACACACCTGCTTCTGAGGGATAAATAATATTATTCAAACCATGCTGATGAATGTTGGTTAGTGGTTCTACTACAGGAACATTTGGTTGAAGTTTAGCAGTGGCTACAATAAAGTAAATAATAATTTAAAAATAATTTTATTGAATATAATAATAGAAATAGGAGGGAAATGAATATAAGAATAAAGTAATTTCCAATACCAGTCATTTTTTTTTAAATAGCATATATAGATATAAATTTTTATAAAACACATTTATTAATAACATTAGCAGATAATTGTTTTTAAATTTTAATTGACTTATCTCTCTCCTAGAGTTTGTTTCACATAAATTTTTCTCCATTTTTTCATAATATTTTAATAATTTTATCATAAAATCTAAATTTATTACCAAAAAATTTAATGAAAAATTTTCAACTTAAAAAGAAAAAACATTTGTGTTCTTCTATAATCAGTAGATCAGATTAAAATGAAATTAAGAAAAGTCACAATTTTCTTATCTTTCATACTATAAGCTATTGATCATTTTTCAAAATATATTTTTAGAATATCTCCTTTAAAATTTATTTAAGCATAAAACAATCTGACATTTGCTTATGTAATTAAACAATAGAATGGATAAAAACAAATAAAAGTGATACAATTTTCTTTAAAAAAATTTTTAATTTTCAAATCTAATTTTACACAAAATCGATGTTAGAGTGATATTTCTAATTATGCCTTTATATATATAAAGTCATAATTGTATACTATTATAAAATATTTTTAAAAAAGAAATTATTTTTTAGGCTAAATATAAAATGAGATTAAAAAAAATTGAGAAAAATATTGCTTTGCAGGCAAATAGAATTTAACTACTTAAAAAAAGTATTACCTTCATGATAAAGATGACTTTTATCAGCTAAGACACACAAATAGGCTTCATTTGGATCCCCTTTGTATGATGATGCTATAAAAATATTGCTGTCCTCAACATACAATTGTAATCTCCCACAGGAATCTGTTACTAATTCATTAGAATCATCCTATAAAAATGAAAAAATGCTTGTAACTCTCATCAATAAGAAAGGAATAATATAATCATAATCAAATCGAAGAAAGAAAAATTGCGTTGTGAAAAAGAATGTTGCAGCAGCACTAATAAAAATCCTAAGTTTAAATTCTTTTTGGTACGACAAAAACTTACTCTTTTACTAAATGACAATTTACAAATGATATTAATTAATTTTTTTTAATATCATTAAAGATTTTGTTACATTAACACAAGCATAATAAAATAATTTTTCATAACATTTCCTTTCCATTGCTTCTTTTTGTGATAATATTCATGATGGATGACATTTAGTAATTTTAAATAGAGTAATTCTAAAATTTAATCTAAAAATCAATTGACACTTCACAATAGTAAATATATCCAAAATTTCTAAAAATCAAAATTTATATCTTTTTTGAATAGAAATTTTGCACAAAAAAGCTATTTTTAAACAATAAAATAAAAGTCATACCAATATAGGTGTATTGATAGTAAGCATGCCTTTGGTTATAGCCAAGGAAATACTAAGCTTTGTAAAAAGTTGACTAGAATTTTCTTCATGGTGTTTTTGTTTATGGCGTTGCCAATATTCATGAATAGAGTAATAGTTGGATTCTTCTTCATCAGAATCAGAATTTGAATCTAAAAAATAAAAATTTTAAATCATATGTACATACAAAACGAAAATTTTATTTTTTATCTCCCACATATACATGTGTGTATATGTATAACAAGTGGTTATAAAAATAATGGAAACTGATGTGAATAATGGAAACTGAGTGACTTTTATTACACCTCATAAGCATTAAAATATTAGCTACCAGCTTGATAGAAATATATATATATATATATATATTCTGCTGATATACGATAACTTTATTGAAATTCTGTATGTCTTGGATCTTTTCTAATAGCATAAAATGTCAGATATCTCAGATTTTCAATGAAGTTAAATTTCAGGGGCCTTCTAGATGGAGCAAATGTGACCAACACACCTGAATTTTTTAGGCATCTTTAGAGATTTGTTACCTATAATAATAGCAGCATGCACTCATGGCAGCAAGGCGAGGTTGGAAAATTTAAGTAATGGGCAGAAAAAGAAGCTTTTTTGAAAGAAACTGACAAGAATTGAAGTGGATAGTAGTATCTTAAAAAATGAATAATTTTAGCACAAGTGATTACAAATCATAATTAGCGTATGGATTTCATAGCACCAATTATTACAATTAAAAGGCACCTTTATAAGTAGAACATTTGTAGCAAGGCAGCAACTTCCAAGCCACTTATCTAAAGTTAATGCCAAACATCAATTAATAAAATTCCGAAAACCTGGTTGATTGATAAGTGGAAGAAAATAATATGGTCAGATAATTGCTTTTCACACTTTTCCCTATAAAAGGGGGCACATTTTTAGAAAAGCTGCCTAAAAATATAATTGTGATTGTCTTCTAACAATTGTCAAGATTGGACATCGATCTGTCATGATATGTGAGGCCACATTGTAGTTTACTGCTAGACCAATTGTAATCTTGAAAGGAAAGACCACTGGGGAGAAATTTTTAGCAGAGCATATCCATCCTATGATGCAAACCTTGTTTATTCAGGAGATGGAATTTTCCAAAGTGATCATGAATCTACATATGCAGCAGGATTAATGAGACATGGTTTGATGAATTTGAGGATGAAATTAAAAATCAACCCCAGCCCACATGATCATTCAACCTTAATATAATTAAACCATTATTGCTTATCTTAGAACATTACACATCGAATGGATATCTTTCACCTGCATCTCTTCCTAAAATTACGCAATATTTCCATGAAGAATAGCACGGACTTCCTCCAAAGCACTATTTAACACATGCATAAACCAATTCCTAGGCGAATCCAAGCTGCAACACATCATAAAAAAATAAAGGATTGCTTATAAATCTAAAATATTTTCCTTATTTTGATAACCACCTGTCTACATGTATAATTAAAACTTAAAATTTTTATTGGAAAACAAATATTTAATTTTTTGTGAAAATAAATTATTTTGTTAATGTAGATAAAAAATTAATTATTTACTAAGATAATTCATTACTTGGAATGACTCAATGTATTAAAATATTCATATAAGTGAGCTCTTCTTTATCACTATTTACAATTTAGAAATTTTCATCAAGTTTTTTATTTTCTATTTAGCAAGTTAAAGAAAATAAGTTTTTAAATTTTAAATAAAATAAGTTTTTATATTACAGTATCACAAAACAATAACATTATTTCAAATACTGGTTCAAACAAATTTTAATATATATTTAAAAACTTTGAATAAAGTACAAGCTCAATTTTTAGAAGCAAGATCATATAAATTCTTTATAACAATGTAATAATGTATAAAATAATCATAACATACAACTGGAAAATAATCTAAATGCGGGTTGCTTATCTACAGCAGCATCATTCATTATCTGAGAACTCAAATCAAGTCCAGGCACATGAACTTTGAATCCATTGAGATCATATGGGTCAGTAATAGTTATAGCTGTTTTCTGCCACAGAAGCAAATCATTACTTAGCCTGTAGAAAAAAGTGTAAATAAGAAAATAGCATACTATATACATAAATTTTACTAAACACAGAAGCAGCTTAAATTATAAAATATATAACATATTTTTTTTAATTTATTTCATATTTTTGAATATGATTTGTAATTTATCAAATAGGATACTATTTTAACTGAAATATTTTTAAAATATATGCAGACTATAATTAACTATCAAATTTTAAATTATTTTTTAATTAACTTTTGCTCCATTTTATATGGGATGTTATAAATTTAATTGAAGTAAAAAATTTGCATATTTTTATAATAAATTTGAAATAAAACTGCTGATTAAAATTCAAATCTTAATTTTTATGTAAATATATCAATTTATTTTTCTTCGACTGCAACAAACTTAAATGACACTCTATTACAACAAAGTAGTATCTAAATACATTTGGATTGTATTAATAAAGTATCTTCTTCAAAAAATTTTTATGAAAGCAAAATTACCTAAAACCATATGACCAAAGATGTAATCTCTCCAACTTTCAGATCTTATTTAAGGTAGTATGTTAGCACAAATATTACAGGAATCCATACTGGAAATTTACAATTAAATTTTGTTCTTACTTACTCCTTATATGCAAAACAGTTCTGGTCATTCACAAGATTTAGAAAAAACCAAAGAATTTTTATTTTTTATTCATTTAAACTAGCAAATCTGGGTTAGTTAATTTATCATTATAATAGCTGTTTCTGTAATTGATATTAACCGTACTTTTGGAATATTTAAATCAATTACCAGCCAATTTTCCAGGAAAATTTTCTAGCATATATAAAAAATTTTTTCCAAATTTCAATCAAATCTATTATATTTTATTCTTTATAATTTCAAATATCATTCGACAGTTTAAGTAGAAATATATAATACAGTGCTCTTTATTTTACCATGTAATTAATCCTTGATTGTAAACCTATTCAAAGACAATCCTGATTAAATGTTTAGGGGAATAGTGATTAAAATAGTGATTACTCTAACATAATTTTTACACTATTTTGCAATTTTTTTCAATATTCAATACATACAGATTTAAAATTCCTTCTAGTTTTTTTATCATATTTTTAAATGTTAAAAGTTCTTTATTAATTTTATATTTAATCAAGCGAATATTTAGTTTTTTATGGGATAGCTTTCAAAATATTTTATAATTACAAATCCTATACTGATCTTACAAAATTGAAAAGCTTTAAAACTATCAACAGAAAGTAGAATGCTCATCATTGAGGGGGGGAAAAAAACCCAATTTTATGTTGTATTTAATTACTTTTTAAGATATTAATCATTATTCTTGAGTAACGAAACTTCACATGAAAATCTAAATTTAAAATGAATAAAAAAAATAAACTGAACTTATTATAATAATAGAAAATTTTTGAGAAATTTATTAAGATAAAATAATCGAACTATCAATATTTTGTTAATACTTCATGTCAAATAATTCAGAGAATGTAATTTATTTTGCAATGAACGTTTTTATTTTGAAAATTATTCCTACTATTAGCCCTCACAAAAGTTTTAGGAATCACCAAAAGCTTAAAAAAAAGTTAAAATAAAATTTTAAAAAATATATAATAGGTGTGGAAAAAATACAAATTACATTTGAGAATTATTTTGTACTTTTTTTTTCATTTTTAAGTTATAAAACAATCTATCACTTCCATAAATGTTATTTAGTTAACAATTTAAAATATAGATAAATTGGATTTCATAACAAATTTTTTCAGAAGAAAAGAGGTATATCAACCGTAAGAAGATTAAACCAGCAATTTATTCATTTATTTCAAATGAAAAGTATTATATTATGAGTCTATATTATTATTTAAATCTATCAACAAAATTTTATAAATATTTAAATACAGAAAAAAGAAATTTCACAAATCTATAAAATTACCTGTTATATACAAGCTCAAAAAAATCTTTTGATGGGAAAACAAGATTTACAGTAGGCAAGGAAAATTCAAACAACAATTCACTTTTATTAGTAGTCCTTTCGATGAATTTATGAACTGTTTCTTTATCGGCTGGTTTAATTACCTAAAATAAAATATATATAATCTTATAGACAAAATAACATGATAAGTAACTAAAAAATACACTTTACCAAACATAAATTAATACAGCCACAATAATCTGGATTTCAGCTAATCCCAATCACACTCAAAATCTAAATGGATTTAAATCAGTAAAATGTTTATTTTATTAAAATTAATTCATATCAAAGTATAATATAGGATAGTAATATTAAATTGTAAAACAAAAGTTAAAAAAGGGTATAAGTTTAATAAATTCTTATCTAAAAGTTCTTATAGATATCTTAAAACTGACTTCATATAGTATGATGATACTGCAATAATTTTTAGTTTGGAGAATTTTAAGAAACACACATATTTCTCACATATAAAGTAACAAATTTTAAAAAGAATTATAAAAGAAAATTATTAAATTTGAATTTGATTCATGTGATTAAATTGTCTTTGAAATAGCTTCAACATAGTATTTTTAATTTAAAAAACTATATATTTTCAAAAATATAAATTTTTAACCTCTTCATGTTCAAGAGAAGATTTTGGATTTTTTTCTTCACTATCAGGGTGATCATGTAACTTAGAACCATACAATGCAGAAGAAGAAAAAGGCGATATATCACCAGATAAATTGGACATCAAGACTTCGCCCAAACTGCAAGAATGAATTTCTTCAGGTTCTATTAATCCAGACTGCAAATCACCATTTAAAGTAGACAAAGTTTTATGTATGACAAGCCTAAAATAAATATACATTTAATTCAAGTTATATATAAGACAAGAATATTTAAGTAATATGTCTGATAACCTCATAAATTCTATCAATAAATTTTTAATAGGTATTCTGCAAAGAACAGAGGCAAATATTCATGCAGTGTATTACTTGTTGTCAAATCATATAGTGCAAATGAAACATAAAATTCATGTACCTGTGAAATCAGAAAATTATCTTATGACACACATGTAAGAAAAAATTAATACATTTAAAATGAAAATTTTAATAGAAAATAAAGATAAAAGTAAAAATCTGAAAATAGAAAGTGCCATTTCAAAACTAGAAAAATATTATTCCTAGTACGTTACAAATTTCGTTAAGCTACTTTATTTGCCTAGTATAAATAGCTCAAATATTTAATCAAAACATTAGTTAATTTTCTATTTTTTCTTAATATATTATAAAAATGAAAAAGTGCTCAAAAACTGTAAACTAAAATTTACTTAAATATTTTTCACACAAAACTGCATTTAAAAATAATTTTAATAATGAAATACACATATATAACTTAACAAAAAAGGAAAACAAATTATGATTTATAGAAATTTTATATATAACACAATAATTTGAATTTTATAAAATCATAAATTAAATAAAATCAATAAAGCAATTCTTCAAAATTCTGGTTAGCTGCAAAAAATCGATTATATGTTTTGATTAAATATGTATCCAATCTACACTAATCAATCCTATGGATTAATTGTACTTACAGCAATATCAAATTAAATTATTTTGCTATAGGGGTTTTGATTAATATCAAATTTAAATTAAGGATATTTTTCATAACAATAAATTTTTAAACATTATTTTTTTAATTTTTAATTTAAAGATTGATTTTGAAATAAAAATTGCTAGATAGGAAAAATATGAATAAAAATGAATAACATCTACATGATATAATAACACATAAACATGGCAGCTTGTCACAATGACATAACTTTGATTTATTTCTTAATTAAAAAGTTACAAAGAAAGAATAGAAAAGGAAGCAGTCAATCTCTGACCTGGATGTAAGCTAGAATCTAACATGTAGTAGATAAATGATGATGAACCTAAATGGTATTTGATAATATTTTGCGGAATAATTACTAATTACTCGGACAAAATGTGGGTTGCAATTTTTATCTTATGTCCCAATTGTGCTCTAAAAGAGAGAAATCATGAGATCTGAAAGAACAAGGGAATGCTAAATAAGCTTGGATACCATTTATAGCAATAGTTATGATGCAATAGCAATAGTAATGAATCAACTTGTTAAAAAAAGAAACCCAAGATCTCATAAAAGAAAGGTTAATACAACAAACTCACATAATGTTTAAGTCTCATTAAGCTGTAAATGTCCCAGAAATACCACTCAAATGTTTTAACTATCAAAAGAGATGGATCACCTGATCACATTAGTCAAATATTTTCAAGTGTAATTAGCAACAGCAAAGACCCTGGGGCCTGAGCAGCTACCAGGCTCGTCGGCAGGTGGTGGATTGCAAAACGTCCTGTAGGAAATGACAGGATAGCCTTGAATATAGAATCAAAGGCCATGAACCAGCTCCCATAAACCCTGGTGTTATGCGACCCGTACCTAGGGCTATTTGGCACCGCGGTAATGGTGTCTTAACGGAGCCTCTAGTTGCCTGCCAAACTTCTAGAGCTTTTTTGCCTTGCCCAGTAACTCAGGGAATGCTGGGTGGATTGTTATATTACCTTAACTTATTACTTGTTATCTTGTGGCTGAAAAGACACAAGAAATAACAAACCTTTCTGCAGGTGAAGCCTCTGAAGTAGACCTTGCTGAAAAAGACAAGGGAACTCAGAGGCATTCTAGTGAAGGGGCAGCAATGAATCCTTCACAGGAGATAGAAGTGACCTCCAAACCACATTCTTCTGGTGAAAGTCAGGAAGCTATCGTTAGCATGACTGACTCTCTGACCAGAATCATCTGTGGATCATCAGCAAGGATTGCCTCTGAAATTCTAAGATGCTTTAGGCAGAAGATATGTTTAATCGTTGGCTTCATAACTGGGCACTACTATTTCAGAAAACATCTCCATAAAATGGGACTGTTTCAGCAAGATCCTATCTTCAGGAAATGTCATGCAAGAGGAAACGGCCAAGCATATCATTTACGAATGTGAGGCCCTTGCCCTCCCTAGATTAACTTCTTTAGGCATCATCCATACTAGAGAGTTACACCTAGACTCCATTAAAGGGTTATCGGACTTTATTAATAAAGTGGGTGACCCGAGCAACTGGAACTAGGAAACATTGGGTTTGGAGTTAACAGTACAAAATGCTGATAAAAGCAGAGGTGCCCAATGACATACAAACCCAACTCTAAGAAGAAGAAGAACAGCAAGGACAGGATCCCATTGCTGCACTGAGTTTTCCCAGACTAGTAATTATTATCAGGACATTGTTTGAAATGGTAATAATTTAAGATTAAATAATTCTAGAATATGTAGTTCTAAATTAACAAAGCTAAGGACCATAGCAAATGCCCTTAACACTACATACAGTAGAGGTAAGTGCAAGGGCAGAAAAATGATCTTCAAGATACATTTCAACAATCAGCTAAGGCACTATCACTTTATTTGATTATTGAAACAAATTTTTAACAAAGTTAAACATATTTTAGAAAACAATAAAATGCTTAAAAATTATATTTAGAAAATAATTACATATTTTCTATATTAAATTATGTCAGTTTGAATAAGTGATATATAAAATACATGTATAATATTTTTAAATTATTTAAATGTATCAAATATTATATCAACAATAAAAAATTCTCATTTAAATATTTGTTAAAATTATTAGACTAGATAATCAAGTCCAAAGGGGAACCAAATGCCAGATTTTTATGGTATCATGAATTTGTGGTCAATAGATGAAACTGATGCAATGATAAAATTTCTTAATGATCTTGTTATTAGTTTGAATGAGTAGCTGATAAAGAAAAATAATGCTTTCTTTTATTATTGAATAGAATACAATTGAAAGGAAAATATATTTCAAAAGTTAACTACAGAAAAATAAAATAACCTTATAATTATTTTAGAAATAAACTGATTAAAGAACAATTTTCATAACATTAAAACTAGAATCTTCTACAATGTAAAATTTATGTAATACAAAATAATTGCTCAGATGAAAATATTGCATAATTAAAACAAGCATTTTTCAAACATTATTTAAAATTATTAAAAGATTCAAAATTACACAGTAAAAATAAATTTATTAAGTCAATATATCTAAAATAAAATGTTTTAAATATTGTTGGATAGTTTACATTCAAGTTCACATTCACTGAAAAAAATGTTAAGATTTCTAAATAACAAAATAAATTAAAGATTGTATAAGTTCTATTATGGCTATTTTAAAAAGTACAGAATATTAGAATAACATACTTGCCTCAATTTGGAAATTCGAATAAATCTTCATAAATAATGAAATTTAAATATATCGATTTTAGAAAATATTCCAAAATGTATACAAATAAATAGTCCTCTAATACTTTTTAACTAGGAATGTGGTTTCTTCATTTAAAATATAGTTAACTTAATATAAAGTAAAATCAAAGCTTACCTTGGCCAATCGAACCCTCTATCTTGGGAAATTTCATCCACTTCAGGATCAACACATACTCTAAGAAAAGATACTGCATCAGATTCCTCAGACAAATGAAACAAACCTATGTTATAATATGAAAATACAAATACATATTTTTATAAGAAGGCACAATATTATTTATATCATTATTTAAAAATCAATATACATACACTTTATTTAATTATTAATTTTTAACTGAACATTAAATTTAAAAATAAAAAAAATTTTTTTTCGCCATTTATAAGTTATTTAATAATTAGCCTACTTACTTTACAATGATAGAAGAAAAATGTGTAATAAAAACATATAATCATTAGCTTCAAAGAATTAAAAACATATTTTTTTTCTTTTTCTAACTTAACTTTTATAAAATTTTTATAAAAATGCATTTCATATAAAAAGCACTCACCATGAAAATCCCTGCACTGTACTTCATATTTGGCTTGCGTTGTATCACCATCCAAAGTTGTGCAAAACGTAAATTCTTTAATATCCATTACTAGGCTTTCTTTGTGAAGGTTTTGTTGCCACCATGGAACACGATCCATATCATGAATGGAGCGCAAATCTGGAATGGGAAACCTACAAAAATAAAAAATATTTTTAACTGCATTAGTAATAACACTAAATTTATATAAATAGTAATTTCATACATGAAACAAAGTCTATTTATCAAAATGTACATAAGCAGACAAATAGCATCAAGGCTCTAGCAAAAAATTAAAAACTAGCATGACTAAAGCTAAATTTTCAATAAGCATAATTTTTTAAGGAATATTTTTAAAATTTTTTTTCTTTTTAATGAAACTAATTTAAAATAAACGAACATTGCATTAAATTACAGTGAATAAAATTAAATGGACATTCAAAATGCAATTTACTATCATTTATTTAAATATGCAATTAAAAAAAACAACAGCAATTCTATATTTATTATTTTATTGAGAATGTTATATTAATAACTTTTCAAATTAAAGTCTTTCTGCAGCATGAAGTTCAATTTATACCTCAGTTTAATGACAAGATTTGGACTAGAAACATTCACATCAGTTTTAGGACTGTTCCTTGTTGATGTCACAACATTGGAATTTTTCTAAGAGAAAAATATACACAAGTCAAATTTACATTAATTAATATTATAGACCATATTAATTATTCATTCATTAAAGTTATTTTTTAAAGTTAAAAATATCAGAAAATAATTATCCTGGGAGGGGGAACTAGATTAAATTAGATTACTTAAAGAAATTGAATACTAAAATTCATTCATTTAACAATTGCACAGAATGAAACAAAATTTGCAGAAAATGAAACCAATAGAAGAAATAAACAGTGAATAAAAATGAAATGAGAAAATGAAAAAATGTTCTGTAATTGCTTTAAAATGTACATCTCTTAACAAATAAAATACATCCTTTAATAATTACCATATATTTATTCAGCTGCATGTTTCTATTCATTCATATCTTAATACACATAAAACAATTAATTTAATAAAAAATATATACTTTCTGAAATCACTAACCCTAATTATTTCAATGATACATATAAAACTGTTGCATATACATAACATTTTTACAGTACTGACTTGATTGTGAATTTTAGGCTTGACTGTGAATAAAAATAAAATCAGAAGATAAATGTAGAAAATTTGGGAAATACAACCAGTAACTAAATGTAATAAAGTTTGGTATGATAATTTTAAATTCATTTACATACATAATTTCAATATATTTTATTAAAACGAGCCACCTCAATTAAAAAAAGAGAATATGTGCATTAAAAACACTATTTCAAAAATAAAGCATTCAATAGCATTAACAAAAACATACATTCACATGCAGATAACAGGAAATAATAATTATTATAATAGTTTCATTGGAATAGAAGCAAAACAACTATTTTACTAAAAATCATGAAACTCTTAATCATGGACACAGCAAATATAATATTTTATATTGATTACAAAAGTGATTAAAATAACAAAGTATAATTAAAACAAAATAAATAGAATATTAAAATTTCTGCAATAAAAAGCTTTACACACATTAAATGTATAAATATTTTATTGTAAATTTATGCAAAATTCCATATCAAGAATATTTCTATTAAAAAAATTACTATTAATGTAAAGTGAATATGAAAAAAATGAAAACCTACCCAATCATCATTTTTAGAATGATTTTGATTAAAAGAGCTCTGGAAGCCAAGTAATGTTTGAATTCGATCAGTAATTGAAATATCAATTTCACATGACATGGGTCCAAACTGAACATCCAGTTTGTTAGAAGGTTTGATACTTCTATTCTAAAAGATTATATGTAAATCATTTAATGAATACTGTGATTTCAATTTAAAAAAGTGTAAATTAGCAAGTAAAATTTAAATACTATGCTAAATGAACAATTAAAATTTTCATATACCAATTTTAAAAACAAATGAAATACTTAAAATAATGCTTAACCAAATGTATGTTACAGATAATTTGCAAATACAATAATGGGGCAGTATCACATAGCAAAATGTATTTAAAATAAGGCATTCTTAATTATAATACAATATACTTATTTGTGTTATAAGTGTCTTTTGAAGTAAGCAACAAATTTAGTTATACATTTTATTAAATTAACCCTGTCCTTTCAACAAGGTACATTTGCTATAGCTTTTATTATATGCATAAAAAATATTTTTAAATATATTTTTAAAACAGTTAAATAAAAAAACTAATATTTTAAATTACGTAGTTTTGTTATATAAAATTTTTTTGACTTAGCAAAAAATAAATAAATTTAAAGTAGAGATAATCTTAAAACTATGCAATTCTGTGCTCTAAATTAATCAAATCATTATGAAATATACTTGAAACATTAATTTTTATTTTAAAACAAGAAAAAATAGTAAATTGTGACATAGATACTTCTGATTAGAAAGAATTCTGATCAGTGAAATATATCTTTAGAATGTATTTCTTATGAATTTTCTCCAAGCATATGTACTTTTTCATAAGTCCATTTGAAATATTTTTGAGCAATCCATAGTAATTTTACTAACTAATAGCTACAAAATTATATTTACACAAAAGATTACAAATAAGCAATTTGGATGTGTGAGAAAATACTAAAGAAAGTCAGTTACATATCTGAACTATTAATTGGACAGATAATTAAATTATTATAACACATACAATGAAATAAATGATAACATAAATCTTACTTCAGCCATATAATCTATCTGTTGATATTTCAATTTCAAACATGCTTCTTTCATTTCTGTATGATTTTCAGTTGGAATAAGTTTATTTTCACATTTCAGTATCTAATTAAGAAAGCAATATATTAATTTCCATTGCTTTCAAAAATCAAAATAAATTACTCTAATAATGCAGATTAAAAGTACATTAAATGAAATTAAATACAATTATTTATAGAAAAGATGAAAATTAGAAAATAAATGCTGGAAAAAAAAAGACAAAAAATCTTGTTTATTTTTAATTACATTATTCAAAGCTATAAATAATATATTTTATTAGATAATAAATTATAGATATAAAAATTGTTAGAATTTAATAAGAAAGATTTTTGAAAAATTATATTGATCTCATATTTTGGAATCAATTTCAATAAAATGGTAGCATAAATGAAAAAAAGAAACAAAAAAATAATAATAAAGATTTTATAAATAAGTTTATTTATTAGTAAGCTGAAAAAAACAGAGTAACATTAGTATATAAATATAAATACAATATCTAACCAAAAGCAAATATTCCAACCTGATCAGGTAAATAAATGCAGATATTTCAATTATAAGAAGCCTGCATTATTCACAATTGAAATAAAATGATCATATAAATCATATATATAAACTGACAATTATTGATCATTAAAACTTTATAACAATTTCTCATTAATGCAAATAAAATGGAAACAAAAATCAAATATTTTATAGCTCAAACATATGAATATTAAAATCAAAATCTGCTTACCTCAACATATGTAGGAGATTTTTGATTTGGTATGTTAACAAGATTAGCTGAATTGAACAAACATTCCAATACTTCTAACTGAAAAAGAGCCATTGTAAAGTTTAATTTTCTCTGCACAGAAGAAGATTTTTCATTGCCATCTATAGAAATTGAAGATGCCATCAATCTAAAATGAAGTTTTGAGAATTACTAGAAACAACTCCTCTAAACAAGTACATACAACATAAAAATAATACATAAAAACTGATAATTAACACAAGCCATTTTAAAATGTAATCTGTATTTAATATGCATTGATTAACAACACTTAAGACAATTAAATATTATAAAATCTTGAATTTCTTCATATTATAATTTTTTAATATACATAAATACATTAAAACAAACTATATAGTAAAGAATTTTAAATTTAACAATATCAGATACATATCAATAAAATATAATACAGTTGATAAATGACAAGACAAATTACTTTTAATCTTACACTAATGAAATTAAGTGTATTTTTCTAAAATGCAAAGTAATTTGTTCTTAAATGCATGACATCACTTTCAAAATAAACGGAAAAATATTTGGTATTCAAATAAACATAAGAAATATAAAGACACAGGTTTCAGATGTTTACAAAAAATTTTATTACACTGATAAGATGAATTACATAATGGAATCTGAATTTGTTGCTTCCACAGTTGAAACAACTCTCTTTTGCTTTGTTTTTTATTTATTTAATTTTTTCAAAAATTACTTATACTTTCTTCAAAAAATTATTTAAAAAAAGTTTCATAGAGATCAATAGGAAACAAATTACAAAAATTCAAGTTTTCCTGGAATAATATTAAAAATTTCCATGAATTGTTGACATCCACTATAATTAATAAATATTGTTCTATCTACAATTATTAGACAAGTATACCTGTAAATGTGCCCACTGTATTTTTCGCCTAAGAATAGAGAAGTGTACAATGGGTAAAATGTGCCAAGTAGGCGATAAAGTACTGCAAATGGACTTAACAGTTTGAAATGTGTTTGCATGACGACTTTTGCTTTATGACATAAGGTGATCGTATGACATGCTGTAAATTCGTTTTGTGTGCAACCTTTAAAGTATTTAATGAGAAATTTTATTTGTTTACAATTTAAGAATTTGTCAAGTTAATGTTCCTATTATTGGACTTCAAATTTTTTTAAAATCATATTATTCAGAATTATTTTTTAAGTTACATTATTTTTAATTTTTGTTTGGTCTGCCATTATAAGATCTGTGTGGGGTACTAATCATGAGCCTGGTCAGTTCATACATGGTAGAGTTTGTATGGTGGAGAAACCATAAGGAAAATATAGTAGAAGATTTCTTCGAATCTGTTAAAACTGTTTATTCCCTGGCAAAGTGCAATGATTGTGAAAGCAATGAAGATTAGGTGAATTATTTTGTTTTAATTAAAAATTCATTTAGAGTGGTAAAGAAGAAACTAGTTTTTTATAAAAATGTATGTTTACATAAGTAAATACATCTTTAAGTAAGATTTAATGCGTGTTTCACATAAGTATTAGATTGTGCCGTACTGAATTTTTTTAAGATAGGCACCACTGCCCAATATATTAAAATTTGAGCTTAAATAAAAAATGTAATTTGCAAATGTTAGAAATTTAGATTTATTTCCTGGTTGTCAATATAGTAAATAGCGCTACCCTGAAGTTTCTTTCAAGGTGGGTGCCATTACCCGGTTAATTAAAATTCGAGTTTTAATTAAAAAAATTTTCTAGTTATTAGAATTTTAATACTTCTATATATAGTACATAATTATAATAAAATATTCTTAATTCTGATATTTGGAATGTGAAAAATTGAGAGATTCCAAAGCTGAAATTCAAACGCCATCGATATTTGGTAGCCGGACATTGCGTGTAATGATGTAATTTAGGTTAGCGACATAGCTGTGGAGTGCCTGGAGCGAAAATTGTTGGAAATCATGCCAAACCTGAACAGTTTTTTCATCTTTTACAGTATTTTTTATAATATTTTTAAATTATGGTAGAGATAAGTATTTGTAAAATTTAATATGAATAATATTGGTTTAAATTTCAAATCAAATACAATTTCAAAAGTACTAATTAAGACATCAACATTTGAAATAATTTCACATAATGATTAAAAATTTTTGTACCATTTATTTAATTAAGGTAAATAAAAAATAATAAATAAAAAAAGGATTTTAAATTTGTTTATACAAGAACATTTCTATTAATTTATGGAGTACTTAAATAATGTAAAAAAAAACTTGTTAAGTGTTCCAAGCTTCTTAAGTGTACCTTGACGTATATTACTACTACACCATAACCATCACATATTCATATTCTGAACTTATTTGTTTAATTATTCAATGGAACTATATTTCTGCTTCCAATAGGTATATACACATGTGTGTGGCACTATTTTCCTTAAATTCTTATAAATGCATTTGAAATAAATATATTAAGTTGCCAGTAATACAACAATATTAAGTTCACTTTTTAAATTTCTGATCCTTTTTTTTAAATCTGCCAAATTTTTCATTTTGATTATAAATTTATCAATTTCATCATGCAAAACTTTATATTTTAACACTATTTAGGGTGACTACTGTATTTTTATTATTTAAATAGAGATAGCAGTTTTGTGTGAACTAGAAAAAAATTAGTTTTTTGGCAATTTATAGCATTGCTGACACACAAGTGTCATTAATAATATGATTGAACACAATCAATTGATTTTTTTTTAAATTTTTGACAATCAAATTGTTTTTTACAGAAATAGTTTGCAACAGACTTGATAATAAAAGAATAATAAAAGTAAATTAACATCAGAAAAGTTAATTAGAAAAGAGCAATTTTGACAGCTTCAAACTAAATTCAAATAAAAAAATTTACTTTAACTGTAATAGAATCAAAGAAGTTTACAATATAATTCCTAAATCACACAGATTACTTAGATTTTTTGATGAAATAATGAAATCGTTTTAAAACAGAGACAAATTCGATTATCATTTTAAATATATCAGGTATCTTCTGATATATCACAGTAATGTATCAGTATACACATTATTCAAATTACTTGGTTCATTATTTATCAGAGTTGGAGGATTTAAATAAGAAATTTGTCATCCAAAAGAATGCAAAGGACAAAATTTTTTTAACCTCTGTATAGATATAAAAAATGATTTATAATTTTAAAGAAAATTTTATTTTCCATTTGAAAGCTTCATGTGCCAAATCGATTAACTTCACTTTTCAAATTCTATTAAATTTTAATATCTGTATATAGTATGAAAGTTATAGATTCTGAACAAGTTTCTCTCATAATAAGTATAATAATAACAACACTACCAAAACCATCTATAAATAATATAAATAATGTTTATTATAAAAAACAATTTACATTATTTTTCAACTTCTTGTTTTATGAGTTAATCGATTTGGCAAATGAAACACCCATTAGTCACTATAAGTTTCACTTATATATTGTTACTGCTTTATTCATAACACATGAGAAAACTACAAATTAATATTTGCTATATATTAATGAATTAATATGTAATTCAATCCTGTTTAGTTAGTTTTGCTGAAATTTCAAAATTTTAACAAATATTTCGTTGAAAATATTAGACGTATCCATACATCCATCCTTCCATTCATCCATAAGTCCAATCCATCCATTTTTAAAATATAAAATTTTACATACACAAAATTAATAGAACTGAGTTAAAAGTAAGAAAGAAATAAAAAGTGGTGGGTGGGAATTAAAAATTGTTAAGAATTATTCACTATTTTCAAAACGCCAGTTTGAAATTTTAATTGTTAGCGCGATATATCAAATCCTTTAAAATCTTTTTTTAGAATTTGAAATGTCGATGGTGTTCAATCAAGATAAAACTTTGGAGTGCATCCAGATTGAAAAATGATATTCATGGATATTCTAGTAAATATACATCAATTTTAAAAGTATTGCAAATAAAAAGTATTAAATAATTGAAAAATTTTGATGGCATACTTGTGAAACCATTATAAATTTTACCCATGTATAAAAAAATCCCCATAATGCATGATTTGTAAGAAAATATAATTTCACATTAAATTATGATCCAATGATTCAAGAACATGATATTTCATTTCATAAAAAACATGACTTATAAAGAACCTTAATAATTCTCTACATATTTTTCATAAAATTATCAAAAAACATTTTTTTAAGAAAAATTTTATTTTTTAATTAAAATAACTAATATTTAGAAAGAAGTTTTTTTTAATTTCCTGTTTTATTTCTGATCAAATAATAAAGTGATTGGTTGGGTTTTGTGGCGGAAGATCCAAAATAGGGCAAGCTGCACCAAAAATATGATTTCGTGTAGTAATAATGATTTTATCAAAACTCAAGCAACATTAAAAAAGCAAAAATATTCATATCAAGATCAAGTAACAGAAAAACATAAGCTACTTTAATAAAACAAAAAATATTATTTTGCTTTCTTCCCTTTCTTTTCCCCACAAAATTTCTATATTTAAATTTAATATTATACCACTCTGTTAACACATTTAATTTTTTTCCTTTTTTTTAACATTTTAAATGAAACCTATGAATATATAAAAATATTTCTCAGGTGAAACAAAATGCTTCTGCATTTGTTAAGTGTTTTTGTGATAATTAATACAAAATATAATTTCTATATTCAATATATCTAATTTTTTTACTTTAGTTTGGGACACTACATAAGTCAAGAACATTTCACAAAGTTAATACTAATTAAAAAAAGAAAAGAAAAAAAGATATATTGTTCTAAGTCTATTTCAATATTTTTCAAAATCTTTAACCAACTATTTATAATAAATTTTATGTCATTGATAAAATTAAATTGTAAGCCAAATAATTTTTCCTATCCAGAAAGGCTTTTGATGTGTAAACTTGTCTTTCTATTTTTTGACTATTTGAAAATAATATTAAATTACTTAAAACAATTTATAGAAGTTAAAAAGTAATATTAAAATATATTAATTACAAATGAAATAAAGAAAAATAATTTTACCTTAAATGATTTGAATCACAGAGTTTTGAAAAAGGGTCTCTTGCAGCATAGAAATTATTGTAATTCAATCCATTTAATTGAAGACTAGATAAATCATTGAAAAAACGCTCTGCTCTCTCTTTCAAAGAAATAGTTTTATTAGAATTGGTTAAAGTGGAATCTTTTGAAGCTAAAGGATAGGATTCTTGCACACTATCATCATGAAGAATAATGATGTAACAGCTGCTGCAACTGACTCTAAAGTGTGTTAATTCAGAGAGCTGATCCTGTAGTATAGCTTGCACAGTAGAATCTAAAATAAATAAAATATCAGCTGAAAATTATTACATTTAGCATAAATATATTTGAATACAAAATCATAATTTGGATTATAATTTATACTGCTTTTATTATATGATACATAACTATTTTAAACAATTAATAAAATAATAAATTTTTGTTAACCATAAAGTGATTGTTTCTTTCGTTCTAGTTGAGAACACAATTATGGCACTTTATTGCAGTTCTCAATTATTTAAAATATGCATGAAACCAGATAGTGTTTCATCCATGTCACAGAGATGGCATTGTAAATCTGCTTTTAGATTAATTAGCAGCTTACCTTCAAATTGCATTTTTCAAATGGCAGCAAACAAGGTGAAATTCAGTGGCGAATGTCTAAGTTTTATCAGCGATGAGAAAAAATTAATTCATGATTTTTACTAGTAATGACAAATATTTTTTATTTATAATTTTTCCATTTGTAAAAGTTTTCAAAATCATAAAAATTACCTGTTCTTCTAAATAAATTTTCATATTTTTAGCAATTACTGCTTTAAAAATTGAACAGAAGAACAGAAATGAAAAAGATAAGACATCCCCTTTATGATTAGCTTAAATCATCCAGGAAGATTTACATTTTTTATCATTCTATATTTTAATTAAACTAGTTAAATTTACTAGAAAAAGATCAAAAGCCTTTAATTCTTTTACCTTTATTTAATTTGGGTAAAATGTAAAACTTTCTTTTTATATTAATATAATATTAAAACATATTCATTATTTAATTCAACTTTTGCATCAACAGATTTTCATGAGAGTTTCGCCTATTTCCATAATTTTTCATGTTTTTTTTGATTATTTGCTAATAAAAAATGATTAATCAGATTATATAATGTATTACAAAATATGAGAAACTTATAAGCTATTCATAAAAATTCGGTGAGATAATACAATGTATAATGATTTTCATTTAATTTTCAAACACTTCAAATTAATTTTATTTATATTTAAATAATAAATATCAGGAAATACAAAAATCAACAAATCTAGTTATATTGTATAAATATTCAAAATATGCAAATAATGAAGATATATAACCACTCAAAGGGTCCAACTAAGATCTTAGTGCCATCATTGATAAGGCAAATGTAACTGAAAGTTTATATCAGTACTGTTGTTGTCTGCACAAAGCTTCACACTTTAATCTAAGTTCAATAACATCAATATAATAGTCAAAGGCATGTTGCATTGTTTCATGAGTCTCATTTCTACTTGCATCGAGTTTACAGATAAACAAAGATATGAAGATCTCATGAATTTATGGCTCTCACATGTTAACAGAGAAAGTAAGACTTGATAATATTTTTATATTAAGTTTTAATGTGATTATTACTTATTTTACTTTATTTGCATTTTACAAGTTATATAATTTCAACACATAACGAATTTTCATTTCTATATTATACACCTCATGAACTAATCATTTAAGAAAATAAAACTACATCCTTTTTTTTCACAAAATTGACATTTTTCTTGCAGAATACTTAAAAATAAGAATTATGTCCAGAACCATTTTATGTTCTTATTCAAAATATTTTCATATGAAAATTTAAATTAATTTTTAAAATAAAAATATTTTTAATGCTCAGTTACTTTCTTAATGGTAGCAAAAGCAGTAAAATTTGTTACGGCTGCCACATCCTCCAAATTAAATGATACCTTTGGGTATGGTATATCAAATCTGTTGATCTTCTATTAGGTCTCTACTTCAAAATAACCCCATTTTTAAGACAACAATGCATACCCACTGAATGTGGCAATATGCAAGATTGCTAATAATTTTGCCCATTTTACTGCTGAAAAATCTAAATAATATTAGAAAGAAAAAAAGGAAAAAATAAACAGAAATTTAAAAATTTTTTCAAGTGATAGATGATTTTGAATGAATTTAGAGATATTAAAATCATGACAGTTTAACATGACAAAATTCGAAAACTCAAATATTCATGTAGTAAAAAAAAAAAAAAAAAAAAAAAACTGATTTATCATTTGAAGGCTTCAATATTAATATTTCAATAATTTCAAAACACATAAAAAAGTAAAGAAATTATACTTACTGTTTCTACTTCTTCTTGTACTTATAGCAGTGTAATTTTCTATGAATATAGAAATTTAATAATTCATTTATGAAGAAAATATATAATATCACTAATACTAACTAAACAAACAAATCAAAAAATGACATGCATTTTTTCAATTTCAAACAAGATTTCTTTTATTTATAAACAGCTTAATAAAATATAACATTTTATTATAATATGAATTTAGTTAAAGAAATGATCAACTTATTTACAAACATTAACTTCACAGATAAAACATTAATTTCCAATTCAGTGTCTTTTAACCAATGATCAATGAATAAGTGTCTGGAATTAATATACATGTTAATAAAGAATTGAATTAATGTAGAAATAAAAAAGCTACAGAAAATACCCTTCCATTACTTCCCTAAATTGATAATGTTAACTTTGAATTTTGAAAACACATTAGATGATTAAATTATGAATGAATACAGCAAAAACGTTAATTTAACATAAATCATTTAAAAATTAAAAATAGAATGTAAAAATATTAGTGTATTGAACAATTATTAAGTATATAAAATTATAATGCATAATAGTTTATGAGGATGAAACAATAAAATATTGAATGGAAAATATCATATATTTTTTTTTTATTTCTTGCACTTCATTTTAAAATTTTGAGTTTTTTATTATACTGCATTAGTTTAATTTATTTGCTTTATTATATTATAAAAGAAATGAAAATATGACTGTAATGAGTGCATTAGCGTAGTAAATTAAAAAATATATAATATTTAGATAACTATTTTCAAATAATACTTTATTTGTACATTTTCTTAAAATATTATTTAATATATAACAACATATCAATAATTTTTAAAGGTAAAATATTCACAAATTACCATTTAAAGCAAAATATATGTATATATAATTAAAGCCCCTCATTAGAAAAAGTTGAACAAATTTAAAAACAAAATATTTTTGTTTGTACAAATTTTAACTAACATAAGCTTTATTTCACATTAAGTTTTGTAAGACACTGTAAAATAATCAAAGAGCTGAAGAGTGTAAACAATTTCACTTTAAAAAAATAAAAAATAAACCAGAATATATAACTTTCTAGGAAGACTTTTTATTAATAATTAATCTCATTTGCATATTATAAATTGAAGAAACCAAAAACGTCTTAGTGTAAAACATAACAGATACATGCAGAAAGCAGAATGCTGCAGCTATCTATCAACATTTATGTATGACTGGAATATTAAAAAAATTACTTCCTTCTATTCTAAATAATATAATTCGACCAAGAGACAATGGATAAAATCTTTATTCCATTTTCTATACATCTAGATTTTTATTAGTACTGGTTAGAACTAAAGTGTAATAGGAAAAAAATGTATAATATTTTTTTTTTACAGATATGCCTCTGATTTAAACTAATAAAAAGCATTTCTTTTTAAATAATTAAAAAAAAAATTAGGTCATTGCAATAAAATCTATATCTCAAATTCATAACTGACTTAAAAGAAAACTCACTATGATTTGTTTATCATTCCAGGGTAACTTTTTATACAATAGGGTTAATGTAATTTATTTTAATTTGAAATCCATTATAAATATATACTTTTGGCAAACTGTAGAATTGAAGGCAAGCTGAATCAGTTGACAGAGGAAAAATGTTTATATGTTTCATAGAATTTAAAAAGGAAGCTTTGATTAATTACAATAATTACTGAGGTTTCACTTTTTAAATCAAAATTCAATTAGTTAAATAAATTCTCCCCTTTAAAAGAAAAAACTCAACTAACCAATTTAAAAATGACTTTCATTCATTGATTAATAGAAAAATATTTTTTAACACTTTGCTTTTAAATGAATTCAGAAATAGTGAAATTTATAAATATAATTAATTACACCTACATATGATTCTGCAATTTTAGAGAAAACTAATAAAAACTATCTAGAAGGTACATTATGTAAAATGTTTTGATTGTTTACAATAAGCTAAATCAGTGACATTGTAGTTCGTATATTGAAAGAATTAAAAATTAAAAGCTTATTTTATTACCTGTGATGTCAGATCTCGTAAAATCACTGCTAACACTACTACTCATAGATTCATTATAATTTTCCACATAATCTATAGTATGCTTTTTTTCCATTGCCATTAATTGAAAACCATCATCTGAGCCTTCTAAAATTTATAAGAAAATAAATTCATCAATATATAGAATGAGAATTTAAAAATTCAATTTAAATATAAATTATGAACATTTAAAGTTGAAAATTTACCATACCATCTCACATTTTTTTATGCCAAAAAGTGTTTTAAGTTTATTTAAACAATAAAAAAATTAAAAACTTTGAATTAAGATAAAAACAAATTACACTATATCTAACACATTCACAGAAATATTTTCAAACAGTTAACATTTCATCGAATAGAAATTATATGATTTTAACTACAAATTTTTCTTATTTTGAAACAACAGAAATACACATTTAATTTGCAAGAATAGCAACCTAGAATTTGCAAGAATAGTTATAAAGAAAGCTATGTTGTCAAATTAAAGGTTCATATTCATTAAATAATAATACATAACTGATTTATTGCATTTATTAATATTTAAATGATTCCTGAACTAAAAATAATTTCCAAATAGGCATATTTTTTAATATAAATAGAGGCAAAATAATGTGAAAATTTATTTAATACATTTCACATTTATAAAATAATTTTTAAGAACACAATAAAATAATTGTTACATTTTAAGGGACAACTTTCATCTTTAAATTAATCTCATATTTTTAATGAGACAAAACGATTATAACCATTTTTAAAAACTTAGTTATTAATTTCACTTAGAATCTTTAAAACCACATCATGTAATATTTGCTTATCAAAAGATCAAAGTTAAACATAAAGCTCATTATTTATAATTTTAAGCATATTTTGGAGTGTTAAAATTTAATGTTTTAAACCATCAAAAATTTTGCTTAAAATGTAATAACAAATGCTTTAAATTAAACTGTAATTATGTATTGAATTAATACATACATATACTAAGAAAGCATTTTACTTTAAGAAGTTATTTAATTTAATAAAATGAATAAAATTACCTATAGAAGGCGATGACCACCCCCGATTTTGCAACATTGTATTTGGAATTTCAAACTGCTGTTGCTGTCTAACAAATTCTTGTTCTACAAGCGCAAAGTCAGCTGGTCTCATTGGTTTATTAGCCACTGAAGGTGACGATCTTTTACAATCATCAATCATCGAGTCTAAATAAACAAAAAAAAAAATTCTTTTTGAAGTAATTATAAAGCTATCAAAATAAAAATCTCTATAGACATCATCACTTTAAAATATTATATAATATAATGAATATTTTTAGGACACTTTATTATATTGATATAAAAGCAATGTAAATTAAGATAAATAAGTTTAATTACAATCTGCAAAATTGCTTTAAATTGTCTATTTTGATATATGTATAGAAAAATCATTAAAAAATTTCCATAAAATACATTTGTACTTAACAAAACATACATAGAAACTAGAAAATTTACAGATTACCATATTAAAATATTTAATAACAGATAAAACTAATTACTTGGTTGCAAAATACCAGACAATAGTTCATAAAACATATGCACTTGCTTAGGTATGAGGAATAAGTTGAAAGCTCCTAAATTAAACTCCACATCCACCTATAATTTTAGAATTTGACACTTGAATATTTAATTTAAATCATGGAAAATATTTAAGAATTGTAAACAATGATATTCAGAAACAAGCAACATTAGTAGAAACTAGAATCCACATTTAAATCATATTAATGTCAATATTTATATAATTTTCATTTCTCTAAATTTCAAGACTTATTTTTCTTACACTATATGAACTTTATAATATAGAGGAACAAATATATAAGATATTACATTGTTCAAGGGAAAAAAATGAATACTTGCTTATCTTAATTAGAATATATTCCAATCACTTAATTGAAGATATAATACACTCATAAAGAACTTCAATTCAAAAATTTTCATTAATGACTTGACACCAGAGTAAAATAGTCCCTAAAAATCTGTCAAGTAACAAAAGTGTACCAAATCAGCTTGCAATTTCACCCTAAAAAACTCTAATATTTATTGAAAATAAATTTCTGTTTTAGAAAAATTCTTGTAATTAATGTTGTATTATGTTTTGTAGTTTATTTTATATAATTTTATAAAGTGATATATTAAATAATTAAATATCCTAAAATGATATTTAGTTATGCAATTTTAGAACTGCATACATAATGTATATGATGTATTTTATTCTTTTATTGTTATTTTCTCTTTCCCTTCCTCTTTCACTTTTTTTCAAGACTAATTTCAGTTTAAACAGTTCATTCCTTTTAAACAGAAAGAGTATAATATATATTTTAAATTTATCAATTCAAAAATGGTTTTACTATTTGCTTAAAGAAATTTGTAAATGTGTTAGAAAATGATGAATATTTGAAATATTTTTTGGGGGGTGGTTGTTTAGTTTTATCACTACTGTATTTTAATGTTAAATAATTTTGATTAATTTCAAAGTTAAGAAATAGCAAAGCTTCCATCAATTATCAATGGTATTTGGACTTTTGATATGAAAAGAACAAAAAAGTGGCTTATATGGTTAAAATATTTTAACTATAATTTTAAATTAAATATCTAATACAGTATCATTAAATGTAGGTATTATCAAACACTAAAAAAACTTCAATATTAAATTGCACAAGTAATTATTAATTTATACTTTTTTAAATAATTTATTTTTATCTAGTATGGTATAGATGAATAAATATCCATATATATACTGATGTACATAAATTTGAGATTAAAACTAAAATTATTACTGTATAAATATATTAATATAGAAAATAATCATAAATAGTATTATTTTATAATACTAAATTTTTATGAAGATAAAGAACATTGTATCACTTGATAACACCTCACATTCACTCACAATACTTATTTATTCCCCATTTTCAATATTACACTATATAATTTTGTTACTTAAATTCTATACTTAAAATTTTAACAGGTTTAGTCCTTTAAATAAATAATGAAGTAACTATTTTCTTATAATCTATATTCCATAATTATAACCATAAATTTATGTCACTATTTTTTCCTTTAAGTCTTGTCACGGAATCAGTTTCTTTAAACACAAATGCCAAGATTAAATCATAATCAATGTTAAATAACATGAATGCTGTATTTTTGCTTTTGCCATACATACCTGTCAAGATGGTGGTTCAGAATTACATTAGATTTCCTTTTTTGAGATGTGTAAATATGACCCAATATCTGTGTTTAATCAATGGAATAAGCAATATACCACAGATACTTAAATTTCTTCCAAAACTTTTGAAGTTCTTTATAGAAATTCAAAAAAACTTCTTCTAGACTTTCAATGATTTTTAGAGAATAATTAATATTTTTTCTGACAAATGTTTTCATTTTCGATACAAATGTTACAGAATAATTATTAGCAGAAAAATTTTTGCTTTAGAATAAAACAATTCTTTTATACTTCAACATGAAAATTATATCAATATATATGCAAATATTTGAAAATTATTAGTAGTGTTAGGATACTCTTCATTCTCTTCACATGACGGCGCTGTAGTCATTGAGAGAGAGGAGAGGAGGAAGCCCGCTCTGGCGGAGATTGTCTTTGCATTTCTTCGAGTTGTGCTTTCTTCTACAGAACAGACACTACACTGTCGCAGTCGACAGAATTCGAACCTGACATTTCTGACATAATCTGAAACGGAACTGTGAATTTGTTTATTTGATTGTTTGTACTTTACAAGTAATTGAAATGGCTTTTCTCACAAAAGGAAAGAAAGAAGATTTACAAACTATTGCGGTGGAATTAGGCACTGAGAATGCTGCGAATCTAAAACTTTACGAACTAAAAAAATTGATAACAGAAAGCTAAAACTATGACGAAGATTTCTTTAAAGAATTCTTAAATTCATTGATTGAAGAACGAAAAAAAAACGAAGAAATTGAAGAGCGGAAAAGATTGCAAGAAATTGAAGAACGAAAATGGAATACTGAAATGGAAAAACGAAAACAAGAAATTGAGTTCGAGCTTCAAAAACTAAGTTTAATGGGAAAAGAACAAACAGGAGAAGATAACTTACGAAATACTGTTAATGAATTTCATTTTAAGGCTAAATTAGATTTAAATAATATTTTACAGAAGTTTGACCCCAAAACAAATGATATAAGTTTATATCTAGTCCTCTTTGAAAGACAAGCTAAGAGAATTGAAATTAAAAAAGAACTTTGGGTGGCGCATTTAATCGGATTATTGCCATATGAAGTTGTACAAATTATAGCAAGAGAAGATGAAGAAGTCACCGAGGATTACGACAAAGTAAAAAGTTTACTTCTCAAAAGGTATAAAATGACCCCGGAAAAATTTAGACAATTCTTCACGAAGCACCATAAGAAACCAGAAATAAACTGGCGAGATTTTGCTTATGAACTGAAAAATTATATCTTCGAATTGATCAATGGACTTGGAATACAAACATTTTAAGAGCTATGTGATCTAATAATAACCGATCAAATAAAACGCAAAGTTCCCTTAGAAATTAAAGAACATTTTATTGATGTTTGGTCAAATTTTACAACTCCAGAAGAAATAACAAGTAAATTGGATGATTATGAAAATGTCAGAATGAATACTAGTGTCAAATTGAAAGAATTTACTCGCAAAGAATATTTCAAGAGATATAATTCGAACGAACAAGAACAAAAATATTCGGCAGAGTCAAAACATATTCCTCCGTATGTTAGACAACAAAAATTTTAAAATTTTCGGAAAGAAGAAAATTTTGAAAAAAGAACTGTGAAAGAATGTTATATTTGTGGAGATTCACATTTTGCGAGAATGTCCAAAAAGATTTAAAGCAAATAAAAAGAAAAGCGATGTTCTAACAGCAGAAATTCGCTCCCAATTATTAAAAGAAAAAGGAACGGAAATTGAAATAAATACTCTTCAATATGTTGATATTTACGTAGATAATACTCCAGTAAAAGCTCTCGTAGACTCTGGATGCCAACTTCCAGTCATTAATAATGATTTTATTCCAAAATCAAAAACAGAAAAAGGAAGAGTTATTTTAATGAGTGCTTTTGGAGAAAAGATAGAAGCTGAATTAATGAGCTTTCAAGTAGCTTTAAAAACGGAAAATAATAAAATGTTCTCGAAACCCATCAAAATAATTGCAGCTGTTACAAATAAAATCCAAGGGCAATGTATAATACCAACGAAAGTTTTTTATTTATTGGAAAATGTAGAGCTAGAAGAAAGCAAGAACTCTGCCACCTGCTTTGTTTTGGCGTCACAAGAAGTTTAATATCACGAGACTGCTGAATCATCACATGCCAAAAATATGGGTGAGGTTCTCTGTTCATATGACGCCACGAATCCGGGTTTTTCTGATGATGTGGAAGTGCTGGAAGCCGAAACAAATTGTAAATTGAACCAATCATTACAATTTAAAAAAGAACAACAAGAATGCACCTCTTTGCATGAAGTGAGATCTTCTTTATCACGTGGCAAAGGTAAATATTTTGATTTAGATGGCATTTTATTCCACAAAGAGAAAGTTTATGGTGAAACTGTAAATCAGTTAATTTCACCGAAATGTCGCTATCAGAAAGTTATGAATATGGCTCATACATCTGTTTTTGGAAGTCATATAGGATTAAAGAAAACAAAAGAGAGAATTAGATATAGTTTTTACTGGCCGAATAAGTCAAATGATATTTTAAATTTCGGCAAATCATGTAAAGAATACCAATTACGGTCTCCAGAGAAGTCTTCCGATAAAATTCCTATTTCTCCAATGCTTAGACCAGACCTACCGTTTGAAGCTGTGAATGTGGATATTAACAGGCCGATTGAGCCTTCGTCGGCACGTAAACACAAATATGTTTTAGTGCTGATGGATCAGCAATTGAGATGGCCAGAGGCTATTCCTTTACGTTCTCTAACAGCAAAGGCAACTTATGATGCGCTATTGGAGATTATTATGAGAACTGGTATTCCAAGTGTTATTGCTAGTGATCAAGGGATTAATTTTACTTTTAAACTAACACAAGAATTTATTAATCACGTAGGATGTTCTCCCAGATTTTCAGTGCCAGCGTATGCTTCCAGCAATGGATTAATTGAAAGATATAAAAAGTTCTGAAGAACTCTCTTCATCACCCAGCAGTCAGATCAGACCACAACAATTAGGATAAATATATCCTTTATTTACTCTTCGCTTACAGAGAAGTGTCAAATTGCACTACTGGCGTTTCTCTCTTCAAGCTTTTGTACAGTAGAGAAGCCAGAGGACTTTTAAGTGTTTTAAAATCAAGCTGGACTGGTGAAATCCCTATTCCATTAAATATGAGTAAATCTGTTGTTGATTATTTACAAGATCAGAAGGTAAAATTTGAAAAAACCGTCAAACAAGTCTCGTTGATAGCTGCTGGAAAACAACGAGCCTACACCGACTACTTCAATCAACAGACTGTTCCTAAGGAATTTAAGGTGGGTGATCAGGTTTGTTTATTGATTCCCAGCTCTTCTAACAAATTGTATGCCAGGTGGACAGGTCCTGGTGAAGTAATTGAACACTGCCTACCTAACTCCTATAAAGTTAAACTCCCAGATGGAAATATTAGCCATTGCCATGTAAACAAGATCAGAAAATATTGTCCAAGGGTCAATGCTATGGGAATCATCTTTGAAGATGACGAACAATTTGGTGAAATTCATGCTTCTCCAAGACTTACTAGTAAATTACATACCACAGATCCTTTGCAAAATGTACATATGCAATATTTATCTAGAGATGACAGGTAAAAGATTTTGAGTTTATTACGTAATTATAAGACTTTGTTTACTGGAAATGTAAAAATAGCCAAAGTTGATGAACATAAGATCATATTAGAAGAAGGGAAAGAACATAAAAAAACCTTATGTTTACAGAATTCCAGAGGCTCTTAAATCCAAAATAGATGACCTGATTGATGAACCATTTTAATTAGATCTCATAGAGGAGAGCTCGGCTGAAATAGCACACCCAGTGGTATGTGTAAACAAAAAGGATGGAGGAATTAGGATGTGTATCGACTACAGATCTCTTAATGCTGTGACAAAAACGGATGATTTTCCTATGGAAGATTCAATGCAATTAATTCATTGTATTGGAAAGGCTAATATTATTTCCACATTGGATCTACTGAAGGGTTACCGGGCTATAACAGTTGAAGAAGCTAGTCATTATTTCACCTCATTCAAAACCCATAGATCTAAATATAGTTAAGTCATGCCGTTTGGATTGAAAAATGCCGCCACTACATTTTAAAGGGTGATGAATAAAGCGCCATCTTCCTTTAAGGAATTTTCACGTGCTTACATTGACGATATAGCTATCTTTTCGAATAATTAAGAAGAACATTTATTGCATCTAAATATTTTTTTAGGAAAATTAAAGGAGCTCAACTTTACTGTCAATATAAACAAGTGTGATTTTGCCAAGAATCGTATCAGGTTCTTAGGACATTATTGGCTCTGGAGAACATCAACCTGATCTGGAAAAAGTGCAAGTTATACAGCAACTTAAAAGACCAACAACCAAAAAGGATCTTAGAAGTGTGTTAGAGTTGTGTAACTTCTATCGTGAGTACATTCCTAAATATTCTGAAATAGTATATCCATTAACTGAGCTTACTTAGAAACGTGTGCCTGACAATATTCCATGGACTGAAGTGCACACCAGTGTTTATATCTCTGAAACAAGCCCTAGTTAAGGCCCGTTCACTTCACACTCCATCACTAAGTAAGCCTTTCATAATTTACACTGATGCTTCTCAGGTAGGAGTTGGTGCTTCCCTATCTCAGCGTGCTTATGATAAAATTTATCCAGTTTCATATGCTAGTCCAAAAATTGAATAAAACTCAACAATCCTGGTCTACAATTGAATGTAAGGCTTATGCAATAGTGTGGTCGTTAAAAAGGTTTGAATCAATAATTTTTGGTTCAGAAATTGAGTTTTATACTGACCACAATCCCTTACCATACTTGACCAAATGTGCACCTCAATTACCTCGTCTTCAGAGGTGGGTGTTTGCTGTTCAGAGATATAACTATCAGACATTGTGCAGGAGCTAAGATGCCTTATGCAGATGCTTTATCTAGACTTTTTCCAGATAAAAACTGCATTTAGTGTAAAAACTCTCTATATGCAAATATATTTCAGTGAAAATATTTTGTTTTATTTGTATCTTTGTATTTGGTATACTATTTGTTTACATCAATTGTATTGGTATATTGTTAGTTTACATTAATTGTATTGGTATATTGTTTATTTACATTAATGTTACTGGTATATTGTTTATTTAGCTTAATTTCAATTTATATAAATTTAGTGGATAGATTTATTTTAATTTTGTTTTATATCTTTTTATATACATATTATTATTATTGATTATTTTATGCATACTTGTGAATTTTAAGTAATTCATTTGCAAATAATTTTTTCTATATACCTATAATTATTTCTTAATTCCACATTCATATTTATTTTATGTTTAATATATATTTAATTATTTGCAAAAATATTATTAAGTCTGTGGTATTCTTTTGTATCCTATCATATTTAATTCAGTTATGTGTTTATGTGGAACATAAACCCAAAAATTGCGGAAAGGGTGTAGTGTTGGGATACTCTTCATTCTCTTCACATGATGGCGCTGTAGTCATTGACAGAGAGGAGAGGAGGGAGTCTGCTCCTGCAGAGAGAGATTGTCTTTGACCAGTGAATGAGGAGGTTTTGCTGGCTCTCCTTGGGTGTTTGTTTTGTTGGCCGTGTAGGGTCACAATCAAATTTCTATTAATTAGAATTTAAATATACAATACCATTAATTATTAATTTTAATTTTTAAATAAATATTTGCATTTGTTCGAGTTGTGCTTTTTTCTACTGAACAGACGCTACACTATTGTTTAACATTTTATATTGATAAATATTT
Organism: Latrodectus hesperus; assembly: GCA_037975125.1. Classification (NCBI taxonomy): domain Eukaryota; kingdom Metazoa; phylum Arthropoda; class Arachnida; order Araneae; family Theridiidae; genus Latrodectus; species Latrodectus hesperus. The sequence goes on along the minus strand of CM075856.1, from coordinate 46,627,066 downwards.
CCAACAAAACAAAACTAAAAATTTGAATATTACAGATGTCTATTTATAATATTTAAGGGTACTTGGACATTTTAAAAATATTTATTTTCAACAATCTTTTATTAATATTTAGTAATTGATTTTTAAGAAATAATCACAGTTAGAGTCAAACTAAATTAAAAGTGGATGAAAATGGATTTTGAGGCAACAGAAATAGATTTCCTATACAGCAACAACTCAAAGTTTTCTTTTTGAAAAAAATATATATAATATAATTCATTTTTGTCTTTTCTTAAAAGTTCTTCACATGTATGTAGTATATGTTGAATAAAGCTTGAGGAAGCCATATAATTTCAGACTAACTTGACAGTTTATCAAGCTGTACAATTCTACTGCTAGGCCTAAAAATCTAAAAATTTATTCAAAAAACTGTACATTTTTCTGCTGAACTATAGAAGTTAACATCAATAAACTACACAAAATTCACTGAAATTTATTATTTTAAAAGCATCCACTATCTCCTGAACTGTTCAACTTGTCCTTGATTTCATAATTTAGCAATTACAAAGCATAATTAAGAACACTGGTATAATCATATTAAGAAAAATAAAGATGAAATGATTAATGACAATAATAATAGTCAAAGTACAATGAAATAGTTAATAATAATATAAATAAAAGATCAGAAAATGTTAGATACATAAATATTGGAATACTAATTTTAAGCACATTAAACAAATTTAAAATCACATTTAATAAAATCTAATTTTAAATTAGCATACATTTGATTAAATAAATACTATTTAGTATACAAAAAGTTTGATTTTTGATAACTTCACATAACCATCAATTGTGATTTCTTGCAGCTTATTCAAGTTTCAAAATGTAATCTATTCTATTTGATCTATATTTCAAATTAATTTTTATTGAAATATTAGCAGCATAACTTTCATTAGAAAGTGCATACACAAATTTAAGAAAAAATTTGCAATGTGAAAAGATTAGCTTTAATAACAGAAATTTGAAATGTTTCTGTATATGAACTAACAAAAAGCACTTAGAGAGCTTGAAAATTCTCTTTAGTTACAAAGTTATTAAATATTGCATTCAAGATTTTTTTCATATGCATATTAAGGTACTTCCTATCAACAGTATATATAGCAAAATGACTATATATATATATAATTTTCAAAAATCAAACTAAGTAATAAACGTTATTGTAATTTTTTAAATTTACTTTAGGAAGGTGAATTTGATAGCACAAATTGTTTCTCGATTCCCAGGAATTTTCCATAGACAATAATTTTAAGTGGAGTAAAATGATGACTCATTGTCTTTTTCTTAACTCAAGAAAAGATTCCGAATGAAGTGTTACAACAGTAAGATGATTATATAAAAACATTAGCAATTTTGAAAAAGTTCAAATCTGTATTCAAATTAATTATATATTTTTATTAATTCTGATAAAATTTAATAATAAAAATACTTTTTCTTTCAAAAAAATTTTTAAATAAAATATAGGTCTAATTTTACCAATCAAAATGTTGATTAAACCAGAATAGCTTAATCACTACTTTAATATAAGTTTCATTCTAATCTGTGGACCTTTTTGCAATTCATTCCTGGATAAAAACTTGTTGAACAGGAAGAATAAGAAATTTACTTATATATGTTTGAAAATCGTGAACAGACTAGGGAATATTGAGTAATGGGGATTTTAGTTGTTTTAATAATTTTTTGTTTTAGAAATTGTTTTATTTATTTATTTATTGATTGATAAAAATAAAACTTTTTTGTTAAGACAGTTATTCATAGTAACACCACAGAATGAATTATAACTGTCAAAATTCATGATATTATTTTTTATCAAGAATTGAAGAAAAAACGTCATCAGACAAGTTTAAATCATTTTCTAGAATTCTTAGAAATTGTTTCCTGAAAGAAGCCTCTATGTCAGATAAGAATATGTAAAATATTATTATCTTTTCCTTTCTATATCATCATTTTAGAAATTTTATTTAGTGACCAGTAAAATAATAAAACACATTTTCTTTTAATCTGGATAATGGATTTATGATTTACAAATTCAGAATAACTTAAAATTTTAAGAAATTATCGTTCTTTAAAATAATTATATTGCTTGGATCTTATTTTAAATTTCATGATGTAAAAACTAAAAGGATGCAACCATTGTAGCACAGTTTTAATAATAATATTTATGATTTTATTTTAATTAAAAAGAAAATATGGTTCTTTCTTTAATTTTGGAAATAAAATTAACATTTTATTAATATTCATATTATGACTGTTAACAATAAAGCTATATATTAAAGGTTTTTAAGTTAAATACTAGTAAATATGAATGTAAATGAATTTTAGCTTTTGAAATGCCAACATTTTAATATTAAATCAAAAAATATAAAATAAAACAATCAATAAAATATTATAATATTCATTTTAATTATAATATAGATAGTAAAATCAAACTTGAAATCCTAAATGTAAATTAATAAATATTAACAAAAACTATAACACACATTCTTATTTTTTAATTGGTTAAAAAAAATACATGAAATACTTGAATTATCAATGTTTTATTTTGTAACTCAATTTCTCATTTTTATAATTAAAAGAGTAACATTTTTTTTTTAAAAAATGGAATGAATGAATGTTTAGAAAATTGTTTTGGAAAATAATAATGAGTGACATCTATTATTTTCCAATAAAATTTTTTGTGTTCTTAAAATATTTAAAAAATAACAACAAAAAATTAATTTGAAATTTGAAACATTTCAAAAAAATTGAAGTGTTAGAAATTGTATTATTAAAATACACAAAGGAAAAGGCAACCATTGTCAGAGTTACAGACAGCAACTAATGTATATGTATAAATTGGCCCAAGATGCAGATTATCTTTAAAAAATGGTATTTTAAAATTAAATATTTTTATTACACATAAAATATAATAAAACTATTTGTTCAAATACTTACTACCTTTAAAATACCTATGAAATAGTCACAAAAGAAAATGTACACATAGTAGTATTTACATTTATTAAGTACATAATTTTAATAACTATCCCCTAACTGTTTTATATACAGAATTTGATCACTAACTATACAATTATATAATTTCTGGAAAATCCATCTTCTATAGATAATATATCATACAAATTTACAATTTCCCTAATTATTTAGAGTTTTTCATTTCTAAATACACAAAAACTATTTTAATTATTAAACTAGGTATTATGAAGTATAAAACAAGCTTCTTGAATATTTTTTAGAACTAAGAGTTTCAGATATTTTATGAAATTTCAAAAGAAACTTGATTGTACAAATATTAAAAAAGAAATATTTCGTGTCAAACAAAAATTGTTTAACTCTTTTAAGCAATTTTGTGCAAGTTTTTATTTTTTATTCAATAAAGGTTTAAAGATTACCTTCGGACCAATGAGACCCTCCTTTCGCTTTAGTTTTAATCTCAATTCTTGTTCTCCAGAAAGTTTAGATATAAGAATAGGTTCTTCCTGTACTTCAGGTTCTCCTGTTTTTTTCATTGGAAGAGAACAATGTGGTGGGGGCATTTCTGGAGAACCAGGTACAAAATTTGACGGATCCTAAAATAAAAACAAATGCATAGTTCATTTTCCTTGAACAATTTCTAATAAAAATTTCTTATAATACATTTACATATTATATATATATATATATATATATATATATATGACAAAAAAATATTTTGGACAAAGATATATATGAATATGTATATATTCATATTCTTTGTACAAAATATTTTTTGGAAATTTAAGAAATTACTTATCAAATAAAAATGAAAAAAACATTTTTTATTTGTCATGAATATTTAATTTTTTATTTTAGTTAATAAAATAAATTTGATTAAGAATTTAAAATTTCTATAAATATGTTGTTTGTTAAATATGTTTCTATAAATATGTTGTCTATAGCAAAACTACAATTGAAGAATTATTAAGGAAAATAAAACCATACAACAAATGGTTTTATTTTCCTAAATAATTCTTCAATTGTAGTTTTGCTAGAGTTATTTTCTTTGCTTCTCATCTATTTTTAATAAAAATTCTATAACAATTTATTTTCTTTACTCAAATTACCATTTCAATTACTTTATAATCTTGTACAATTCTAAGCATTATTCATAAAATTCAGTACTAATCAGTTTTTTATTTTAAAAATCAATATAAAATTTCATCAAATTAGAAGCAGGAACATATATGGATTCATTTTACTTTAACATAGCAAGAAAGGTTTTACCATAAAAAATTTATAAAAAAGTAAGTTGATTTAAGTAATTTGCTCTAAATTAAAATTTTTTCAATAAATGACAATTTCTCAAAAAACTAACAACTTATACAAAATTTCTTTTCTGTTGAATTAAAAATTCAACAGAAGAGATTCCTGATTCAAATTACAATACACAAATTTAAAACATTTTTTAACAATAATCATTATTCATTTAGTTGTAACTTACTCTTAATAGCAAGGTCAAAAAATGTAATTTAAAATTAATTATAAAACCAACCAATTAATTCCTGAAACACTAATTCAAGATCAACACAGCAAATCAATTGAAATATGTTGGTTCCAACAATTCGCAAAATATTAAAAAATCAAAAGTAAGTTTACAAATTTCAAAAGTTGAATATTGTAATTGATTTAATCATAGAAGTGCAAGGAAGCTGTTATTTTAGGATAACTGAAAAACTAATGCTTTAGTTATAGCTTAACTTGATTGAATATATCATGCTTAATACTGAGAAAAAGTTTAATTTTAATTATTTTTACATGATCACTTGAGTTAAAAACAATATATTCAGAATTTTATTTTGAAGCATAATAGTATATAATTCTGATTTTCTAAAATTTTGAAGAAAATAAAATCTGTTCCTAATAAACAAAAGAAGCACTTATGGATAGTACTGAACAAAGGCTCTTAATATTTTTTCAATTTATATACAAAATAAATACTGTACAAACAAATAAATTAAAAATAATTAAATCTCCAAAGTAAAAGCTGCTGGAACTCAAAAATACACAACATTAAGTAAAGTCCAAACCACATAAAATGCAAACATATGCTGTCAAGGTATCTATCATTTTTCATTCCATTATAATTATTTTTATTCACAAGCACTACTTTCTTGATTGAGTTAAATAAAATCTACATTTTTAAGTGGATTCCAAAGCACTTCAAACATCCAAGTCAAAGGGGGAAATGATCCTAAAAATTAATGAACATAGCCCAGAGCACAAAACATTTACTTGGCATACTGTCAATTAATAGGGAGATAATTATAATTTCATGGTAGCTGCAGCCTCACTTACAAACAATATTTACAATACCAAAAAGTTAATACTAAAAGGCATTATATATCTACATCAAATGCAAATGAAATATATTGAAGGCAGCATGTATGCTTAAAATTACTTACCGAAATACACACAGTAGATCAACCACAATCAAAATTTTATTTCATATGATGCAAGTAATTCCCAACATACATACAGACTTGAAAGTCACAACACTAAACTGCACTCTCAACGAAGAAGGTGACCCATTACATTATGCACACACATTCAGTTATCCTCAATTCAATAACCATTTCTGTAAACAACTAGATGAACAATTACCAGCAAGACAAGTCAAAGAGAAGAAATCCTGAATTATACTAGCTCATATTTTACATTACTTCAGTACACAAATATCTGTCAGGGATCTATGAAGTCCTCTGTCTAAGATACTTCACCAGTAATTTATTGACAAACAAAAAAATTTTACACAAGTGTGACTAGATAAAAGCTACCAGAACACTATATGAATAGAAACACAGCCTAATACATTATTTAACATAGAAAATTTTAAATAAATAATATTTATATAAGGATGCAAATAGTAAGCAACAATATAGGGAAAATAATAAAACATCAGTCCTATCTGATGTGCACTTAAACTCATGAGAGGTCAAAGAACTTTATTAATATTTAAATTTAATTTAGTAAACTACCTAACACTTCATGTCCAACATTCTAGTTTCATGTCTTTCCATTAGTTAATGATAATAGCTACATGTTTAGGCTTCATTCTTATGAGTTTATAAGTTCATGATTGAGTTATACTTAAAGTTACTAATAAGAGATTAAATAAAGATTGGGATTCTCTAATTTCTCTGTTATTAAATAAGAATTAGCAATAAGACTAATAAAAAGAATGATAAGGGAAAAGGATACTTCGTAAGAGATTATTCGAGCAATTCTTCAAATTGTACCCAGGTGGGCACATTTTGTGTGAGTACGAAAATCATCCGATTCATAAAATACAATAAACTCTGAATACAGTTATTAGGACATTTTCAGATATTGAATTAAAAAATTTTATTAAATTGCTACCCCAGCAAAACTGAGAGCAAGTTTTCATAGGGTTTTGCTGTCTTTTAAGAACATAAATGTACTTTTACATTTAGTAAAGTTTTATAATTTAAAAAAACAATAGAAATAAAAAGTTAAACATTTCAATCCTTAGTTAAAGAATAAGTGATTGCTACCTTAGCACATAAACTGAAGTCATCTAAAAGTTCATTGAGCAAGTTTTACAAAAAGTAATTACTTTTAGAAATATTCTTGATAAACAGTCATTTTATTAGGGAACAGAGTGTCAAAAAATTATTATTCTTCATTTGTTAAATTAGTTTCATGGGTTAAATTTCATGGGTTCAGATCAGCCATTGACAATAGGTCTCAACACAAGTTTGAGACATTATTCATTAAATATATAATAAAATTCTATTAACTTTTTAGTTAGAACGTAGACAACATTTGATGACACGATAAAGGAGTAATGAAGCTCATCAATGAGTAGATGGTATGTATGTGAACAACTGAACAGTGTTTTGGCAGAAAAGGATTGAGGCTTATTAAAAGGTAATTATTGGAGTAAAGAGTATTCATATATGTTATATATAATTTTGTATAAGTCCCTGCCTTTGATGAATTCCATAGTTAATGCCATTGTTGAATAACAGTTACAAAATTTGTAATTGAGAAAGGATTTTAATTTTGCAGTTCTTTTTGGCATGCAAATCTTCCATGTCATAGCATCTTAGTCATGCATAGCCTTTGAGAACCAGTTTATTTCCCATTTTTGTTGTAATGCTATAGTTTATAAAGTAACAATGAATTTCATTTATATAACTGGTGTGATCTGGGCTCTTGATTGCTTGAATTGCAGACTGTGATTCTGACTGAATCATTGATTCTTGTTGGAGATAATATTGTACAAAATATTGCAAGGGCTTAAATATTGAAACTAATTAAACTTTAAAAATTGAATTATGGTCTTCAAGTTTTATTTTCTTCAGGAATTCTATCTCTTCCAATGGTTACAAAAGCAGCTCTTATATTTTCACCAACTTTTAATCCACCTATGCAATTTAATTTGATTTTTGAAGTATTTTGGAATTTGTTGATTGAATGAATATTTTGATGCATTTTTACTATGGGGGCACTGAACCCTTATTATTTTACTTTTCATATTCATTTTTTTATTTAGTCCTCACTGTCTGAATACAATTGAAAGATTAGTTTTTTCAGTTACTATAGCTATACAGATTACTAAGAGTAAAGCATGAAAACCTCGTAGAACAGTAAAATCTATTATTGCTATTTTATAAGCTCTGGTGATGAATAAAAGAACTGTGAGCATGACATACTTTTTATTAATTTTATTTTTCTAATCGTTAAAGGGAGTGTCTATGATGTAACATTTCTAATTATTTTTTCTATTATTTTTATGAACACTACTTTTAAAATTTTACTAATCATACCTTATCTGTGACCAATAGACCTTAAATTTTGTGTTATCAGGAAGATACTAATTTTCAAATATCATGAGATAAAAGAAAAATCCATTGTCATATGCCAAGTAGTTAAAGACTTAGTGAGAAAATAAATTCTTGGGTTGGAAAGAAATGAATTTTTTAACCTCACTATTAATACCACTGATTGATATGGTACTGTCTTACATTCTACAAAGTGTTGAGAGAATTTTTATTGACTGATTACAATTATTTTTAAGTCCTTTCAATAATTATTAGTAACGCCATCAACTAGTGTACTGGGTGTTGTGCAAAGGTTTCTTAAATGTACTCCACCATATTGATAAGAAAGCTTGCTCAATATCCAATCTTTTTAGTGCTGCATATTTATTATATATTTTATCTTTGTTGGTTTCACATAGTAGTTTCAAACTGAGGGATGATATTTTTGTTTCTATTAGTACAGGCATAATTTCTCTTTTATAAGTTATAAGAGTAGCATTTATTGTATTATGGATAAATACTGCTGTTCTTGGCTTTTAGAAAGAGTTTGATAATAATACAATTTTCATTCAATAAATATTCCTCTCACTTTTCCATCCATTGCATAGAGTTCTTGCACTAAGACTTTGTATATATTTATATAAACTTTGTTAATCTAAATTATCTATATAATAGTTTAATTGGATTACTGCAGATTTATTTGAATAAATTTTAATTAAGTATAGTGTAACAAATTTTAATCCATCGTTAGTATCTATAAAATCCATACTGTATATTGATTTAGATAATGTAAAATTGTTAACATTTATGTAACTTTAGTATCTGATTCAAAAACTTTTAATATACCAGATACCTGATAGAATGTGCTGGATGGTTGGTTGAATACTGACATTCATTCTTTGAAAACAGGCAATTTATATATTTAGGGTGAGTTGTTATGTTTCCATTTTGAAATTTTATTTTTATCATAAACTTTTATTATTTCAAGAAAAACAATTTTATAATGCTTTAAAATAATGCAAACAATTGAAGAAACTGGAAACTCAAAATCACTATCCAATAATCAGAATTTTAAGAAAAAAATAAATAATTATTATTTACTTTTTAAGGAGTGCCACTTCAAAAATATTGCCAAGATGGAAAACTTTAAATTAAAATATTTAGTGATCCTTTCATGCAGTACATATATACAATATAATTAATTTGTACTATCAATTAACATTTTAAAAAAAACAACTATTAATTGTTAATTATATAAATCAGTTTCTTTTGTATAACTATAGGGTTCCTCAAAACATTCTTACAAGTGGAAGAAATTAGAAAATGTGAAGATTGTTAACAAATAATTCACACATATTTTTAATGAAGAAAAGAATATTAAAAATTTTTATCAATAGAGAGCACTTTATGGATAAAATCAATCAATATGCAAATTATAATTCTATAAAATAAAATGTGTACCACTGACAATTTGAATCTTATTGCTGACTCAAATGAAACATCCAACTTATGATGCTGAATTGCAGTAAGTCATCTTTACAGAATTAAAGGTCATTCACCACAAAATCATACCACAAATCAAACCACATATGCTGCATACTGCAATAAATGGATTTTTTACTAGGTTGCTAAGTATAAATTTCTGTGTTAGCTTACATGCTGAACATTTACTGTTGTGATATGCTTGCTAACATTTGCCCAGCTAATAAATGTAAATTTAAGTAAAATTCTGTAACTTTAATGCATGAAGCACCCTCTTTAAAAAATGTTGAAATAAAATTTATCTCTACCAAACAAATTCTCTTTCTGGGTGTAACCTATTTTATTATCAACTGCTTATTCCACAATATTTACTATCAAAGGGTATATAATATTTTTTGCATCTTTTTTATATCATCCATCATCTTTCTAACTCATATTATTATATCACTTTTATCTTTGCACTTTTATGAATGAACTTTTAAGGTGTTTACAAATTTATGGAACACTTTATATGTTCTTTAACATTAGACTCAAAATTTGATGATTCATTCCTCACACACACAGATTTTACAAACAAATAACATAGTTAATATCTGAAAAAGATTGTGGTGTAAGAAAACTATTTGTCTAAAAAAATTATTTCATTTCTTTAGGTAAAATTTTGGATAAATTTCCCTTCTAGAGAAGCTCATTAATTTTGACATTAGTGCTTTTCATGTTTTGACTTAGTAAATAATAATGGATTGTTTGAACACTTTCATAATTTTAATAAAGAAAAGACCTTCAATCAACAACCTTGAAAATGGATTCACAGTATTTTTCACTATAAAAAATTTATCTATTTAAAATATTTTGGATTTATTTATTTTATTAATTTAATATTTTGGAACACCATTTTGAATTATTTTAAAGATATGAGATTTTGCAAATTTAAATTTACTTTGGCTGTGTTTTAATCCCAATTTATAATATACTATCCAGGTCATTTATCATTTCATCTACTGCTGAACTATTGATTTCTTCAAATAAATAACTTAATTCTTTAGAGGTCACAAAAGATAACATTCGAGCTGAATTCCTAAAAACTAATAAGCTTGTATATTTGTAAGCTTATACTGTAAGGTTGTATTTTGAATCTAAAGATAAAAAATACATCATTTATTGTCCTGAAATAAGATTTTTATGAAAGTTTGTTTCTTGATAAGCTATCCAGAGAGATATGAATTGTAATTATTATATATAGTATAGTTTTTTCCCAGCAATCTACAGCATTTAATAAACAGATGAACCAAACATATTTAAATTTATAGTTGTACTGGTAACAGAATCTTTGAAAGAGACCCTCTTTAAATAAAATAAAGTAAGAAAAATTCATGTACTGTTTACATTCTACACAAAAATAAATAAAAACAAAAGCTTATAAGCTAGCGTGTACAACAAAAGAAAATGATTTTCATTCTGAAGAAATCTTATTAATTTATTAAAATAACATAAAATACATAAGTACACATTTAAAAGAAAAGCTTTCTTTTAAATGTCCTTGGCTTAATAATAATATAAAAATCAGGGCACATGTACAGATTTCCAAAAGTCAAATTCCAGGAGTACAATCAAAAATTTCCAGGAGGTATCGACATTCATGTTAAATAATTTATTTTAAAAATTGTTCTTAACCAAATAAGTATATAATTGTATACATGCAAAATTTTTGAATTATACTTGTAAATAACAGAAATAAATAATTGCAAAAATTAATGAGAATATTTTTTATTTAAGTTAGAATTATATTTAATGATTACTTCAAAAGCCTAATATGAATTTAGTTATAATAGAAAAAATCAATATCTTATATTATAAATAATTATTTTTTATATAACTGATTTATACATTGTATAAAATGATGGGTAATTTTAGAATGTTTAAATATCTTCAATAGATTTCTATCTATTAATTGCTTGAGTATTTCAAAAGAGATTTCAAATATAAATATACTTACTCAAATCAAATATTAGATAAAGTTTCCATGATAACTTTTTTTATCAACAATTATTATAAAAACAATTTTTAATTTTTCTTCTGTTTACTTTCAAACTCTTTTAAACTATTAATTTTACATCCATATTCTAGGCTTTTCTATTTCTTTAATTATTCAATAGATTTTCAATTTTCTCAGTTATTTATATATACAAACATAGGAAATAAGTATGTAAGTGTGTGTGTATATATATTTGTTTGACTTTTCCAGAGTCCACTAGTCATTGAAAAGACACTTTCCACCATGCATATAAAACAATTTATTTCAGTATTTATTTCATTAATAAACAAATTCACCCAGTTTCACTGAAATTATATGGAATTTTTGCCAAAGAAGATATACTTTAATTTAGTTTTATATTTATAGACTAATATTCAGTGAGTTTTACATAATATAAATAAATAGAAAACAAATTAAAATTGCCGGTCTGATCACACAATATGATAATCTTTTTGATCATTATTTCCTTTCACTTTGCACAAAAATCTAAATTCTAATCCAGTCCTGATTAAACTGGTTTATCCCAAAATTATTGGGGCTTTTATTTTAGGCAACAGTTATGAAAACAACAATGTAATATCAATCATGCCGCCATTTAATGGTAACATTTAAAGCTAATATTCCATTAGGTTTTCGGACAATTCCATTAAAAATTTTAAAACAAAAAGGGAAAAGAAAAGAAAAATTATAATATTTTCCACAAAAAATAAACGCATCAAGGTAAGTAAAATTCCACGAGTAAGTGACGAATTTCCAGAAGTCACATTAAAATTTCAGGGGTTTCAAGGACCCTTAAAAATTTATTCAAATTCCAGGAGCTTCAAAGAATTTCCAAGAGTTGCACAAACCCTGCATATTATTTCTTCTTTTTCCGAATCCTGAAATTTTCTTACAAATTTTACCATTTCTCTATCTTATTCTCAAGTCTTTACATCCTATTTTCAATTATTTTCCTTGTAATAAAAAAACTTATAAAATAAGCTATGAATAAAATATTTAGTTCATGAAATTTTTCGCACATAGATGCATCTATAAAAAAATCTATTTGCAATATACAATCATAAACTAAGTTTGCTTGAACGATCGTGTTGCTTTAGGGAAATGCTGTTTATACCTGCAGTTTAACTAGCAAACATCACAATTTTTTCCTTAAAAACCTAAATACAAAGCATCTAGATTTAGATTTAAAATTAGGGTGGTTCCAAAAGAACCTAGGACCGCAACCATAGGTCTATTGTACTATTAACACAAAGCATCTAAGAATTATGTAATTTATGAACCATATTTCTATTTAGTATTAAAAGATATATTTTAAAGCTTTTTCAGCCATTTTTTATCTAGACATATAGTTGGGTAAATATCAAAAGAACAGCTTATTACTTTAGAAATATTTTTAAGGAATATATATATTTATGGTATATATATATGTATTGCATTCAGCGATCGATTCTCCTAATTATCAAAAATTTAGTGATATTAATTATTACTTTATATTGATATAATAAATAGTTTCCTCAGGATAATGAATTTCAAAGGGTGATGGCACAACTAGTCTTATTCAATAGCACCCAGAATTTGTTCAGAGAACTAGTTACATTTAAGATTCATTCAGAACTAGTTTACATTTCATATCTGCCTCAAGACTGCCTTTTAACTAAATTGCATTTAAATATTGATAGAAAAGAGATTTTAGATTTAATTAAAAACATCTCTTACTACTAAACTTTTAAAATTCTAACTTTAAAAATTTTCAAGATAGAAATCTGTCTTCAGAACAGAAAAGTGACACCCAAATATATGATTATATATATGTATAAACAGATATTTACAGAGACCAATCAGTACATTATGTATTGGCATAATCTATTATCAAGTATTCTATTGCTTTTTAATTAAAAAAAAAAGATATTTCGAATTAAGAAAGAATAGTTACAAAAAAACCATATTAAAGTCAAAATAAATATATAAATGTAAAAACAGATATATAACGTTCAAGTTAAAAATGTATAAATTATTTTTTCCTTATTTTATGATTAAAACAGTATTTAATTTATTGTTAATTTCTCAATGGTTATATAAATGATTATAAGTGAATGCTGTCACTTTAATCCTCGATACAAAATGTCATTTTCTTATGCAAAAAATTTTACATCCGAATAGAACATTGTATGATGGCACATAAAAACAGTCAGAATTTTAAATTAGTGAAAACATCATCATAATCTTAACATTTTTCCTATAAAGTTAAAAATTCTAGTGTCATAAAAATTTTATAAATCGAAAGACAAGATAGGAAAAATAATGACTATGAATGGAAATATTTTATTAAATATAAAGTGACAAAATTAAAGGTGATGCTAAGATTAAATCATTAAGATAGTTTTCTAGATTTCTGGGAAAAAAATGCAGTACCCAAATTAACAATTAAAATACTTCGGTAAGGAAAAGATCAATTAATTAAAATGCATACAATGCATTTAAAAAAATCATCTATTATTATCATTATTATTAAGCAGATACATAGAAATTTACAAACATAAATAAATTATATGAAAAGAATACCTTTGCTAATCTTATTTAAACCTTTTATAAAATTTTAAAACAGGATGAAATGAAAATCTGAACTTCTAAAATTAAGCATCTCTAAAAATTTTTTAAATAATTCTCCTTATTCAGTGTCCCATTCCCAACTCTATTTTAACTATCTAAAAACATAAGATGTGATGCAATTATTAAGCAAAATACTTTAAAACATTGCCTGGAAATTATTCTTAAGCTTCTTATGCAAAATAGATGTTAAATTTTAAAAATAATTCAATTAATTAAATAAGAAAAGTTAAATCATACTTACTATACAACCTGTAGAAAAGGACGTTAAATTAAATTTTCTTGACTGTGCTGAGAATTCTGATGTGAATAAGCTGACACCTTCAAATAATACTTTCTTTAATGAGTAAGACTCACTATCAGATGTATTTGAATCCGTATTAACATTACTGCCTGAGTGGGAATTCAATCCAGCTTCATCAAAATATTCAGCTCTAGAAATAATTTAAATTTTCTCAGTTATAAAATATGAATCCCTTTTTAATAAAAAGAGTAGTAAATTTCCTAAATTGAAATTATATCGGGAATCATAAAATCATGTAATTGAATTAAACATCAAAAGAAATTAATTTTACAGAATAATTTATTATAATTAAATGAAGATAATGAATATAACAAAGGGAATTAATTGCTAATTTAAAAAACTTATTTCAACAATTAATTTTTATTAGTGAAGAAATATAAACAGTTGGAATATATTCAATAAAATTATGTCGTCTACACATATGTGTATTTATATTCATATTTTTAATATCAGAATTTTTTGAAATATCACATGAAAATACAGTATTGCAATCTTTTTTTGAAGCACAAAATACAAAAGAAATTTAATTTTAATCATTCATCACATTTATACATTAAATTTCTCAAGGAATTAATTTAAAATAATTTATTGAACTTTAGAAGTATAAATATAACATTAGATATTTATTGACATTGTCGCACTGTTCTTTAGAAGTAATTAGACATTTTGCAGTAGATTTTATGCAATTTACAATATCAGATTAGTTTTATCCTACAGAAAACTAAGTGGGGAAATAAAAAATAACTTTTCCTCACAAATTTTATCAAAGAATAACTGCAATCAAGAATACATATAATAAACACATTATCTTTATAATAATCTTGATATTAATAAAATATGTTAGAAACATTTTGTGAGTATACTTATATGAATTTAAAACAGCGTTGAGCTGTACCAGTAAGGTGTAAGCAGTTGAATGTCTTTATAATTCAGAAGAGGGGTCACATTTTTAAGCAAAATTAAAGATTTAAGTTAAATTTATAAAGAAATGAAACAGAGAATCACATATATATAAAAAGACATTTTATAAAAAGTCATGCATTATGCAAATCAATTTGAATCTTTTCTGTTTCTATCATAGTTTTATTTTTAAATCACGTATTTTATTTATATTTTTGAATACTAAATTTCTCAATCAAATGTCGATTCCTAATACAGGGATCTCTTTTTTTTTTATTTCTCCTTTGAAATTCTAAACAACAAATGTTTTTTTTTTCACCATTAAATTTTTAACTTTACAAACTCAATCCATATTATTTGAAGATTTTGATAAAAGATATTCAAGCATGAATATAAATTATTAAAATTTCCTCTTTATACCTTTTTTTTTTTAACAATCAGTGTTAAAAACTGCAACTTAAAGGTTATTCATTTACTCTATGGATTTATATTTCAGAGACATACTTAATGTTTATGATAAAAATAGCTATGTATGAATACAATAGATATGAATAACTAACTTTGATATATTAATTTCCAAAGCAATGCCACTAGATGAATTCTTAGGAACATGTTCAATTTTGAATGAAGCATTCTGGAGTCGAACTTTCATATTGGCAAGAACTAGAAAATAAGTTTTTAAAAATACATTCTATTTTTATCAAACAAAAAAACATAAATCAAAAATACATCAATTATTAAATTTGAAGAAAGTTACTGTTAATTACTATTTTTTATAGGAAATAATAAAAATTATAATGTGATGATTATATTGTTTAGTTAATAAAAACAATTATCAAGCAAGTGAATAATAAAAAAAATCTAAGAACAATCAACAGTAAATACACTTTTAAGCGAAAGTCTGTAATTTTATACCTGGTCTTCACACTTTCTTCTTAAAAGGATTACTTTTTTACCCAAAAGGAAATTATCGAACATGAAAGATAAGATTTTTATAGTAATAACCCTTTTATTCTTCAAATGAATTGCTATGGCATAGCAATGTCATAGAAATTTTTCCTTTTGTCTTTGAAGGAAAAAAGGCAAAATTAAAAATACTTATAGATTTCAACTATGGCAAATGAAAATATGAGAAATTTTCAATGATTTTCAAAGATTGTAAGAAATTTGAATAAAGAAACAAGAAACTTGAATGAAAATTTACAATTTATATATTTATAATTCCATATTTTATTATAAACTTTTTTAATATACAGCAACAACTTTTTACTAAAAATAATTTTACTAAAACTTAATAAAAAGACCAATTTAAGAATAGGTTTATAGAAATATGCTTCATAAACTAATAATAATTATGCTTTAAATAAAATTTTCTCATAATTATAAAAGTATAAGAAATGAGTGTCAATAATTGTAACCAATTTTTATTTATCTCCAAAAAACTTTGGGGTATATGAAAACAATGCCAACAATTGGGAACAATTTCCTAAATTTTCTTATCAAACGCTTCTCAATTTTCTTGCCAATTGAAATAATGTGATTTTATGAAATTTTGTATAACTGTGATTTTGAGTGCCTTTTTCAATCTTTCAACCACAGTATACTTTATAACAAAAAGGTAGAAAATTTATTTTTTATAATTTAAATTAATATTGATTGAAAATGTAACAAAAGAAATGGGAAACAACTGCAAAATCCTACATTTTTAATTTTGGTTAATAACATATTTAAGTGATATTTTTTAGAAAATATTATATTAATAATTTCCACATTGGCAAATGATAA
Organism: Latrodectus hesperus; assembly: GCA_037975125.1. Classification (NCBI taxonomy): domain Eukaryota; kingdom Metazoa; phylum Arthropoda; class Arachnida; order Araneae; family Theridiidae; genus Latrodectus; species Latrodectus hesperus. Next base: position 46,610,121 of record CM075856.1, on the reverse strand, counting down.
AAAATGATATGTAGTATTGTCAAAAGTCTACAACCAACAATAATGCTATCAATAACATGAATATCATCAATTTTTATAATACTTAGTTTTTAATTTAGCAATGGCACAACATCTAAGAAAAACCTATTGTTTCCTAATAAGATTTAACCAAGCAATAACACTAAATCATGGTGAAAATATTATTTATAAAAATTTCTTTATAATTAATCTGGTTGAAACACATGCCTCAAAATTTCTACATTAAATCTTACTTAACTAAAAGATTTTTGATTTGATTAATTTGGCTTTCGTGAGCGTTACAGGCATAAGATCAAATATTAATTAACTTTGTATTGTGACAATGTTTAAAACTAGAAGTGGAAACTCTATGATAAATAATTATTCAAATGAGTAAAAGAGAATATATTAAAAAATACATATATTCTAGCAATTCAGAATAGTAAAATAACGCGAACATTGCTTCTTATAACAAATCAAAATGTTGGAAAATTTCTATATAAGATTCAGTTCATCTAGTCAAATATTTAGTACATGAAATACTTATAAAAAATTTATTGCAATTCATATTTAAAAACAGAATGATATCATTGAATGTTATGTCACTTTCATCATAATTTATTTCCATGAAATGTCCATTTTAAAAATGTCATTTTCATCACAATACCCTTGAAACATACAAATTTGTTTTCTGATTTCTTTTAAATTTTTAATTAATAACTCATATTTACAAATAAATATTGAAGTTTTTTAATTTCAAACAATTAAAAATGAAAATTTTCAAACTTATGACTATAAACTAACAAATAGCAATTTTAACTTCATATTCTGTAAAACTTATTTAAAAACTTATCTGTAAAACATTAATACTAATGAATCATATACAATGAGAGGAAAGGTTTGTCAGCAGAGCATTAAAGTTCTGTGCATGTTGGAATTGATTAAAAAATTGCAACCAATTAAAATATGCAATGAAACTCGTCATATTAAAAATCCACTTAAGGTTGTATACTGTAGACAAAGCAATACATTTCAAATTTAGCATGGACTAAATCCAAAAACAATATGCAATGAAACTCGTCATATTAAGAATCCACTTAAGGTTGTATACTGTTGACAAAGCAACACATTTCGATTTTAGCACGGACTAAATCCAAAAACAATCCAACTATATATAAATTAACAAACTATTAAACAATACTACTGCTATCTACTTTTACTTATCTACTTAAACCAGTTCAATATAAGAAATTAAAAATTAGTTCAAACATTAGGAATGATAAATTGAAATTGATTAATTTTATTTTCTATTTCAACAAACGATTTTACAACTTTAACTTTCACAACTCTAGTTGAATTTTACTATAAGATTAAATTAAATTCTGATATCCAGAAATATTATTTTAAAAAATTCAATATGAAACAAAAAAATTTTAATTTCCTGGAGATATTCAATGATAATGAAAACATACGAAAATCAATAAACTGGGCTAATTTTTCCAATCCTTCTGATCGGTCAGAAACATCAACATCTTCTTCATCTTCCTCTTCACAATTGGTACGAGCTAATTTGTATTCTTCAGCTAACTGCAAGCTAGATGTAGTACTTGCCCACATAGAGTCAAACATAGAAACTGTTTTAAGATATACATACATTAGATTACACCATAATAAATCATGCAAAATTCAATATATTCATATAAATTTATAGTTGCTTTTATACAAAAATTTTAAACATATCAAGTGAATTTAGGCACTTTTTAATAACTACAAGTTTAACCATAGCAGATTATTTAAAAAAAAATAAATAAAACTATCCTAAGTGATGGAATTAAACTAAAGAAATTTTTTAAAGTAAACAAAATGCATGACTACTGAAGATAAATTTAAAAAAATTAAAATTATTTCATTGGCATAAAACATTATTCTTATTTAATATTAATCTACTAATAAAATACATGATACGATTTTAATTTAGTTTTTAATGTAATAAAGCGTGAAAAAGTTACAAAAGAGAGTTCATTGGAGAATTAACAGAATAGTCATTTATTTAAAATGCTAAAAATATCTTAGCAAATTCATCAATTATAACAGCTATTTTAATTTTACAGAAAAATGTGCTATTTTTTTAAAAATTAAATTTTTTAAACACTTTAAATGTTCAAAATATTCAATTTTTTTTAAATGGTAGGATTTCTTATATTTCATTTACTTTAGTGATGGAAAAGTTAAATACTCATGTGTTACCTCACCAATCATTTCCACAAACACTTGTAATGAAATATTACAATTCAACACCAAATGTTGTAATTCAGTGATTTCACAGCTTGAGCTTTATTCATAGGTTTACATTTAATTTTAATCAGTGTTTTTACTTCTAGTGCGTTGGAGTTTTTAATTTATGATTACATATTTATAATCATGCCAATGTAAAAATTGAAACATAAATTAAAAGTAAATTTTTATCTATTTGTTTCAATGAAATTCTAGACTATATAACTGATCTTTTTCCCTCACACTTAGACAACTTTTTATGGCCGACAATTTAATATAATACTTGACAAGATAATACAGATAAAGTACAAGTACCAAAATTATTTATATTGAATACGATGCCTTTCAATTTAACATTACCGTGTTCTTCTAATTAATCTATTAGATCTTTCATATTTTTTAATTTAAGAAAGAAAGCATTATGACTACTAATTTGCATAGTTACAGCAATAATGTAAGCCAATAATGTTATATAACAATAACACAAAATTAATTTTTTCAGAATTTTGTCCTAGAAAAATGAAAACAATTCTAAGTTAAATATAATTATTTTTCATTAAATGCAGTGAAAATATTAAATTTAAAAAAATGTTTGAGTCATATCAAAAAATGTCAAATTTTATTTTTGGCCAAAAAACTAAAACTTATAATTTATCATTTACAAGTTTTATACTAAAGATTTTAATTTCAAAATTTTAAACATTTCTTGCGGAAATAATTCCATTAAAAATTTTATTTTACTCTTTAGTTTTTTCCTCTTAAAAATTATTTTCACTTTAAAGTTAAAAAGATTATTTTTAATCAATTATTGTTTTTAAAAATTATTTAACCTTAAAATCAACATTAAAGACAAACATTACATCCCCACATCAGAATTTTAGCAATCTTATGTGAAAGCCGAAAATTTATAACTAAAAATACTACAACAAAAACTATTCAGAAATTTTTTTAAAAAATATTTCATTTTTTTAAGAAGGCTTTTCCAAGATGAATGATTAACTTTCATTTAGTCTTTCAAATAAAAACTCTTCTCTAAGTTTCATAATTTAATTTTAACAATATTTAAACTAATTTTAATTTTTATTCTTCTTAATGCACACTAAATCATTGATGGAAATAAGTTATCTTCATAGATAAATATATTTTTGTTGAATTTAAGTGCTTGGCCATTTTTCAAATTTAGAATACTTTTAAATAAAAAATGCTAATGTTTGTTCAAAATTGAAGAAATACAAATTTGGCTTATTTGTTGCTCAACAGTCAGTTTTTGCAAATGAGGGCTAATCAGACTGGCCCCTTAGTTTTAAAATGGATTCCAAACCACTACAAACATTCATACTCAAAGTAGGACTCAAACCCACGAACTGTTGAATTAAGTATTCGGTAACCGAACTGTTGAATTAAGTTTCGGTTATTGATGTGCAAATTTATGAAGAATAGATCTGGAATATTGAATTCAAAGTGAAAATATATAGCCAAATTTGAACCGAAATTATGTGGCAATCAATAAAATTTAATAATATAAAATATCAGTATCTTATATAAAATAAAAAAGTATTTTTTTCAGCAATATAAAATAACAATAAAAATACAATATAGTAATCTAATTTTCTAGACATAAAAATAAGATTAAACAATTTTTTTAACATAAAATAAATACACGTTAGCAAAATGAACTTACCATCTTCTGGACGCTCTTTAGGTTGTACAACTAATTTAATGCCTTTTAAATCAATCAGGGAATTTTCCTGTATTATTGACTTATAAGGTATATAAATATGAACTAATTCAATTGATCCATGTAAAAATTCGATTGGAAGATTATATTCAGCACTACGTTCATTTAGAGCCTAAAAAAATATCACCAAAAGATTTATAAGAATTTTAAGCAATGTTTATTTTTAAAATAAAATTTATCATTTTTTTAATAAAGAATTTTAACTGACACAAGTTTAAAAAAAACATTTATACATAACATAATTTATTTTTCAAGAAAAGTAAACAAGAAAGCTAAAAATATCAATATTGATGCAGAAAAAAATTAACACTCAAGAACATTTGAAGTTAATATTTGAAATCTGATATTTTTTTATTTAGATGAGACTAAACTGTTTTATCATGTTTTTAAGGAGATGATTTTGGTATTCAAGGGAGAAAAATATACAACTGAAGAACATTTAACAATTTTGATAAGACTCAAGATCAAAAAATATTATGCACCTAGTGATTAAAAAAAATTAAATTTTGCGATTTTTGATTTGTATTTTGAATGACAGAATCAAACTAACTCCATGTCCAAAATACAGGGAAAAAAATCAAATGATTTAGAATACACCTCATTATATTAATATCAATTATATTAATGAATTTATAACCAATTATATTAATGAATTTAAAATAGGCTCAAGTGAAGCGTGTAAGCAGATTTACACATGGTGCAAGTGTTAAAAAGAGAGACATCAAGTGTCCACTGGCAAATCACAAGAGGTAAATCAAGAGGCTTTGATTTTTTTAAACTTTAAAGTAAAAATAAACCATAAATACTGCAAATTGGATAATCAATTTTTACCTCAAGAAAGAATAACTTATTGGGGATAATTGCCTTTATCACAATAAACCAGAAAATTTAGAAACAATCAAAATATAATTGTCTCCTATGCTTATACAGTTTTTATACTCAGAACCAAAATATATTAAAAAATTTAAAAGTAGCTAAAAAATTATTAGAAATAAATACTTTTGAATGAAAGTGTGAAAAATTTGCAGTTCCTATTTTGAGCATATAATGTATACTCACAGCAACAAAAATTAAATATAAAAAAACAATTAAAAATGTTTTTAAATATACAGATATGGTTTGTCACTCATTAGTCCTTTTCTTGCACACAATGGTTGATTAAACCATGAACTACAACTTAACCTAGATTCAACACTATTAAAAATATCTAATTCAAGGTGAGATTTGAATTTACAAACTGTTGAAATGATGGGTACAGCATTAACCATTCAGATGATAGTTTAGCTTTAAACATATAGGATTTGTATCCAAATTGATGAGCAAAGTGTTATTAAAAATGAAAAATTCTGAATAAATCTATTGATTAATCAAAATTAATAGTAAATAAAGACAGAATGATTTAATTTATCAATCAATTATCATTTTATGAACATAAGGTTTGATTTGTTTATTGCTCAACAGTCATTTTTTGCACACGAGAGCTAATTAGACCAGGACCTACAGTTTAAAATGGATTCTGAACCACTACAAACATCCATGTCCTAGATGGGATTCAAACCTACAAACTGTGGAACAGAAGGCAAGAGCGCTAACCATTCGATAGCTTGGCTTATGAACATAACGGCTAATCAAATTAAGCAATTACAATTTAATGTGGATTAATTACAAACAAAATTCTAGTAAAAATGAGGTTATTTCTTTTAATAATTTAATACAATTGTTCTATTAAGTCCTGCACAGCAGCATTACAGGAATGTTCTTAAATTTTGTTATCATTTCTTTGCAGACAAAACAAAATTAAAATAATTTAATAAATTATTTCAATTTTTTATTTTGTAATACATATTTTAACAAGTTCAATAAAATTCCTTTCCTATCATCATTTTTAGAAGGAAAAAAGCATTATTCAGAAATATCACAACATCCAAAATTAAAACTTTTTTCATAATTTTGAAAGAAAATTATACAATAGTTTGTGGAAAAATTGTTTAAACTTGTGATGATGAATAAAATTTTAAAAAAGAATATTCATATAATGTTAGTTTGAATCCAGATACAAAAAACTGCTTGAAATGAAAGATACTCATAGCTTTTAAATGGCCCCAGATTTCAGATTTATGACTGAAATTTTATCAGAAAAATTCTTTGCTTGAATTTAAAGAGTCTTTTTCCAGATCTAAAAATATTTTGTAGAATAAATCAGCAATTGCTAAAGTTTCTCATAACAAGAAATGCTACTGACTGTAACATATTGTCCTATAATAAAGTTCTATTAATGTAAGTTAACATAATAAAGAATAACAAAAAGTTTGGATAATCAATAAATAAATGCACCAAAGTTAAAATATACAAAATAAATTATAACTAAGAATTTTTTCAATGTTTAAATGCGATATTAAATTTATTAAGCATGAAGTTCTTTTAACTATTGTAAAAAAGTAGAGTTTCATAAAACATAATTTCAGCAAATTTAAAGTTAATTAATTATTACCAATTTTCTAACTTCAATATTACAAAAAACTTTTATTTACAGAATTATTCAAGAAAACAATAACTTTACAAATTTATCATATTCATGAAATATAAAACAATTTGATATTGGTTCGTAATAAAAATAAACAATAGAACAAATTAATTTAACTGACCAATTTTTTTAAACTTACAGCAAAATATATAAATATAACTATTACAAGTTCGTAATATTTAACAATACATTTTAATCAATCATAATTAACATGATCAAAATAAAAACAAAGCTATTACGCATTCAACAACAAAAGCCCTGCAATCCATTATGCAATAGCTATTTGTGAATACAAACTAAATACAAATATTTTATAATTACCTGTACGTTTAATCGAACATTTTCTACAGATCCTTTCCCTTCATACCAGCTCATGTTCAAATCATGTTGAGATACATCATCCACATACTGTCCAATAAATCTTTTAATTAAATATCGAATTACGCGTTTGGATAATGTTTTGCATACGCTCCCTACAAATTCCCACTTCATTTTGCTCGCCTAATTAAAAGAATCATTAACTTTTACATAATACAAAGAATCTACTACAATTGAAAAACAAAGACGCATTGTCAAAACAAAAACATTACCTTCTAATACTTCACATTTGCAATAGCAGAAAAAAAGAAAAATAAATATTATCATTAAGATAATCGTAGTAGAAGTTATTTTTCATTAAGAGTGGAAAATAAAAGCAAAAGCGAAATACATAGAGAAATAAATCATTCTTACCCTCGAGCATAATCGATCCTTCACAGAACGAAACATTTTTTTAAAAAAAGGTTCTGATTTTAAATAAAATTTTAACTTTAAAATTAGAAAATTGTACAGTTATAAAATGCATGTATATCAATTATATATAAAAATAGAGAAAAATTTGTGAACTAAAATTATAAAATAGAAAACAATACACAGAAGTTACAAAATGCCCATCATGGACAAGAGAATCAGGGATCCCTGAATTTATAGGGGGCTTCAAGAAATTTCAAGGGTCTCGAAGGTAAATACATTGTAGTTTCGCACATCACTTCTGATTGGCTTACAAACCATCTAGAACCAATGAGGAGCGAATGCTTACTTTTAACTCTTTATTTTTTGACAACTTGGTTGTGGCAATATTTTAAACTACAAACATCTGCTTGCGCTTTTTGTTTGTAAACAATGAAAAGCTGTGAATTTTATTTTAGCAATTTACGAACAAAAGCCACGTAAGTTCTTATAATTAATGATTAACCTTATATACAGTATTTTCCTATTATTACCTTTACTTTTATTTATTAGTGATTGATAATTAAACTTAATATTTCTGTATTTAAATTTATTTATTAATTTACTCATTTTTCCCATTTGTCTCTGCGAAAAGTACTTTTAACACAAACTTTAAGATTATATATTTGTAATCTCTTAAAAAATCTGAGATTGATGATTTTGCATAATTCGAATTTTGAGAATTTAAGTTTGCCTTTTAACCTTTATAAAAATCAAAAACTTAGAACAAAATTAATTGCATTGTTCTGCAGCAAAAATCAAGCAATTGCAAATGTTTTGAAAGGATATTGTTCTAATTTGGCCGATCGGTCAGTTGAAAAGTTAACGCTCTGGCCTTCATTTTATCAGTTCATGGGCTAGATTCCCACCTTCACCGTGGATGTATATAATAGTTCGAAGTTCATTTTAAACTGCTTAGGTTTTGATTTAACTGGCCCTCCAGTGTCAAATCTGGTGTTTGACTGATTAATAAACCGAAACTTGTAATTTTTTTAAAAGTTTGTTACTTAATAAAATCCTATAAAAACTGTTGGCTATTAAATTTGGATTTCTTTTGACAAATTATGTTGTCAATATAGTTTTCTTGCAACCATTTTATGTTCTCATGAATTCTTATGTATGTAAAATATTAGTTAAAATTTTATTCATTCCGTAAAATAGCATTTTTGAATCAAATTTCTTGTTTATTTATACTTAAATAGTGCATATATGTAGCAAAGAAAAAAAAATAAATCTCATAATAGTTTATCATTTGTGTTAATTATATTGTACCTATTTTTCAATTATAAAGTGTACAGTGTTGATTTTTTCATTTATGAGGACCAGACTTATTGGCAAACATTTTAGTATAATCACTCAAATTAATTTTTCTCATGCTTATAAAAAACAAGTTGATGGCAAAACCTATAAAACTTCTCAAAGCTGAAAAATATTTTACCAATTTTATGTGAAATATCAATCTGATAATAGAAACTGAAGTTTTAAAAAATATACTTTTGTAATATATCATATTTAAAATTATATTAAAAAAACTGTTAAATTAATTGAGTAATGTTTAGAAACTACAATTCATTTATTATTGACATTGGAATTTATTTTTACAGCATGATATCTGAATATATATTCAAACTAATCTTAATTTATTTAATATCTGCTTCTGTATTTATCTTTAATTTTTTTCCAATAAAATACAAGATTTTAATTAATAAAAGGATGTTTTAAATATGGGTCATTTTGTTAATTTAAAAATCATCATTGAACAATTGGAATTATAATTAGTAAAATAATTAAAATTTTATGATAGTCAGGGATTTGCCATAGATTCAATTTTGCTGACTTAAATATTAGAATAAATATCAGCTGAGCAGGCAATCAAATTGTTGGGACTGTTCTCTTCAGTTCAACAGTTTGTGGGTTCAAATCCCTTTTTGTCATGGATGCTTGTAGGGGTTGGAATTTACTTTAAACTGTAGGTCCCAATCTAATTAGCCCTTGTGTGTTAAAAATTACTGTTAAGCGACAAACAAACTAGAACAAATATCAAGACTATGAAAACAGTGTCATTCAGTCATATAATACATTGAATATTGTTAAAACACTCGAGCTTTTGAGAAATTAAATTATTTTAAAAAGTATACATCAAGTATGGTGAGATAATGATATAAAAATGAATTATATACATTTACCTATATATATATATATTTCTAGTGCGAGACTATGGTTAATTTTCTTTCTGTGGTTAAGATTCATTCTACACATTAAGAAAAAGAAAGTCTGTTGAAAGATTCTTCTTAAAGTTAACTTTTTCTTGGAAACTAAGCATTCTTTAGTCAATTATTCATTAGCTATATTGCTACCATGTTAGGTTTGTTAAGAAATGTTATTCACTAGACATCCCTTTAATTCATAAATTATGTCTGATACTGGCAATAAAAATCTTATGAACATTATTATAAAGATTCTAACCTAAATTTAAGGTCATTAAACACATGAGGTATTGCACAAAGTCGACTAATTAATCTTGAAAATTATTTTTTCCTAATTTACCATTCCAAGAATTCAATTTTAAGCATTATTCCATCCAGGTGTAGCTATTAGCTCTAATATTTTAACTATATAAAAAATATCTTCATAATAAATGAGTGTATATATATAAATATTTCTGAACACCTAAAATATTCTGAAAAAAACTGTAGAATATTTCTTAAAATTTATTTTATATTTGCTGTATCCAAATTTATTCGTATATGAAAGATAATATAAATTAGTTAAATATTACCTAAAAAAATATCCATTAATTACAAGCATTATAAAAAAATACTGCATTATAATATTGTACTCATTTAAGTTCATTGCTCTAGTATTTTTCACCTTATTTATTTTTCCAGATTCATGTTTTGATTATCTTTATTCCTTTTGATTGCTCTACATTAATACATTGCCAAAAATTCAATAAAACCAATTTAAGTAAACATCATTAATCTAATTCAACATTATATGTATAAAAACATTCACTAAATTAACAACTAGAATAGACACTTTATTATGTTTTATACATATTGAAAGTATAGTTCATAAATTGGATAGAAATATGATATTTATTTGCAAATTCAGTAATGATAATTTTTCTTAACAAATATAATGAGAACCTAAAAGTTTCCATTTGAGACATATGAGAAATTATTACAAGAAATTGATGAAAACAGACTAATGAATTGTAACAAGATCATGGTTAATCCCCTTGAATGTTGTTGTTGTTGCTTATCTCGAAGGGTCTGATGAAGTCAGACCAAATCTAGGAATCTGTTGACGACAGAGAGGAAATCGATGACAAGGCGGGGAGAATTGTAGATTTCGTCCCACAGCATATTCATACAATTCAGGATATGTTCGGGAGAAGCTTGGTGTCCATGGCATTTAGGACAGAGAAGGAAGGTCTTGTTACCCGCTACAAAAGTGAGGCATTTCAGATGGCCAGAGGCAAGACGTGCAATGTAAGTGCTGGATTTCCTATCCCAGGAAAGAGCCAGAGAAAGTCCCTGCTTTCTACCCTTGTAGAAGTGGTGAGTCAAAGGTACCTGCCAATTGGTTTTAAACTGGGCTTTTCTCAGAGACAAGAGTTTAAGATAGGTAAGTGCAGAAGAAGAAGGAGCTGGATGACCTGAGCCCTCCTTTGCTAAAGTGTCTGGTATTTCATTGCCTCCAATATCCATGTGAGACGGGATCCATTGAAAATAGATATTATGCCAAGGAAGACAATTTTAAGCTAGGGAGAAAAAGTGCAGCTGCTGTAGTCCGAAGACTGGAGCACAGTGAGGAAGAAGACTGAAAATGTATTGATATTAAATACCAGATAGAAATATTAAAGACAAATACATTACATATGTTACATGAACATAATTCTGAACCTGAAGAGATTAGAATGTATATTGATGGTTTTAAAATAAAAGACATCATTGGGACTGGTGTATACAGTAAACTCTTCTGAATATTCTCCTGAAGAACACCTCGTGCCGAATTTTTATGCTGAAATCCTTGCATTGGCTTTGGAAAACCTCATGATAAAGATCAATTGTTTCTCTAAAGCAGTTATTTTAATTGATTGTAAAGTAACTATCCAGGGATTAGTTATAAATCATGAAATAAATATCCAGATTATTACAGAAGTAAAACAAACATTGAACTTCCATTATAAATACAGCAAAATAATTATTTTTCAAAAGAATTCCTTCACATGTAGCTATCAATGCTTACAAAAAGGCAGATTCACTAACCAAGAGAGAAAGACTTGAGCCACTAGACTACAAATCATTTTCTCCTGAGTCACTTAGAAAGTATATTTTTGAGCAATTAATGGATACTTTTAAATCTGACTTGGTGGCAAAGTCTATTGGCAAATCCCGAGGTAATATTCAAAATATCAAGAAAAAGTTTGGTTACAAATATTATAAAGAGATGGCAAACTTCAGCCTGATCATGACACTTCTTAATAAAATAAGTCCATTTAATATATGATAAATTTTTAATTTGGGCATCATAAATGCAGAACATTTCCTAGTATGCCCAGAATTAGATAAAGAATCTCAAAACAGAGTGAGGTCAGCAAATTATATTGGTATGATAGAATTTTCATAAACTTTAAAGACTACACTTGTGTTTTTTTTCTTGTTTAAAATTTTTATGTAATTTATCAAGCATGTGTAGAAATATTTATAAATTACTTCATACATCTATGAATAACACATAAAGTAAAAGTACTTACCTATTCTTCACTCATTGGAGCATTATCGCCACAGTTGAGACAATATTTATATTCTAAATTTTAAAAAATGCATGTTTAATTTATATAGATTTTACTCTAGTTTCACACAAACTTGTAAATTTCAATGTTTCAATTTTATACACTTTGAAAATCAAACCCAATTTTTCTATACCATAACTTCAAACATACATTTCAAGTATAAATGTAAAAAAAAAATGAAACACATAACAAAAGCTTCTAATGTTGGAATAGTAAAAAGGTACAAATATTTTTTCATCAATCTGATATACCTTTAAAATAAATCTTATAATTAATTTTGCTTTTCAATTAATGACTAACCAAATAACACAAAGCACTAAATTAAAAGCACAAACAATTTTAATAATTTCTCATAAACCACAAATTAAATAATACAAAAAATCTACATTTGAATATTTATTTTATTATTAATTTCAATGCATCAAAGTTGATTTTTATTTGCATGCTAAAGTATGCTGATAGACATATTTATTTTTTTACATTTTTTATTGATGCTTCTTCTAGTTTTTTATGTAGTCTAAAATTGTATACTGATAATTTTAACCTGTTTTATTTTTCTGATTGTCAAGTAACAAATCTAATCCATAAAATTACAATAACATAAAATCAATATAAATGGCACAAAATTTTTTTTTTAATATTTGTGCTACTTATTGCATTGTATATATATATATATATATATATATATATATATATATATATATATATATATATATATATATAATTTTTATTGTACACATATTTGTGTTTATTTAAGTGTTTGTTTAATTTTACATTTATAGGTTAATTTTTGTTCATTCCTTTTAGATATATCAACAAGTAATAAAGTATCTGCAAGTGAAATTTGATCTTTTATATTTAAATTTATTCATGTAATGTAAAATAAATAACAGTCAACAAATAAGATATTAATTAGATGATCGAGTTATTGTATATTTTTTTAATTTATATCGTCACCTTTATTTCTTGTTCTTAATATTTTGTTTTCCATCAGTACTCAAAAGTATTTCACATAAGTTAGGTATCAATCATTTCTAAAGCAAAATATTTACACTATTTTGTCTTCATAGCATTTATTGTCATAAAATATAAATGTTTTCTTTTGAGGAATTAACAAAAAGAATAAAGGACTTCTATAAATTTTAAGAAAGGGCTCATAGTTACCCAGTGATAGGACACCATTCTTTTGAATGAAAGATCTCAGATTCTTTTATATCCTTGACACTAATAAGCAAACCATTCTGCTTTCTGTATGCGTGTCTCTCTGGGTGAGTGCTGGAGAGTTTTCTGAACTTTCTTGTTGCACTTAAATAAAACTTATTATCCTTAAAGAATCCTTCCTGAAAGTAACTTATGTAGTAGAAATTAAAATGCCTAACAACAATCTTCGGTCATTAGATTGTCCACTAGGCAGTATCAAAACATGAAAGAAATTATTTTGCTATAGTATTAACGCAGTTTCTTATCATCATGCAAGAAAAGAAGACAATAAAAGTGCATCTTTTATAATTGTTACTTAATAGAAAATAATTACTTTGAATTTCATTTTATTTCAATAATTCTTTGGTGTTTAATTTTTTGATACCATTTTTCAGAAATGTCATCGATCCCTTTGGAGAAAGCAAAAATTTAACAATTTATAGTTTAAATAATTTTATTTCCTTTGTTGTGTTTCGAAATTTTAACTAAAATGGTAAGATTGTGTATTTTGATAAAAATAAATCAAAATTCTATCTATTAAAAAAGTAAAAAACCCCCCACAAAGATATATTACTGGTTATATTAAAAATTAGGAGATGATTTTTATTTCCTATTTTCTGAAGAAGGATTAAAACTACAAAACTAATTATCGTATAAGATTGTTCATATAAGATAAAATTCAATGTGTTTATTGTAACCTGTGATATATCTTGTAAACATGTTGAATATATATTAGGCACTATCAATAAATAATAATCAATCTTTTATCACAAAATTCTTCTAATATATTTAAAATGATAACATATTGCCATAAAAGTTGCTCTAAATTATAGGATTTCTTTGTCCTGGTGTCTGTAAAGTTTTCATACAGTTCTATTAAGGAAAAATTATAAGTCATTAGTTAACAATCATATCTACCCAATTTGTATCAGTTAGAATTAAGATCATGTTTTCCATTAAAATTGGGAGCCAAATTCAAATTAATTTTAGAAGTAGCTACTTTACAATAATTTCAATGAATTACAATATCTAGTATACTAAAAATTTACAATTATCTGTAAATAATAAAAATGTTTTAAAATAAAGTATGAAAATTATATGTTTCATTTCCACTCAATAAATTTCCATAAAGCTATGTGTCAGCTTTTGGGAAATAATGTGTTAATTAAGAAAAATTTATACCTATCACTTTAATCAGTAATAGTTTCAAAATAAGAGAATAGGTTTTTTTTTTTCTTTTTTGCCCTTTATGATGACAAGTGAGAGAAAACAACATAATAAAAATTATGTGATCAAAGAATTGCTTAAAAATTTGTATTCAGTAATTTTTACTAAATTTTCTTATTGACTTCAATGATATACTTCTAATAAAAACTAAGTTGTATCCATAGATATTGAACTCTTTTTTTTCTTTCTTTTTTCCCAATTTATGTTTTATCATCATTTTTTATTCTCAAGCTCAACATACAAACTACTTGGATCATTTGTTTAAAATGGATCCCAAACTATTACAAACATTACATGAATTAAGATATATATAATTTACTTTTTATTTATTTATTTTAAATTTTTTTTATTTACTATACAAAATGACTTGAATATAATTTTACATTTACTTTTATAGGGATTGAAAAATTAAATTTTTTTATTTATTTATTTTTATTATTTATTTATAAACTATTTATTTATAGAGTGTGGTACAACAGAACAGCTTAACGAAGTTCTAAAATTTTATGAAAGACTTAATGCAATTAATAAAATGTGTTCATCAATATTTATAAAATTAAACATATTTAAAGAATAAAACATAACCAAAGTTTTTTTCTCCATAAATATATTCTTTCTCTACACTGTCTGATAGCTTACCAATAATATTTTGCGAAGTTAATGGAAATCATATTTGTTTTCAATTTAACTAGAAAGATAACAAATGTGTATAAAAAATTTTATGTAAATATTTGAAATCATAAAAAATTTTATTTCTTTAAACTGTTTTAAAATTAAATGATTGATAAAAATAACTAAATTTATTCTATTAGTAAATTTATAATTATGGTATCTTCTCTGTTATATGACTCCGATTAACTTATTCTTATTTTTTCTTAATTTTATAATAATAAAATATAAATTTTTGTGTGTGTAGTATTGTTTACTGAAAAAGCTTAAAACTGTGTTCAAAAATATATTTTTTTTAAATTTTTAGGAAAAAATATGACTTTAGTAAATCTTCCACTTGAAAACTTAGAACATATTTTTCATTTTTTGGATGGAAAATCATTCAGTAAAGCTAGAGAAGTATGCAGAACTTGGAATGGAATTATCAAAGAAATGCAAACAAAGCATAAAATATGGAAGCAGTTTTGTTTTTGTGAAATTCCTGATTACATAATGAAAGAAATTTTATGCTTCAAGACGATTCCTCTCAATGATCCTTTTCTTAATTGGTCAACTCTATACAAAAAATGGTTTAAAACAAGGATGGTTGTTAAAGCACCTTATACATTGAAAAGTATTTCAACTTCCAATGAAAGCTATGCTGCTATAACTTGTCTAAAACTTTCAGGTATGTATAGGCATTGGAAAATTTTTTGTACAAGATGATTTTGTTATTGCAATTATTCCTTTTAAAATTAAATATATTATTAATATCAAAAAGTAAATATAAATTTTTATTCCTAAAATTAAAAATTGTTTATTTTTCTGTGAAAGAAAAGAATTTGTTTTTTATTGTAAGTGTAAATGGGTACGTGTCTGCATATTTATGTTCTAGTTAGCCATAAACTTGCATTTGGAAAGTAGTTTAAAGTTCACACTAAAAAAGAGTATATTTTCTTTTGAATTTTAATGAATTATATCAAAAAATCTGCTATCAAACTTATGCAGAAGTATATTCCGTATCAGACATTTTATAAATTAACTAGCTTATAAAATAAGTAGTTTATTTGGGTTAACTCAAAAAACAAAATTCTTAAGAAATCACTGCCAGCTGCTGAATTAGGTGCTGCTTAAAATATAAAAGGTAAAATGTTACTCTGTGTTTCAGCTTTTCAAATAAAATAATTAAGTTCTCTTAAGAAATAAGAATTTTAAAAGAAGCAAAAAAATCAAATCCATTGGAAATTGGAAAAAATTTCAATATATGTAATTTTCAAGATGCTGTTCCATTGATAAAGACAACTATATAATTAAACGAATTTAAGAAAAAATGGAATTAATTTGTACAATAATATTCAAAAAAAGAAAATTCTAATTTTTTCACTCATTGTGATTTAAATGAATTCTTAGAGCAGCTGATTTCTACTACACTCTAAAAAAAAGCACCATAATTTCACAGCAAAATGTGCTGGTGTTTTGAGCGCCAGTACAATATGCTGTAAATTTTACAGCATATTCATAAAACTTTTACAATTCTTTTTACTATAATTTTTACAGCACTTTTTACTGTAATTTTTACAGCACTTTTTACTGTAATTTTTACAACACTTTTTATTGTTATTTTTACAGCACTTTTTATTGTTATTTTTACAGCACATTTTACTATGCATTTTGCTGCATAATCTACAAAACCTATTGCAATAGCTATTTACAGCTATCAGCATGTTTTCTAAAGATAATAGTAGAGTATAAATAAATTTTTAATACACAATAGCTAATTTCCTAATTATTAAGCAATTTTTTATACAATATACAAAGCACAAAAACATAACTTATGTTATATTGCAGAAGATATCATTTTTCAGAACATTTTGTGAACAATAACTTAACTTTCAATACCTAACGAGATTGCTTAACTTCCTTACCTCACCATCGTAACTTTAACAGAAGTTGAATTTTTTTTATTACCTATTTTTTTTAAATTAAGAAATATTTGTTATATTGAATACGATTCAAAGCTAAGCATAAAATTGATTTTTCATATATCTGTGATTCTCTACTGATTTAGGATAAAAAGAAACCTTACAAAACATTCCATTTTACTAAAATTACGAAAGTGAAATTTGTTTATGATATAGTATTTTAATTATACTGTAAAGACAATAAAAGTTTTCTTTTTGATATTGTTTAAAGTAATTGATTTTCCATTATAATAAAAGCAAATAAAGATTCTGAGGGAAAAAAAGCAATATAGTTGACAATACACAAATAATTGAAAAGAATTTTTTTATTTACATTTTAATAATTATAGCCATTTAAAGTTGGAAAAATTATTTAAAAGTGACAAAAACACATGCTTGGATTCCATCCTTGACATAATTTTTAGATTTCGTTCCTTGCGAGAGATTAAAGTTGAACAAGCACCTGAAAAAAAAATAGAAATCAGACACATAATAACTAATTTGAAATTTCAAGAGCTGAATATTTCAAAGGAAAAGTTGTTTAATAGTTCAATAAAATAATTAGAACTTTTTATTGTTTCATATAACTGATTGAATATCCCTAAAATATACTTCTTTTAATAGCTAACAAGTGGTTGTTACATTCATACAATCACAATCATTTTGATGATAAAAATTATTTCAAGGGATTTAGCAATTTCATGATAAGAATTTTTGGTAATGTAGGTCTCACTTCTTATGAAGATGATAAAATCTGTACTTCAATTAAATCATTCTAACTTATGTTTTCTATCTCGAGAAAGTAATTTGTAATTGATTTAATTAAAATAGAATATAGAATTTGTTTTATAAGGATTCATTTATGTTATCGAAATTTATATCCTCTGAGAAGCAAATCACAACATTTCCAATGGGAAACGTAAATTACAAATTTTTAGAAATAAAGTGTGAAATACACATGAACCTTATTCCCACATTTTAAAGATAACTTACAAAAACCGATTTTAAGTTAAAAAAATTAATTTTGTAAAGAATATGAAAACATTTCTTTTGCATACATATATACACAATTTAAAAATATTTCCATCGAAAGTAAACAGAAAAATTAAAATGCTATAATGTGTCAAAGTAACAATAATTTATGAAATAACATTTTATAAAACATTTGTTTAAAACTAAATTTCTTTAACTCGTAAATAGTTACCTCAAAAGTGAAATCTAAGTTGTCTTAGAGTGAGATCAAAGTTGTATTTCCCTCTAAGAAAACTTTAATTTCAATAAGAAGTTACATGAAATAGAGCAAAATTAAGAAATATAAAAGATATTTGCTGTTCACTAAGTCTGCATATTTATGGCATTATACATGTACTTAAAAATAAATAAAGGAGAATACAATTGAAGTTGTATCAAAAAAGATATATTTAACTAAAACAATTTATTTAGATTTTCTTAGAATTTTATATATTCATATGATTTATTTTAAATAGAATGTTAGCAGAGTTAAGTGTTGGAGTTTTTGCTTTTGAGTTAAAACATTTCAAACCTTATGAAATATATAAATAATACATACCACAAATTAATACACATGGTGTGCAAGGTAAGTCTATAATATCTACTGCATCCTGAGTAGATGTAGAAATCTAAAACCTATAAACAAATTCCTGATTAATTTATTTATGATTAATTTTTATATTCATATCTAAATTTCTTATTTATAATTTACTAAACAGTAATTTTTTAAAATAAAGTTTGTAATACTTTACTGCAATACTTCTAAATATTTTTTCAAGTCTTCTCCAAAATATGCAGATAGAAGAACAATACACGCTCCATAATCCTCTTTTCCATCCAATTCCTCAATAGTTAAAGATTATATTTTACAACCTCCAGGAGGAGAAGTTTTTAAGTAATTAACAATTCTTTTAATTTTGTTAGCTGATGCAAACTTAAATCTTTCATTTAAATCTACAGCAGTTAAACACTTAAAATGGTCTAAAATGCTTTGCTTTAAAAATAAGCAAGGCCATCTTTCTTTTAATGTGGAAATAACACTAGGTGTGCTAATATCTTTTCTTTGAAATAGAAAAGTCTCATATTAATTTTACAACCTCTTCAATTATAACATCAAAAAATACACTGCATTTTGGCTTCTTGTCGGACATCACAATGAAGGGAAAATAGAAAACTTTTAAAAATATACATGCTTACAAAAGCTCTCTCTCTCTCCCAATATTTATTTCAGCTTTCAAATGTGGCTGAAGTTGATATGAAGAGGCTTTACTCTGAATAGTCTTACTACTAAAAGTTATTTGTGATTATCTATTTTTAAAACTTACTTTACAAATCAAACGCATTCTTCATATATATAAATTCTTATTTTCCCAAAACATAGATATATTAAAAAAATTTTTAAAAAGTGTGACCATATTGGAAGGTCAGTATTGTATTGGATTTGGATTTAATGTAAGTATTGTATTGGATTTAATAATGTAAATAAAGTAAGTATTGGATTTAATGTGCACAGTAGTATTAGAAAAATCTTGAGCACAATATTTTTTAAATATGTTAAGCAAGAACAAATAACAAAGTTTTCACTCATGTATTTCTTTCTTAATTATAATTTTAAGCTAGCTTTTCTTTTTATGAATTTCAGATTCTTTCATTAACATGTAAATAAATCATAATTAGTACTACAAATTTTGCAATTTTTCAATAAAATAAAGTAAAATTTTCAGTAATGTAATTTTTTACAAAAAAAATGTGTTGCCTGAAATTTTGTTTTATAAATATCAAACAACCAAGATTTCTCAAACAGGCTTTTAATTAATGTTCTAATTAGTAATATAAATTTTAAAAAAATTAATCATTGTTATAAAATAATAAACTTTACATTTTCTAAATAAATGACCTTAATTTGAATAGTACTTCCTAATATGTATTTAAAAAAGGAATATTTCTTGTATATTTGTTATAAAATAATGATTTTAAAAAATAGATATTTTAAAAAAGCATTACATTTTTCATTGAAATGCATTTTTACATTTCATGCAAATTCTTAACACAAGACCATTTATTCTAATAAATATCATTATTTGTAATAGTATTTTATTGAAAGAATTTACAAACATGTATGCCTAAAAAATGATTATTTTAATGCATGTTACAAAATGGAATTGAATTACTGATCATAATTAGAATGCAATTAAACGATCGGTATTAAAAAATAAACATTTTTTTAATAAAATTCTAACCAAAAAATTATTAAAAAATATAAAAAAATATATTATTTAGTTAATATACAATAAATTATATCATTTTACAGTTAAAAAAAAATCAGGAATTTTCAACAACGAAATAAAATTGAATTTCCTTTAATATATTTATTAATATATATCTAAAACAATATAATAGATGATTATTCAATTTTAATTTCAAACGAAATATAGCTAAGCAATTTTATAACAATGGAAGCACTTAAATACAACTCTAATTTCGTCAAAAATATGATAATTAAAATACTTATCAATAATGTTACCAAACTACTATAAAATATTTTAAATATTAATAAAAAGTAAGTAAAAAAATATTGACACTAAATTAATACTAGTGAATGTGATCATTTGTAAATTCAGCTTAGAATTTTTTTAAATGTTCAGTCAAATTTATAAGAATTTATATAAATCAAAGTTAGCTAACAACTTGCATAATAAATAATATGAAAAGTATACGTTACCTTATATTTGGTAATTAAATTTCAATAGAAATTCAACTAAAGGAACAACTATTCTCAAAAAATCACTAAGCGAAAACAAGGGCAAATAAATGGCGAAATTAATTTGATTTATTTATCACAGGAACAGAAGAAACTTTTATCCCGCCAATTCAATGCACATGCCCAATAGCAAACTATTTTCTGCTGCTGAATTTTACAGTAAAATTTACTGTAATCATTAGTGTTCCTATGACAGCTATTTAAATAACAGTGATTTTTACTGTATTTCTTCTGTTTTTTTTTACAGTGTAGCCTTAATGATTAATAAATATTGCACAATATTTGCATATTATTCAACTGACTCAATGAAATAAACATCAATCCCCAACTAAAAATGGTTTTAAAATGTGATGATTTTTTATTTTATATGCACTAAAGTTTTTTTTTTTTTTTTTGTAAATTTTATGCTGCACTAAAGATATCAATTAAAAAATTTAATCTTGTAAAAAATTTTAAGAATGTTTAAATTTTTGTAATCAATAAAATAATAAGGAAAAATCTAAAAAAAACAATTTTATAAATTTGAGCTCATAATTGAAACATTTAATTTTATGTAGCAATCAATGCTCTATTAATACAGAATATTTCAATTTTATAAAACACTATTTACACATGTTGTACCATAAAAAAATAAATTATTAATTGTTTTTATTTAATTATTATATAGATATAATGTGTAACAACCAAATAAAGAATTATTTTGGTTGATTTTAATTTTTATATGTACATAAAATATAAATAGTTTTTATTAATATATCTAATTTAACACTTTTATTATATTCACCTGTTAAACTGAAATGAAATTAGTGTTTTGATTTTATTAAGCTGTTAAGACTATGTTAATCATTCATTCAAAATTTGTATTAAACACATGTAATCACTGATTGTTTTAATTTAATCAAAAAATGGGCATGCTCATAGAAGCCATTTTGTTTGGGTAAAAAATATTACAAAAAAATGGATATTTAAAATTAATACAAAATATCATTTAGAGCTACAGTTTATAGTAAAAACATTCAAAATTTGATTGCTTTAAGTCTTAATTAGCCTTCCATGTGATGCAAAAATAATTACTGAATGGCAAACAAACCAGACCAATCAAACTTTGTTAGTGCACCTCTTATATGAGAAATTTCTAAATATGTTTTTTAATTGAAGGTATAAATATTAATGTTAATTTACTTAATATAAAGCAAGCTATTTCTTACTTGAATATACATAATAAAAATTTTTAATATGCTAAGTTCATTTAATAACACTAAATTTCCTTGTAATTTTCTATGTAACACTTTTTACTGTGTTTTATTTACTTCAAATGGGTAGGCAACTGTCTGCAATGCTATTAAATCATGGCTTTTGGCAAATATGGCAGAATTTATAGTATCTTGTTTAGGGAGGCACTCACACAAGTGTTATTGTAGCTCTGAAATAGGGTAGGCTCTTGCAGTTAAGCTGGAACTAAACAAAAGGTGCTAGATTTAACCAACCACTCACAGGGATATCATTTCAATTAGTGGGCATTGTGACTACAACCTATTTTACATGACTTAGTCACTATTAGTGAATTATGCAGATTGTTGGTTGATCAATAAAGAATTCGCAAAACGTTCTGATTGTGAGAACAATGCCTTTCATTACTAAGTCACTGCTGCCACCTTTTTATTATCAAAGATCAATACAAAATTAAGTTTTAACATTGTTGTTTTAAGTAAGAGTTCTTAATGTAATAACATGTTCTAAATAAGATTAATTTTAATTAATATTGTATTTGAAAGTTTATATTTTTCCTGGATCAAAAAGTTAATAACATGAGAAAGTTAGATATTAAAAATGAATTCAAGAAAAAAATGATCCTCAAGATTTTTTTTCCATACTTATTTCATGCATTCAAATTTATTTAAAAATTAAATATATTAGGTTTTAGATTTTGTTGAAAGCGTTGATTCAAACTAAATGTTTTAAATACTTTATTTCTGAATTTGTTATGCAAATTATGTATTTGTACTATGAAATAAAAAATTTACTCACTAAATTTCTCTTTTTATTTCACTAAATATTAAAAAATTAATCTAAATTGAAAGGAATTTAGATAATTTTTTTCAAAAGAATCTGATAAATTTCAATTATTTATTTGTTGAGGTGCATTGAATTTGCAGGTCTATAATTATTCTCATTTTTATTTTGCCTCAAAATTTCAAATTTTTCAAATTAAATTGCTTGTTTTATCATTTACATTCCCTTCCATAAATCTTGATTTTTAATTAGGGTTACGTAAATTGTATTAATAAATATATATAAAAACACTAATATTTGGAGCAAATTATAATACTTTTGAAATACAATGATACTTATTTCCTTTTGTTTTATTTGCTATTAGTTTATTTACCGAAATATTAAAAAAAGATTATAACCTACAACAATTATCTAATTTTGACATTTGCTAATACTTTATTCATATTTTTTCATTTTTCTCTATTTTTAAAATGATTGTCATTAAGTTATATTAATGTTTCAAAATTTTTTAATCAAAAATTTCTCTTAGTCATTTTTGTATATTTTAGTAGAAAATAAAGAGTTTTCTAATCTGTAAATTTATATTTCTTTATTTAAAAATAAACAAATATAAACTACAATTATGTTATTTAAAATTTTATATGCTAAATATTATTGCATTATATATGATTGCATTAAATTATTGTATAATGATTGTACAATAAATACAATCATTGCTTCATGTTAACATTTTTCAAATTTAATATTTTCTCTTTCTTTCAGTACTTACTTCAGTTTTTATTACTATGTATTTTATTATGTTCATATTTCTAGGGTCATGGATTTTAGCAGGTCACAGCAATGGGTACCTGTCTATTTGGAATCAATATACTGGAGAACTTTGGCAAAAATATCTTTGTCATTTAAAGTCTATAGTGGATATGGCCTTGATTAATCTTCTCAATCTAGGTAAGTTTTTATTTAGTAAGGTGTTTAATTTCATTGTAGTATGTCCAGTTATATTTTCTGTATATATTGCAAACAAATTTATTTATCAGCATTTTGATACCAAATCTTGTTTTCTGATATCTTTAATAATAATTTTTTAATTACTTTTTAACTAAAGTTATTGGCAGTTTTACTTGCTTATATGTAGATTATTAAAGAAATCTTTTTTTTTTTTTTTTTTTTACATAAATAACCAGTTTAACTGTTTAGACACAGCCTTCAAAGATAGAAAATTCTATCAAATCTGAAAAGTCTGAAAGTAAAACTTATATGTATAATAATGTTATATGAACCTCAAAATGATATTGTTCTTAACAGTTTGAACTCTTCCTGCTTTATTTTATTCAACTTAGAAATTATTACATTTATTTATCTTTAATTGTTTCATCATACTGCTATCCCTTTATATAAAATTTTTTATTATTTTATTGTAACTTTTTAGAAAATCTTCTCAAAATATCTTTATAAGAGGTAATTTATGAAAGTAATAAAAAAGATCTCAGTATAATTTTCACTATAACAGCATTGTAAAAAATTATTGTGGTTCGGAAAAATCCTTCACTTTAGTTTGCTTACTTTTTGAAGCATATGACACGTATGTTTAATTCCATCTAGAATTGAAAGGAACAATAAAAATGTTTGATAATATTAATGCTGCTTTCTTAGAGTAAATCTGTCTGCTCCTATGAATACTTAACTTTCTCTTTTTGACAACTGAAATCATTGGGTAAATCTGCAATTTAATATCTTCATTACTTAATCTGGTATAAACTAATAAATATTTATCAAAATTGAAGAATCCTTTAGCATTGGATGGAAAAGACTTGTTGGAAAATATTTTGGAAGCCACTAATATATAAAAATGGATAAAAACGAACTAAACATTTTTCTTTTTTTCAGCGCCATTAATGTTAGAGCTTTCGACATTCTTTTTGTCAAAGAATGGAGCTTTATCCCAATGATTTGAAATTGCTAATTATTTAACAAAATATTAACTTCTGGAGATCTGCTTATGTATATTTTTCTACGTAGACTTTAAAAGGATTTGAAAACTTATCTATTTCAAATTATACTTTAGACTAATATTTTAATATATTTTACTTTCTAGATAATATCTAAATTTAAAAGTTATAATATTCTGCTTTTGAGGGTAAAAGAAAGCTTTAAATATATTTTTAAGAATGAGATGTGAAAGTGTAAATGCCCATAGTAAAGATTTATATCCTTCTTCCTTTCAGTATTGACATCAAATAATAAGTTATTAAAAATATAAATGTGGACGATTGAAAGTATTTTATGATTGAATGTGAAATTTCTGATATTTATAAAATATCTGAGAATTCTCATTCTTTCCAGTGACTAAAGACTTTATCTTATCAATTCCAATACTATTTGCGCATTACAGAATTGTGATCCTCTGCTTTGATTTCTTTCTTCTTTACATTTTCAGCTTTAATTGCTATTTTTTTGTATGGCATGAAATGTTAAAATTCAAGAATTTCTTCAGCATCAAGACATACTTTTAAAATAATGTGTTGATATTCTTTTTATCTCTTTGTTTCCAAGATTCAGCATTGTCAATAGAAGCTAAATTTTTATCACCTGAAATTATCTGAAAAGCTATGCTGTGACAGTCACAAAAAAAAGATATCTATAAATTAGCTTTTAAATCATTGTTAGACATCAAAAAATAAATCTTGTTTTTTCTGAAATCATTGGTTTATTGATTGACAAGTTGAGTGCTTTCATTTCATCCAACTATTTTTGTATAGCCCTATCAACATTTTCTTTTATGGTATTTTTAGATTGTTTGCATTTGCTGTCTATTTTACTTTTTTCTACATCTCTAATACAATTTCTTTTATTAAAATATGTTATTAACTATTTTGGCTGTGAAATCTCCTGTTTTTGATAACTACAACCACTTCTTAACAACATCAATTTGCTTCATTCCCTTTACTTTCTAAAATTATTTGAACCTTGTTTTATGTTCTGTCCTCAAAAGGCAATTTGTTTATCAGGTTATTTACCAATTTTGAGTAACTAAGGGTCAACAGGAACTCTACTTATTTAGGAGAAAAAAAATACTTGACTATCTTTTATCTATGCTTGAGAATTGTAAAACTTTTTACTTTTTTTCACAAAATCCTGCCAAACATTCTAGATAGTGAACAAGTAAAGCTCAAGATAAAAACCACCATTGTTTTTTCCCATTACCAGTCTTTATAGTTTTGACTTCAGTGTAAATCATCTCTAATTATAGAACATTAGGACATGTATAGGTTATTGAAATAGAATTTTCACATTTTATTTAGTTTTCTCTCCTTAGATAAAAAAAATGGATAGATATAAACTTTTAAGATTTATAATTATATGAAAATGAAAAGAAATGTTTTATGTTATATTTATTTAACCACTTTTTTTGATATTTGACAAAAAAAGAAATTCATCAGATGACATGAGTATCAAAAGTAATCAGATTCTTTTATAAAGACTCTCTAAGTCCATTGAATAAACAAAAATTCTGCATATTTTAACGAAAATATCATTATATACCATTTTATTGTCACAGTTTCATTATACAGCAATTTCATTGTGTTTTTGTTTTTTATGAAAAGTTATAAATTTCTAAAATCTATTTTATAAAGATATTTAAAAATAGAAAAAAATTTATAAAGATATTAAATATAAAAAAAATCTCACTGTCATATTTTTCGTTGATAATGTCATATTCATGTATTTAGGAAGAAATTTTTGGGGATTTCCAAGCACTCACCTTTGTACAAATTAAGACTGTATCTATCTTATTATAGTAGTGTCTGGGATCATACCTGGAACCTTCTACACAAAAAAATATGATCCTATCATGGACTATAGTAAATCCAGTAATCATGTTTATCGTTATACTGTAAAGCATTTAGTAGCAATTAATTTCTCCTTAATAACTATTTCCCATATTTAAAATAAGAAAACATTATTCTACCCATGTTGCAACTTAATAATCAATTAAAAGCATTGTCAAAAACTTGATTTTGCTTTTTTTGTTCTTTATCATATTTATTAATCTATTCATGTTCTACAACTGCAAACTAATGTTAAAAAATATAATAGGATACCATGAAAAATTGTGTCTTAAGTCGCACAATAAACATTTCAAAACTTTTTAAGCAATTGTAATTGTCCTGTTTAATCTTGTGCTGCTGCAATTTGTATAACCCATTATAAATGTGAGCAAAATGTTTATAAAAGCTAAATATTTTTAATTAACATACTAAATTGTTGACAGAGAATGTAAAGAAAGATATATTTAAATTACTCTTTTATTGTAGTCAGAAAAGGCATCACATATAGCCATGTTTATTTAAAGCAAAAAATTCTGTATGATTAAATTGGAAATAGAAAATCATTCAGTTCTACTTTAATTTCAATCACTAGAACTTCAGTGATAAGTACCAAATTTATTTTGTGTAGAAATGAAATTCATAGTCAAAATAAGTTTTATATTAACATGTGTAAAATTCACCATACTTAAAATTGAATATATATATAATTTTATTTTAAATCAGAAAATTAATTTAAAATATTTACAGAATATGATTTTTTTACTTCAGTGCAATATCACCAAACTAACCTAATATCTACCTTAAACAAACTCAAATTAGTGTATTTGAGGTGAAATGTACTAAAAAATTTAAAAACATTGATGTTTGGAAAATTCTAAAATGACAGAAACTTGTCACATCATTTCATGCAGTAGATAAAATAATTAAAACGACAGTATAATCAGATTTTAAAAAAATCAGTAAATATAATATCAATGAACTACATGATATATGTAATTAGAGTATAACAATCCATGAATTTATGGAAGTGTGTTTGCAAAATATCACTTCAGTTCATTTCCATCAGAAAAATTCATGACAATTGCTATCTTGCTTGGAGGCTTGAATTAATTTTAAAATAAGTTTAAATATTTTATAAAGCATAAACCTCAACAAACCATACTTGTAATTGTAGAGTAGTTTCTGCTTTTCTACTTTTTTCTAAATTACAAAATTACACCCATCTAGTGATATCAAAAAAATTAGGTTCCAATTCTTATCAGCTAACACAACCTTTTTAATCCTGCATAAAGGATCAAGGTATCATCGATACAGTCAAACATGTTTATAAAAAGAAATTTATAAATGAAAGTTTAGAAATTGAAGAACCTATTGAAGAAGATAAAGGAAGGCAGAATGCATTACTGAATCTCATAATTACAATGCATGGTGAATAATTTTGCAGCTGCTATCAATGAAATAAAATCTTCAACTTTGATTAATGTTTAGAAAAAAATTAATATGAAGAGCAAACAAACCACATCTAGTATTGAAACTCAAGATTTTCATATCACATTACATGAAAATGTAGAAACTGATGTGACAGTCGAAGAGAGTTTTGGTTAGAGGCTATTGAATATGATCCAAACTATCATAATTTAACACGGGATGAGATTGTTAAGAAGATTTAGATTGAAATTAAGGTGGTTCCAAAAGAACCTAACACCACAACCATAGGTCTATTGTACTATACCCCTCAGAAAGCCCTATTTGAAGAGACCAGTGGCTGAAGCAAAGTTCAGCAGACATTTTACAGGAATTTCCTGCAACATCCAAGTTTCAATCAAATGCTGACCTAGGTGTTCAAATCTATGTGCAGAAAAGGTTTCACATTCACATAATGGGTATTAAAGTTTCTACCATATAATGACAACCTCTACAAGTGGGATCATCTGAAACTCCCATTATGGTGAAATGTCTTTTAAGGTGGCAGAGTCCTGTAAGTAGTCCCACTGCTTTATTTAGACTGCCTCTATTGAGCTTTAATAATTCTTTTTGCCTTTTGCTAGAGCACGTGGTATTTAATAGCCTTGCTTGTCTTTGATCATTAGCATTGTGCCAGTTCATAAACTGTTGTTTTCTGAAGAGATCAAAGACATTCTTTCTGATCAATTCTTTTGAAATACCTAGTTCTGGTTCAGGACCAAAAAAGTCAGTTGTTGATCCAGTCCTTGCTAGCTCATCAGCTAATTCATTGCCAGGATCACCAGAGTGTCCAGACACTCGCATTAAAGTGATGGGGTTATTATTAGCTAATTTACACAGAGTGAGATAACATTCCCAGACAAGAACAAAAGTTACAGTAGACTTCTGTAGAGCTAGTAATGTAGCTTGACTGTCAAAGCAGATTATTATTATTTTACAAGAATAATTTCTGTCCAAGCATATTATATTGCACATAAGAATGACAAAGACTTCTGCTTGAAATACAGTTGTATATTTACCCAAAAGGAATGATAACTTTGTGCCATCAGCTGGACAACAAATACCAGTCACAGTATTGGAATTCATTTTTGAGCCATCAGTATACCAGTAAATACAGCTTTCACTGATAGCAACATTATTCCAGTCTTCTCTGAAGGGAAATTTGATTGTATAAGGCTTATCAAAAGCATACTTAACAATCGTATAATATGTAGGCATACTTATAAAAGGATGACTAGTTATGTCAGCATTGAGGTTTCCCCAAGATAAAAATCTAGAGTAGTCCTTCCACTGACCTGTATTTTTAAGCCTCTTCATGCTAAATATTGCTTCTGCTTCAATATGCATATAAAGAGGATGCATACCAAGCAGAAGCTCCAGTGTAGATATGGGAGTTGTACGAATACACCCAGAGATAGCTACAAAAAGCATCCTTTGAAATTTTGTTAATTCTGCTTTATCAGTTTCATTTTTGATTTTAGACCACCAGACCACTGAGCCATAGATAATGATGGGACAAATAATCATAATGTAAATCCAATGAATAACTTTGGGATTTAAGCCCCAAGTTCTTCCAAATGCGTTTCTACATGACCAAATAGCTTTTTTTTTTTTTTCTCTCTCTCTTTTAATACAAAAGTTGAAGTGCTTGTTTCAACTTAAGTTCATGTCAAAAAATACTCCTAAGAATTTAACTTCTTTGGAGCAAGTTAATTCTTGACCAAAAAAGTTATCTTTTTCAGATTAAGATTATTTGTGCAGGCTGCCATAGTGGTTTTTTGAGGATTTACAGAAAAACCTTCTTTTTTACACCAAATCTCAACTTGTTTAAGGGTGCTAGACATGATGCTGGAGATTGTTTCACCAAACTTACCCCTGACAATTATAACTAAATCATCTGCATATCCAATGGTGGTTATGCTTGGTTTTTTTAATACCTCTAAAAGGGAGTCTACAATACAGCACCATAAGATGGGTGAAAGAACCCCTCCCTGCGGACAACCAACTTTGGCTTGGATCATCATGTTTTCACCTAAAAATGAGGCACTGACAAATCTGTTATTGAGCATATTTTCTATCCAAGAACAGATTGTGTCATTAACTCCCTTTCTAGCAAGAGATTGCAAAATAGTTTCTATGGGTACCTTATCAAAAGCACCTTCAATATCTAGGAAAACAGCTAAAGCAAGTTCCTTAGCCTTAAAGCTCTTCTCCAAAATGAAGGATAGGTTGTAGATCGCACTATCAGTGGATCTACCAGGTTGATATGCATATTGAGAGTCAGAAAGTGGTTTTTCCACTAAGTAAACTTCTCTAATATATTTGTCTATCAGCTTTTCAAATGCCTGTAGAAGAAAGGATGTTAAGCTGATAGGTCTAAAAGATTTAGCTTCATGCTAATTATCTTTCCCTATTTTAGGAATAAAAATTACTTTTGTATGCCTCCTGGCAATAGGTATGTGCCCAAAGGCTATGCTTGCCCTAAAGATTTTACAGAGAATTGGAGCAATGCACCAGACTCCCTCTATAAGCAGAGCCGGTACAATTCCATCCATTCCCAGTGATTTAAAAGGTTTAAAGGACATCATTGCCCATTTTGTTCGATCATAAGTTATGATTCTTTTTGCAACATCCCACATATACTTCTACCACAATTTGATGTAGAGAATGTAAAATTAGGAGTTCCATTTATTTCGTTGGAACCTAGAAAGTGAACTCTGAACAGTTCAGCCAGTGTCTCTCCCAGATTCTGAAAACTTACCATTTGGCAATTTAAGAGTGTTTAGACAGCAGTTCCTGTCTTTAGACATTATTTTAATGAGTCTTGCAGTAGCAGACACAGTTTTAATGTCAGTGCAATAATTTCGCCAAGAATTCTTTTTAGAATTCCTGATAGCTGTATTATATGTGGTAAGTGCCAATTTATATTTCTGCCACTCACCATTCTTTTTGGCTCTATAAAGAGCTTTCTACATTGTATTCACAATTTACTTAACTCTTTAGACCACCAAGGAACAAACCTTGGAGAGCAAGTATTGCTGACATCACAATTTTGATAGTATGCTTGGAGAATGGTATGTTGTATGTGATCAACGGCCAACTCCAAATCTGCTACCGAAGATAACTTACCGAAGTTGCCTTCTTTGATAAGATCTTCTAGATCTTTTTTGTAGGAACTCCAGTTGGTATTTTTTGAGTTCCTACCTACCACCTCTAGTCTGTTTGCCCCTAAAACAGAAAAGCTAATGTA
The DNA here is from genome assembly GCA_037975125.1 of Latrodectus hesperus. Lineage (NCBI taxonomy): Eukaryota > Metazoa > Arthropoda > Arachnida > Araneae > Theridiidae > Latrodectus > Latrodectus hesperus. The sequence goes on along the minus strand of CM075856.1, from coordinate 46,578,654 downwards.
TTGGTGGTCAGATAAGCTTATTCCATCAGACACTTTCCAATCTTTATTAAAGTCAGCACACTTACTGTTACATAAAATGATGTCAATGACTTCTCTTCTATTTATAGTAATAAAGGTGGGTTCATTACCTCTATTAAGAATAAATAGATTATAATACAAAATGTATTCTAAAAGATCCTCACCACGTCTGTTGCAATCACTACTTCCCCACATAGTATGGTGAGCATTTGCATCACATCCTATGATGAGTTTCTTACTCAAATTGTTATAATCTAAAAGACTGACAATTTGCTCATTAAATGTGTCTTTATCATCGAAAGGAAGATATGAAGACATAAAGATGATTTCATCTTTGATTCCTTGCAATAAACAGGATACTTTTACAGCAACATTATCCCCATTTAGGTAATTGACCAGAATGAGGGCATTTAATTTGTTGCTAATAGCAATACATGCTTTTGGTCTCAAACAACATTTATCATAAAATATGTTAAAACCCTGAACATGTATGCCCAAAACAGAACCATTGCAAGTCCATGACTCTTGAATTAAAACAATGTCAACCTCCCCTCTAGTCCTCTTCTTGCTAAGAATAGCTGAAGCTGATCGACTATGATGAAGGTTGATCTCTGCTACTTTGATGATACTTACCATTGTGGCACCCAAAGAAGCTAAGAAGCACTGCTTCCCAAGTCTCCAAAAGTAAGGGACTTACTTACTTGAGTTTCCTGCAAAACCTTTTCTATCTCACTCTCAGATAGAGGAGAGCTGGGTTGCAGGGTTATATCAGAACCAGAATCTAAATCTAATTCTTCAATGTTAGGTAATTCACTTTCCTTACTAGAAGTAGGAGAGGATTTACTTACTTGAGAGGGAGTTGCACCTTCTTGTACAACTTTCATCTCTTCAATGCTCTGTACATCCTTCTGGTTTGGGTTCCGGAGAATTTTGAAGGTTCCCCAATCCAAACCAGTATAGGCACCATAATTTGCCTTTTTAATGGCTTCTGAGGCTTCCATATAAACCTCGAAGATCCATCTAATAGAATGTGTCTCTACAGATTTCTGCAGAGTACGCCATTCTAAAGACTTCAACTCCAGGTTGAGTCTATTTAGCCGTTTCAGAAAGATGGCAGGATTCTTGGTATGAGTGTCCCTTTTCTTAAAGGCCAGCCTTACCGGTTTAGGTTGATCGCTGGGATCCAGAACACTGAGCCCCTCACCACCAAACAGACTCTTGTTACCATGGAAGGATTATTTAATCCATTCCACAGTTTCAAGGTCATCACATAGGAGAATTAGTTCCCCAGACACTAAGCTGAAGCCTCGAACCCTAAACAGAGGATTTCCTATGGGGACCTCATCTGTCCTGGTCAGAATCTCCAGCTGTATGGAGTCAACATCCTCCTTGTTAAGTTTGATGGTTGGGAAACCATCCTTCACAATAGCTGCTTTTTGGCTTTTAACAGCCTGAACAAAAGTCCCAGATTGATGATCATCCCTGGGCTTTTTGGAGGCAGTGTTAATGGGAGAAGGGGTTGACAACTCAGACCTAAGTCTTTTGGTGCCACCCACCTTCTGAACAGTCTCCACCTACTCCTTTGCTTTATTGCGACGCCTTAGATTGTGTTTTTGTGAGAACTCCTGGTTCTCCAACTGTGGTACCTGTGTGCTGCCTTGCGGCAACTCTACTTCCTCCAGCAGCCATATTGCCAGTGTTCTCCTTTTTGCCGGGATTCTGTTCCTTAGGAAGCGTTTCACCTGCTGATTGGATAACACCAGGAGATGTATCCAATCCTTTTTTATCATTTTTATTTTTTTATTTTTATCATCCATAAGTGACCTAGGAACTGGGAGAAAAATATAAGGTCACCACCTGCATAGCCTCCCTGTACAGGTGGAAGGCAAACATACAACGAGGTTTTGTCTGGTTCCTTGAAGGGCCCGTTAGCGACACCATAACCCTGGTGCCATTCATCCATCGGCACGGAGCCTAACACCTTGGATTGGGTTACCTTTCTGTATTAGCCAGGTGTATTAGCACAGCCTTCTCGCCATGGGTGACCCTACCTCGAACCTAAACCAAGTTTAGGTTCTAGACGTACATCACCTCTGCTACCTGTGTACACCCTCACACCACTTTGACGTTACAGAATAGGATTTGTCAGGGAGATTGTTAAGAAAGTGACCACTGCAAAAAACTTTGAAAGGGGTGAAGACGATAACGATGAAACGGATTACAACCCAAAATTTAAAACAACAGTAAAGCATCTGGATATTATGAGCTTCAATTATTTTTGTAAATTGTTCAAGAAATGATAACTAAAGTAAGCCTACAAAAGATTAGTCACTTCTTTCAACTAGTGAACATGTCAAGTGTGTTTAGTGAAGATGAGCTGGTACTATCATGTTCAAAGTAATTTTTCACGTGATGTTTCTTGTAAGAAAAGTAATATATGTACATGCTATACTTAATTTTCTTATTGTATGTAGTAGTTTGTTTATGTATACCTGGCTTAATTTATTGATTAGTTTGTTTAATCTGTATTTTTATTTATTCGGATGATCTAAATCCAATGTTAGTTCAGATTAATGAGGTTCTACTGTACTTAAATTTTATGAAGTCATTCATACAAAAATGTATTTTTACTTAACTCCCTTTGTTTATGTTATCATTTCAATTTTTTTGAATATGTTTCACTATGAAACAACATTTATTTGAAAATTTTGACTTTTAAAAAATTGGCTCAGGTGATTTTTGTCTTAGTTTTTTATTTTGGAATATTTTTTAAACTAAATTACTAAAACTTAATTATTAAAATTAAGATTGATACAAAATTAGAGTGAGATATCTGTAAAATATTCTTCTAATGTGAACTAACGTCATTTATAACTTAATGTTCTAAAAAATCTAATGCAGAAATATTCACTTTAGTTGAAAATCTATCACTAGAGATTATTTAAAAAACTTAATAAGAGTTAATTACTTATTTAATCATTTATCATTTCTAGTTTTATTTTAAAGAAAACGTTTCCTATTTTTTTAAGTCCTATGAACTACTACAATTTTTAGAGATTATGGATTTTATAAACTTTAAATTCTTTGCAAGTCACACTTGTTTGACCCTCAGATTTTTGATCGAAATATAAAAATGAAATTATTTCCTGTAAGTAAATATGTATAATTGGATATTTAAAAAATTGTTATCAATTATTATCAAAAATCAATTTTACAATTATTATTTGTATATAATTTTACAGTTATACACTAATTATAGTTAAACATTAAGTAATGTGTCGCTATTGAACTATTTTTTATTCTTCCAAACTTTCAAAAAATTACTTAGAAATTTTTTTTTTACATTAATAACAATTTTTCTGATAACATTTTGAAAATAATTTTGAATTTAATAAAATAGATAAAAATATTATGTTATTCAGGAGTCATTTTGAAGCTGCAAACTCACATAGCAAATAATAAAGATGTTGGCTTTTTCTGCCGATACAGGTTATGGACATTTCTTTGCAAATAAATCTTCAAAATGATAGTATTCCTGAATGATCAGGGGAAAAGTGGATATATGTCCCATCATTAATCAGAAAGTTTTGAGCCCATTGACTGGGGGAAAGAACTTTCTTTACTGTGAAACTAATGTTAATACCATGAAGCAAAAGGGAAACATACTTTTGTCTCTTTCTTGGAAGGCTATGGAATTGGATAAGAAAATTAATGTAATAAAATAGTTAAATATATTTACTTAAAATCAAATTCAAATTTTTTAGAGAAAAAAAGAAATAAAAATTCATTTGAAAATATTTTCAAATTTCATAACTGTTGTACCTAATTTTAGGTGTTATTTTAGAGTTTGAAATATTTATACTGCTTTTTTTAAATAGATTGGATTTACACTATATTTAATAAGAAATTTTTATCTTTACAGATTCTTATTATGGGTTAGAGGATCTTCCCTGGAATCATCATCATGTTATAACTATTTCTAAAGATAGCTACATACATGTCATATGTTTGTTAGAAAAAATATCTTTCAACAGTCTGAATCATCTGAACTATCATAGCTCAGATCTTATTTCAATAAGGTAAAATCAAAATAATTTACTATACACTGAGTGAAACTTAATATCACTCACACATGTAAAGTTTTTTATTTTTCTAAATAAACTTTTAATTTATTCAAAAAATTTTGAAAATATTAAATTTCCTAATTTTAACCATTATTGGAAAGGAAATACTATACCTTGGTGGGGTTTTTTTTTTTTTTTTTTTTTTCCTCTGCTCACTTTTTAGTTAGTTTCCATCTATTGATGAGTACCATTCTTCATATGATTCTCTTCAATGAATATGATTATGTCTATTGCTTAAAAATACTTAAAATACATCTCATATCATCACGAATATTAAAAGGAGAAATAAATAATTGATCTATGGATCAAGTAAATATAAAGAAATAAGTAACTGGAATTTTGTCAATTATTGAATTTTTAGTGAAAGTTTTGAAAATGACTATGTTATTGGTAACTTACAATCAGTTTGCATCATGTGATAATGTTGATAATTTTTATAATACATTAAAATTTTGTCTAATTTTATAATTTATTCCAAACAAATGTAATACAATTTTATAAATAAGGAAAAAATTAATTTAGAATTAAATTTAGAATATAAATGCAGTTGTAAGTCTTGTTGTAATAAACTTGAATAAATGTTCTTTATATAGTTTGTTGTTTATAAAATGTCAACATGTAGGTAAATCATTAAAAATAATGTTTTGAACTTAAAGTAATTTTTATATTGTGAATTATAACTAAGTTTTAAATAAATAAAGAACTTAATAAAACTAATTTATTATATATATATTTGTGTAATATTTTCTATAAATTTTATATCATTACTTTAAGGTATTTCAAATTCTAAAAATAATATTAATATAAAACTTAATAGAATAGAAACCTGTATATAAATATTTTGAACCAGATTGATTTTTCAGCCATGATATTTTTTCTTGCATTTAAATGTTACATCATATGTAAATAAAGTTAAATGTTTTTAACTTCATTTACAATTTTTTTCCTTAAGAAAAAGTGTTTCAATTCATTAAAAAAAATTTTTTATTTAAATTATTATGTTAGAGATAATTCTTGAAATAAAACTAGATTATTGTATATCTGTTGTATGCATTTCAACTTTGTGCCTAAATAAAATAAATAAAAAGTAGGAAGCTTTTAAACATCTTATTTTTAAAAATTTTTGAATTTTAAATATTTATGATTTTATTCAAAATCTTACAAAACTTATTATGCATATGTGTTGAGACTAAGTATTTGGTATTCTTTTGCTCAAATTCTATGTGAAACGTCTGTCTGATGGTTAGTAAAATTAAATTGTGTACTTCACTGAAACAAATATTCATATGAAATATAATGAATTAGCCAAATGTTGAATAGTAAATGAATATTTGTTTCAGTGATTAATCACTGTATGATGTAAATAAAAATTTTTTAGTTCATTAAGATGATGATATTATAACAGTAAAATGTCTGCTGAAATACTTACATTTAAATTTATAAAAAAAAGTTTTATTTATATCAATAAAAAGGATTTATGCTTCCTTGGGAAAGTTTCAATGATTTCACTTACTATGATAAAACTATGGGAATTATATTAAATTTAAAGTTATAAACTCAACTATTTTCTGGTATTGACAGCACTTTTTGACTCAATAGTATTCTTTTTCAGAAAAAAATGAAGGCAGTTTTATCTTTGGTAATTAGACTTTCTGCACTGAAATTGGAAGTTTTCTCAATTTTTTGCTAAACAGTTTATTAAACACATGCTATTTAATAAAATAATTTTTAGGATTTTTAATTTTATTTTATATTTTAGAGTGTTTGATACTTTATTTGCTGTTAGTGGTGCTGACAACACTATATCTCTCAGTAGCATGAAACTCAATAGAAAGCCATTTTTGCATTTAAGTACCACATTACTGTATCGAATAATCGGGCCGCTAGATATTCTGCTGAACATAGAATTATGGCATGGTCAAGTATGTATTTCAAATGTTTTTTTTATGTTTGAATGTATAGAAGTTTTCCATATTTACATTAGCTAGCACGAAAATGTCAAATTACTCTTATGTTGTAGGTCATAAGGTTACATCTCAAATATTCAATAAAATGTTAAATTACAATGATTGGAACAATCACTAGGTGAATTATTTCCCAATGACTGCTAATTAAAATTGTGACCATTAGCCTATACAACTTTATTTTAATAGAATGCTGTTCATTCCTTATGTGATGTTACTTGCCTAATTTGCTCAATACTTTTCAAATCTTTTTGAAAGGTCTCAGTATTGATTAATCTCTTGTGTTGCATTTTGGATATGTGAGAGCATATATTAATACCTCATCCAGTTGTACTTGCTGTCCTACCTTAGCTGATTTGCACATTTGAGCTTGTCTGTCTTAAATGTTTTACAACAGTTTTGGATGATTTGATGAGAAAGATATGGTTACCTGTGGGAAAATGATATTGGTACAACCTTGCTACTGATTATATGTTCTCCATTTACATTCATTGTATAGTAAAACTGTCTCACAAAACACAGCATTAGAAAATTGATACACATGGGCATTGACATACTACAACCCAAAAAAATGTCTCTTTTGTGATTGTCCTATGTGAACAGGCATGAAATTCTTTATATATTTCCATACTGAACAAAATTCAAATTCTGAGCTCAAGTTAAGTTGTTGAGTACATGTGATACTATTTTATGCAATATTCATATTGTCTACTCTGTCTATAAAGACCATCAGTACTCAGATGCAATTCTCAAGTTCTGCTCATTGGAAATTACAAGTGATACCATTTTGCCACATTATGCTGCTGTGTTTTACCCTAGAAATATCATTTCCCCTTCCATTCAAGTTTGGTGATGTCACAGTGTAGGAAATCACAAAAAAAAACATGCATTTTAACCTTTTAATTCTTTACATTATTATCTGCATGCCTTTTTATCAGTATACACATATAAAATAGTATTTCATGTTATTGTTTATTTAAAAGTTATTTGACATTTTTATATCCTTTTAAAATTGTTTATATTGGAGGGTTTTAAAGAAATGGATTTTGTTTCTACTTTAAGAGTAGCTATGAATGTTGGCATGATAGATAGGTTCTTTCATAACTCAATCAGAAATAAATACATTATGCAGTGTACAAGAGAATTCATGCTGTTATTTTTTACAAATTCCTTTATTCTCACCAAAATAAAAAATATGGATTTGTGTTTGATATTAATTCAAGAACTCAAATTATAAGTTAGATGATATTATTCGTTAAGTTTCAATATCAAGCATAATTGCTCCTTCAGTTTAACCAAAAGAATTTTATATATATATATATATATATATATATATATATATATATATATATATATATATATATATATATATAGTAGCATATTCAAATTGGTAACACTGAGATAAAGAGAAGGCTATGCAAATACAAGAATCATGCTCACTTATTTGTTAAATTTTATATTAAATATTTATTCACAGTCAATAAATAATTAGGATGAATATTACATGTTGATATGTATTTTTTATGAAGCATCTATCAACTTGTGGGCTCCAAATAAACTAAGTTTTAGAATTCCTGGAAAATTCTACTGGAGTTACAGATCCATTAACTTTGTATCAATGGAAGCTAATCACTTCAGGGAAATCTCGTAAATTCAATCATCTAAGATTTGCTGTCATCAGTATCATTTTCAGATCTGAAGGATACTCGGTAATCATTTCCAGAGAGTAATGACGGCTTGGAGTATTATCACAATGACAGACAGCTGTCTTCCTCAGGTATGGTTGATCAGGGACTTAAAGCAACTCACTTTGCATCTTCCCAAGGCTCTTGGATTTGTCTGTTATGAAATAATTCTTAAAGTCAAAAGTTAAGGTGAAAACCACAGTCAAAAATCCCTGAGCCTCACAGTGGCTCCTCTATTTGTATTGTTCTATTTTTGTTATCAGAAACTATATTAACTTCTTGAACATTCCTCTGATATCACTTCTGCTTTATATGCTTCCAGTTAATTTAAATGCAATCCTGCCAGGCAGTTTTAAACTATATTTGATACTCAGAAATTTTCTGCATTCAGAAATAATTAAAAATTCATTATAGGGCCACTACCCTCATTGAAATGGTTAAAAGAGAAGTAACTTCTCCAAAGCTCGTTGTAAGTAACCCCTGTTGAATCTAGAGCTGGTCACTCAACTGACCGGTCACTTTAGGCAGATTAATCACTTTTTCTGTGAAGGATTTAATGTCTCTTCATGAACTTTTTCTGTAGCTTTCAGATTATCTCAAACCACATCTAATTATTTTTCTCTGGTACCGGTTAGTTCCAAGGGATATATCTAGAAAAATCAATCTCTTTGACAGATTCAAAGAAAGTAAAAGTCTGTTGGATACTGGGAATATCTTGGGAAATTTGAAAGTATTCAGAAAATTCAGAAATTTTTTCATTATAAATGATGAAATTATAATATATATGCATATTTATATGTATACATGAATTAGTTTCATTTTTAAGTTAATGGGGAAAGTTTAAAACTTGTATAAGTTTTGTCACATTTTTGATACAGTTAATTTATATACCTCATAAACGAATACATTATATAAACAAGTATTATATAAAATATATGTTGAAAATGAGACATTATTTTTCAGATTCACTGTATCTCTTACAGTGGGAAGTTACATACGTATAATACTGAGGTAGGAATATGGACTGAGTTAAGATGTCTGAAGAATACTTATTCTGATAATACAAGTAATAAAGTAGTCACTATCACTAATTCTTTTCTCTTCCGTGATAAAATTGTTATATTATTTACAAGTAAGTGTTTTTTATATTTATATTATTTTTATCATATATGTGTCTAAAATTTATTGTTTTTACATTTTTAGCTTGAGTTTTTATTATATTTTTATCATTTATTTAAAAGTTAAATTTGTTTTTATTTTTATTTTGCTGAATATTAATATGTTTTTGATTCTCATATATACATCAATTAAATAAGCAGTTTATGAAAAATGGTTATATTATTAAAAAAGTCATTAATTTTTTTTAGCTAGAAATTCTCTTTTTATGTCTAAAAATCACATTTTTTTTATTAAAAAAATCTGCATTAACAATTTTTGCAAAATGCACCACTATATTCATTTTTTCTTTATTGTATTCATATACTGTAAACTTCATTGAAATATATATCTGAATAAAGTCTACAGTATGTAAGAAATTCATTAGATTTGATATTTTTTCATTGCATTAGAATTTTAATTTGTAATTTCATTTTGATTTTGTTTTCAAAGGAATGCACATGTTTTTTATAACTTATTTTTTCTTTTCTATTTGTACTTAACTTGATCAAACTCACATTAGTTCAAATTAAAATTTTATTAGAAAATTGTATTTATTATAAGCTTAGTTAGACATTTTTTATTTTAATCATTAGGCTTTTCTTAAACCTCTGATTCTAAAATAATATTAAAAAATACTATATTAGATATTTAAAAAATTTGTTTCATAAATTTTGAAAATTTCATTTGTAAAAAACGAAAAAAGAATTTTTCAATATGAACATCCTGGGATTATTTAATTTAAATATTGTTTTTTAAACCATCCTTGCTTAAGGTTAAAATATATTTATAGGAGAAATTTGTTTCTTTCATTGTTTCATAAGTAACTTAAATTAAGTAAAAGTAGAATTATTTTCAAAATTTTTAAATAATGAAAGTGATTTCTGTGGTGATGCAATGCCTATTTTGTAGATATTTTCTGTTCTTTTGTTGGCAACGTCCAACTTGGTATTTTGTGTATATAATGCCTTGTCTTAAAATGAGTATATGCATATGTGTGTGCTTTGTTTATGTATTTTTTGTGTAATTTGTGTTTCGTATAATAAATGTCAAATAAAATGTTATGCTGTGCAAGTCTATTCTCCAGAGTTACAACGGCTATATGAGAATTTTTAAAAAAACCATGATAATGCAAAAATAAAATCAATTCTGTAACTTCAACATATCTTCAACTAAATCACCACAACAAAGATATTTCTGGTGTAATGTTAAAAATAACTATCTTTAGCATACTTTCTTATCATTTATACATATTAAATTTGAGTTTTATTTAGTTAATGAAATAACTAATATTAATTTCTCTGTGAATAATTTAGTTATCTTTTAGTTATTTTCATAAAGATAACCAAATTATCCACAGATCATGGTGTTGAAGTTTTAAACTTACTGAAAAAACATATCATATTCTTCGCTTAAAAAATTCTTATTATTTGTAGTGTTTACATGTTTATATTCACTATAATTTAAGATATCTGGAATTATGATTAAAAGATATGTGAACTTACTTATAAATGGTAATTAAATAGGATAAAATTTGTAATCACTTTATGTAAAATAAAAAATACCTAAAATGACAGTCACTTTTGTTAAAGTGAACTTAAAATATACTTAAAACTTCTAAACTAACTATGTAAAAAACTAATTGTTGTCTTTCTAGATTTATATTTATATCATTTTGATACTTAATAAAGAAGGAAAAAGATTAGGAATAACTAAAATTGATTGAATAATAACCAGCATATTTTTATTACATAGTCTTTCTAATATTATTTTGTTTTCATATTTTATGGATTGTAAATTTCATTTCTACATTATTATATAATTATAAAATCAGTCCTTATATATGATTAAAAACATTATATGCCAAACCATTCCCAATAACCCATAAGCATCAATAGTGTGTTATCGAAATTTTAATTCTTATTATGATTAATGTCTATATTACTATAATAAGTGCTTTTAGATCAGGCTAATTTTGTATATTATATTTAACTATTTTTATTCTAAATTATTAAACACAAATTAGAAATGTTTTATATTAAATAAATTTTGTTTATTCTTTCATTTAATTGTGCCTATTCTAACTTTTTATGTAACATGATTATAAATTTCATTGAAAAAAGAACTATTTTTTCATTTGTTTTAAAATTCTATTTAGAAATGTATTGTAAAAAAACTCTTAGAGTAAATGAAAAAAATATATAAGTTTTTTCTGTGAAAATTGTTTTCGTTTAAATTCAATCTTTCCATATTTTCCATTTAAATCTCAGAATTATGGATTTTTTTAAAAAATGATCAGTTATTATTCTTAACCTCTTCACGACGGGCGGTGCATATATGCATTTCGTACGGACGAAAGTGAGGGCCGGGCGGTGCATATATGCATTTTAAGCTGGAACAAGTTTTAATAATCACTAAATGGCACTATGTATCCATCACATTTAAACTGAACGTAGCTTTAGTGTTCTGACCTTCATTTTTTTCGTATTCTTGCTTTTTTTTGGTATTTTGATTATCAGCTGTGGGTGGAGAGAGAGGAAATCTCAATGTAAACAAACACAGCTCGGCTCTACAACTATCCACGTGATTTAAGGATTCTCGCTTCTGATAGCTCTCCGAACACTTTTTTTATTTTGTTTTCGCTGCTATTGGAAGTCTTTTAGGGTTTTAGCGTCAGTTTCGTTACAGTTTTTACTGCTTTCGGTTATATTTGCTCACTTTTCTTGTTATTTCGAAAATTCTCGACTCCAGATTATTATGGCGAGGATTATCTGGTAGGCATTTTCCTACCCTTAATTTGAACAAAAAGGGAGAAAAAAGTCGCAGAAAGTGCATTGTTTGCTCACAAACCGTGATGAAAGAAAAGAAAACACAACAAACATTTTATAATTGCAAATCATGCAAATTGGACTTTGCGTTTCTCCGTGATTTGAGATTTTCCATACTCAGTCTTTATTTTAAATTTTGATATTTTTTCTTGTAAATAGCCCTTGTATAGTCTTTATTAATTTGCAAATATGTTGAAGTGTTTTGTCAATTAAAATTTTGGAAAAACTAGAATTGCACTGTCGAAAATTATTTCTCAAAGTAAGCAACTTATATATATATATATATATATATATATATATATATATATATATATATATATATATATATATATATATATATATATATTCATATAAATTGAAGGAAGAACATTATCAAAGTCTAGTTTTAATGTTATAAGATAGATTATGTGGTAATCTAAAATGCTAACAAAAATCACGGCGATATGACTTTAACTTTATTATTTACGAATTTTTTTCTAAAGTTAGGCCTAGCGGAGAAAAATCCCCGTCCTGTAATATAATTCCTTTCACTTCAGCTTCGTCCTGAACGCGCGTCTTAAACAAAGGCGCCTTGTCCTGAAAAGGTTAAATATGCAACATATGAATTTACTACAGCCATGTTTAATGTTATCAACCTTATTTTTACACTTTGAAGCATTGAGGAAACTTAACCAAATGCTTAATGTTTTATTTCTAATTTTTCTCAGAAAAAAAACTTAAAGCAAAATATTTCCTAACCTTATGAAGTGTAATTTTATCATAAGAATTATTAAATAATTGTAAGTTTGTTATATTCAAAAATCATTCAGTAAATATTCATTAGTTTGGTGTCTTTTGAAAGAACAAATAAATTTTGTGCAAGTTATGGAAAAAATGAATTAATAGGAAATATTTTGAATGAAAGCATCAGTTATAAATCAGACTTATTATTTTTCACTTTACTCTCATTAATAATATTATGCATATTTTTTTCCATCAATGTTTTACATTTTATGAAACTAAAATATTTCATCTTATATTTAGGTGATGGTAGAATGGTTATATCTGTCAATGATAGATTTAATAATCAGTATTACATGATGAAAAGCTTACAGACTATTATTGTTAGTGTGGCATTAAAAGGAACACTTCTTGCTCTTGGTGGTGAAAATGGAAAATTATATGTGTTTTACGTCCCAGAAACTGAAGACCTCTTAAAGCTTAATTTGTCTTGTCCTTCTTACACTGTCAGACTCAGTGAAGCCTCCATAACGTCCATAGATATTTTTTATGATGAGAAAACACCAATTATTATTGGAGGTACAAATGAAAGTTTATATGTCATAAAATGGTATTCAACTACTGCTTCTCATCAAGAGGTTAAAGAGAGAAAATTATTTCCAAAAGCATTTAATAGTTGTTAATTAATATATAGTCTCCCAAATGAATAAACCTAGTCTTTCTTCATTATGACTTTAACTTTTAAGGTTATATTCTTATTTATAAATTGTATAAAATTAAATATCATAAATGAAAAAGTTAAATATTGACTATAAAATGTTGGGAAAATAGCAATGTTATTCTTATTTTAATGATTATTAATTTCCTAATCTCTGAAAAAGGATTTTTGTATTTCAGTTCCAAAAATCTTCATATGTGTGCCAAAATATTTTTACATATTGTTTTTCTGCCTACTTCATTTCTTTCTTTCATTTAATAATTTACTTTTGTTATTTTATGTAAAATTCAATTACCCTACATAATTATCTGTACCTATTTATTTTTAACTGCATCTGTTTATTATGGATATATCTATCTTTGTAAAATTTTGGTAAATATTTCTTAATGCATCATGATCAACAACGTAAGTTAAAATTATTATCTTTATTAAATAAAAATGGACCCTAATTCTTTTGATATTTTTGTAAAGTTTAAAGTATATTTATATTGATGGCACAAAGATTAATTTATTTTTATTTCATTACTTACTTTCAAGTTTTTATCTACATAGAATTTCAGTTTTCTAACTCTAATTTATGTGACTTATTGTTCTTAAAAGTATATTTCATTTTTGAAAAAACTTACTTCATTTGTAAAATATTGTAAATAAAAAATACTTATGATATTCAAATTGCACATAATATTTAATGAATTGAATAAATTAAATATCAAAAAAGCAATGATATATTTAAAGTAAAATTACTTAAAAATTTAAATAATTTCAACATATTTTTAAGGTGGTGTTACTTGTCTTGTATATACATACTTGCAATGTATAACTATTTTATAAATTTTATATTATAAACAATTGAATTTAAAGTATCCAGTCATTCATTTTTGATTAATTGAATTTAATGTAAAATCAGTATACATTAGTTCCTTAAAAATTCATGCTAAATTTGAAAATTGTCTCTATGCAGAAATTTGATCATAAATTCTATATAAGTTAAATGCTGTGAGATGGGATTAGACTCAAAAATTAAACTGAAAGAAGTAAAAATATCCAAATATTGCAATGTGCAAATGATCTTACTGCTGGTTTTGTTGATGTTTCATATTCCATATCTGATTCTTGGACAGAAAAAAATAAACATATTGTGTGATATCACCTATCTTAAGATTGTAGTAAATATAATTCAAATTATTAAAAATCTTGTAAACATTTTACAAAGTAAAATTTATAAATAATTATGTCATGAATATTTTTTACTAGTAGAAAATGTGTGGCTGTTTTTGGATTGTCCATATTATTATTTTAGAGAATCAGGTTGTTAACTTAAAAAACTAGGAATGGTTAATGCATATTGTTACTAAAAGAATTAGGAATTAAAGTCAAGCATTTATTAAAAGTAAGTACTTTACGATGAGTAATTAAAATGTGTAGCTAAATTGCTGAGAAATAAGATGTTTTTCATTTTATTCTTTCCTACTTTTTCAAATAATTGATATTTCTTCAGTATTATTTGCTAAAAGCTTGAAGGTTATTAACTCTGGCTTTCATCATAAGTATGGCCACAAATTAGTCCACTGGCTTGTCCATGGAGGATTTCTGCTTTGTATTTTACTAGTGTCTAGTACACCTGCAACAATGTAACTAATTACATGACTAATGATATCATCTGAAACATTAACCAATGAAAGTTGGTTAATGTTTCATATAATTTCAATAATAAATGCAGGATTCCTGGGAACAAGGCTGCCGACTTTTCGGCAAAAAAGGGTGCAAGGGTCCTCCAGAGATTTTTGAAAAGCCTCTCTTTTCATTCAGTAAAACTCCTGATAAAAAGACAATATGTCTCCGAGATAAAGCAGAAAGCATTGCTTGACTCAGATAGACAGCTATGGGCCTCGCTGCTTAAGGATACACAGTCCATCCCTAATTTCTCTACAAGTTCAGCTGTGGCTCTCTTCCACCTGACTATGGGCCATGACTGCTTGCCCGCATATTTGTATAGGTTTGGACTTTTTTAGACAACTGCAAATTCTTGTTTCTACTCATCTCGACTCATGCTGTGCACTTGTGTTTTTAAACTGTAGAGTTCAGATATATTGGAAGGATAGAGAAATAATGGCCTAATAGCCAAATTTCTGGTCATTTGTAATAAATAAATTTCATTAATAATTTTAATATAATTTCAATATGCACACATATTAAAAAATGCTTTAGATTTGACATTTTCAAAAGTATGCAGAGAATCTGTATAAGATGAATTAAAAAGTATTCTTTTTGTTAATAACTCCTAAATTATGATAGCTGAGCTAGTACTTGAATAGTTAGCGCTCTTTGTCCACAGTTTTTGGGTTTCAATACCACCTTGGGCATGAATGTTTGTGGTGGTTCAAAATCTACTTAAAGGTGCAAATCCCTGTTTAATTAGCCCTCAAATGCAAAAAATTACCATTGAGTGACAAACCAAACTAAAAAAACCTGAATTATGATAGCTGTATAACTTAAATTATACGTAAAAATCATGCCTATTAAACATTGATGAGTATATTTCTCATTTTACAGAAAAACTCGCTATAGAGTCAAAATTATTCTACATGACTGTATATGCCTTATTTTTAAAAACTAAGATATATTTTACCTTTTATTTTGTTAATTTGTATTTCATTATAATATACATAAACTTTTTTTTTACTAAAATTCATTAAATAAACTATACATGATATATTTATTATTTAATAATTATCACATTACATTTCTATCCTTTTCTCAATAAAAATATATAAATTCAATTTATCTTCTTTTGTAAATTAAATGCTATTAGATTATAAAAAATATGTTGTGCAAAAGTGTTCAAATGCAAAAGTGTTTTTCTATTTTTAAAATAAATTTAATTACTATGGTTTATCTGCAATAATGATCTATAATTTTGAAAAATATCAGAGACTTATTTCTCAAAATTTTTGTTAGTTAAATCAGTTAAATATTGTACAAGATAATTTTTTCCACTAAAATAGTTTTCCCTCTCTTGAGTCTTACAACCACCTGTTATCCATATATATTGAAAAAAACAAATTAAGTACCATATAATCCTATAACCACTTGTTATCTATATTATCTAAAATATTCAACTATTAATTTTGCTATCACTATGAGAAAGTTTAAAAACAATCTCGTACACAACGTTAATTTGCGCTGAGCTGCAGCCAAATGGTTCACAATCTGGTTTTCTTGTCTTCAATTCAACAGTTTGTGAGTTTGATTCCCACGTCAAACATCGATGTTGTAATGGCGCGGAATCCACTTTAAACTGTGAATATTTCATGGATAATTTGTAGTGTCTAAACATCGGTGCATTTGTGGAGGCGGCGGCTCTTACGATACATGGATTCCATTACTGTTTTCGATGTAAATATTTTTAGCGGTTCGGCAATATCAAAACTGATTTTTACTATTTTCTACTTAAAGGTAACCTTTCTGATTTTCTTGCGAAAAGTATATCGTCTAAGAGTTTTTTGCTTGAAGGTATATTGATGGTCATGTCCAATTTGATTTTGAAAATGTGAAAGTTTAAACAATTGATTAAAGCATTCTTCAGTAACTTTATAATTAATTGTTAAATGGCTTCCTGACCAATAAAAAATGTGAAGAGAACAAAACGGATTTTTTTTTTAAGTTTTAAAATTTAATTGAAGAATTATTTTCACAGATTTAGAATAAATGTTCAGTTTGCAGTTAAAACTTAGTGTTTAAATTTTTAGAAATGTAATAAGGACTATATAGAATTCTGACTCTTAGAAACAGAAATTGTGGTAGAAGCGTATTATTCAATTAATCCAAATAATTGACTATAAAAATCGAAACGTTTGTTTTAAAGTGTATTAAAAAAGTCTGTTTTCTTTATTTTGTTCTTGAATAATTTTGGGTTACTACTTGGAGAAGGGTGTTTAAAGAATGGTACACAGCTAATTAAAGATTGTTAAAAATTACTACAATAGGATTTAAGAACCATCCTGATTCAAAATCATTTGAAAGTTTTATCAGTTCTTGTATATGTATGCATGGAGAAGTTCGTTTATTCTATGAAACAACAGACTGTTTACCATGATAAGAGTTAAAAGTTCAATAAATAGAGAAATGATAAATTGAACAGTCTGTACTATATTTCATTGTGAATTTTCGGAAAAATTGATGGCAGACTTGCGATACGTGAGACTGAATTCAAGAAGAGCATTTCTTAAATGTGGGGCAAATTTTACCATCCCATTTTCAATCATCCCTACATGGTTTGAAAAGTTAATTCATTAAAAAAGTACATTTGTGTGTTTGCGTCTTTCGCAATAAAAACTATTCTCTGTAAACTTATTAAAATACTTGTATATATTAGACTTTATTTTAATTATGAAGAAGGAGGTGGTTGTATATACAATGTTAAAAAATACATTTATAATAAAAAAATATATTTCTAAGGGAGGTTTTAATTACTTTAATCTTAATGTGAAATTCGATATTGTTTTTGCTTGGTTAAATTTATCTGTTTTAATATGTGTTACTATTTCTAAAATTTCTTTCATGTGTCTATCAAACCATGTTCTTGTATTTGATTTTATGATCTTCTTTTTATTTAAAAACTGTTCGCACACATATAGATTCTGCCAAGGATAAAAAACGTAGACAACAAATGCTTACGAATTACACTTCATGTCACATACTTCGTGTAAAAATCGATTAGTGTAGGATTTGCGGAGGAATTCGCATTTTACTGCAGTCACATTGTAAATCCATAAATTTTATTAAAGTATAGGCGAAACATATCCAAATATCCATTGAAAATGATGATGAGAATGTTCTTATATAAAAATTTCATTCTCACGAAATATATATATATATATATATATATATATATATATATATATATATATATATATATATATATATATGTGTGTGTGTGTGTGTGTGTGTGTATATATATATTTGTAAGCTACAGTTTAAAATATTGAAATGATCTGCTATACGAGGGTCACTCTGAAATTTTTGAGATACAACTAGGTTTTTAAAGTTACACTTACAAAATTTTAGATGTGTTCAAAGTAGTCTCCTCCAGCATCAATGCACTTTTGTAGACAAATTTTCCACAGATTAAATGCCTCAAGCCATTCATTTCTTCGAATAGATGAAAAAAAATGCATTTATAGCCACATCAATCTCTTCTTCTGAATGAAAACGACGTCCACGTAAGTTCTTTTTTAGATTAAAGAATAACCAAAAGTCGCACATACCTAGATTAGGTAAATACGGCGGTTGTTCGACCACTTTAGTTTGTTTTTGTTTAAGAAACTCAACTGTTAATCCGGCTGTATGTGAAGATGCATTGTCATGGTGAAGCATTAGTCCCCTAACATTCAATTCTTGTAGAATTTCTGGAAGACATTTAGTGGTATACCAGTTTGCTGTTACTGTCTTCTGTCCTTCCAACTTGATGGCTTTACCAATCCCGTACTTCTGAAGAAAACGGTATACATCACTTTTTTCAGTGCGCGTTGTTTTTTCACTATTGTCGGCGTGGGATCATCTTCAAAAACCCATACTTTGCTTTCTTGACGTGTTGGAACGTCAAAAAACGGTATGTACGTTTCATCACCTGTTATAATTTTAGAAATGATGCGGTGGCCACCATCATTCAGCATATTAAGAGTTTCTTTACTGATTCTGACGCTCCTCTTTTTTATGCTCAGATAGATTATGGTGAACCCAACGGCAAATTACTTTTTTCATATGTAATTCTTCATGAATGATTTTGCGTATGGCTGCGGTTCCAATGTTAAGTTCCTTCTGTATCATTTGATAGGTACAGCGATTATCATCCATTAACATTTTTTGTATGGCCGACACATCATCCGGGATTACTGCCGACAGCGGCCTTCCTGTGTGTTTTTCATCCTGAAGAAAATTGCGACCTCTTCTAAATTCTCTAAACCATCTTAATACAGTAGCACGAGCTGGAGATTCATCACCAAATGCTAATTGCAACCGTTGAACACATTCTTCTTGATTTAATCCTGCTTTGAAATCGTAGAAAGTCATAGCGCGAAAATGTTCTCGCGTCAACTCCATTTTCTCTTGTTTAAAATTTATTCCACGCTAAACAAGTTGAAGTACGTCAGTAAAAAATCGTCTTCTGTGTTAAAATACTTTGTACTTTAAAATTAAACCGTTATTTTTATTTTGTAAATTCTCGTCTGCGCGTATCTCAAAAATTTCAGAGTAACAAAGTATTACAAAACTAAAAAGTTTGTTATGAATAGGAATCTAAAAAATTCCATGAATTATTGAACTTCATTCCTCAAAGAAAATAAATGTTAAACCAACTTCCATTCAAGAACTTATAATTGCTTGTAATTATCTTTTTCTCAGTTTCACAAAGTTCTTCCATAATAGCCAATCTTACTCTTAAATTGTTCGGTAGCTGTTGAAATTGTCTGCGATTAAGTTTTTTAGACTAAAGAAAATTAATCGTTTTTACAACAACGGTTATTCGAATTTTGAGAAGGACTTTTTATAGATTTTCTTGGTGATTATACCCTGAATTTATACTGTCACACCAAATTTGAGTAGATAATGTAGTTATTTTTATTTTCTCCCCAGTCATAAATTTGGCATCTTTCGTGATTATACCATTTATATTCCTGAAGTTTAATTCATATTTATCTAAAGTCTGTATCAGACTGGCATACAAATCTGTTCTTGTTGCTAATTGTTCTACAATTATGAAATCGTCATCAATGTCATGTATAAAAATGATTGCTTGTGCAGTGTCTGTCTATTTGTTACATCCTTTTATTCATCTGTCACTACAAAATATTTTTCACATTTGGATTTTCATTTATTGAATATATCTGTAGCGAAATACTTCGTGTCTTGCTATTGCTACCAAACAAGTTGATAATTGTGTAACTTGATTCTATTACCATCGACACACATCAACTGCACTCGAAAGACATTCTTTTAAAACTTTTCTTATCCGTTAAAGGATTGTCCAGGTTTAGTAATTTTTCTACTAATATAGCTAGTTATCATGAACATCATTTACAATTTTTTTATTCGCTGGGGTGAAAAAAGACGACAGTTTAACTTTGATTTTAATTCATTCGCCTTATCATATAAAAAAATCGTTTACTACTGTGCTTAGTACCATAATATCTCTTGATTTTGTATTCTTTTATCTCGGCTGAACATATTACTGCAAACTTTCTTTTATGTTCAACAAAAAATAACGATCTGTCCACTTTTATTGAAGTAATTACACTCATCCTTCAACTTTTCATTTTTGGTTATTCATAAACTTTCCTGAACTTCAGAATGGGAAAATAATTGAGAAAGCAAGATTAAAATCAACTATTTTAAAGCTACTCATCACCAACTGAACAGGTTGTTTACAACTATCGGTCTATTTAGCAACTTACTGCAACATAGGAGAAATATAATTTTCATTTATTTCCTCCGTAGTAGCGTCATACTCAAGTCACCATTGGAGGAGTATTGGCGAAAAATTGGAACTTGTTAGGTAAAGAAGCTATCCCCCTCCCTTTCCCAGAGATTTTATGTATAGACGAATATTTGCCCAATCAATCAGGTTTTATACTTAACTAATGAAATTTTTAAAACTTGTCTCTTAGAAAACTTTTCTCAGCACAGAGCAGTGAAATATTTTGAAACTAATTAATATATAGTTTAAAAATTTCAAGAATGACAAAGAAAAATTGCTTATGACAAAAAGCTAATAAGAATTTTACTTGAAATTGACTCATATGGAATCAATTTCAAGTAAAATATAATTTCAATTAAAGTCATATATTACGTACCTCCAGCGGGCCAGATTGAAGACTCTTAATGTAAACCTACACACCGTGAAGAATATTTTCTTAACTTTACCAATAAAAGTGTTTAATGAAATTGTTATTTTTAAGCATGTAATAACATTAAATATCGTGTAATTACCATTGTAAATTTAATGATATCTGACTATAATGTACATTTTTTAAAAAACTTTTATCTTGTTGACTTTTTAAGCAAAAAAAATTTTTTTCTTAGAAATGACTAATTTTTAAATGTTATTAAGATTTTTGTATGTTAGTTTTTAAAAATTACGATTTGTTTAAAAAATGTTTGTATAATATTTATTAATGTAAATAATATTGAACAGTTAGAAATATCCTTTTTTAAAGTAAATTTTGTGTGTGCATGTGTGGCAATTCCTTCTGCAAGATAATCTATTTTGAATTCTATCGAAAAAAGGATTAAAGTACTATAACATTTTATTGTTATTATTTGCTACAACAAATACTTTAAATATATAATTTGAAGAACTAAAATATTGTCGAATATATCATTCAAAAAAAGAAGGGTAATTTTACGAAAAGTTTCAATGAGATACACCCACGCGCTAGAAGTCAAACAAACACTGAATAAAAAACAATCGATTTAAACATTCATTCTGAATGATGTTTTGTTTACAAATATATCGATTTGTAAATAATGATGCATTTATTAAAGACTCTTCTTTAGAGAAGGATATTTCTACCCCGTCCATTACTAAAAATGTATAAGCGTGACCATACTCAACAACGAAATAAATTTTTCTTTTCAAGCTTGCGTTTTTGTTATCGGCGAATGAGGTTTTGCGATTTCATTTCGGGTGGATAGGAAAAATAAAATTGGATGAATGCATATTTACGAAAGAACATGCCTTAAGAAAAATATTGTTTTCATATTTTTATTAAGTCAACAAATTAGTTGAACCTTGATTTCCAAGGAAACGGAAAATTCAACATAAAAACTTCGTTAAGAAGAAGTATTAGAAAATTGTAATAGAAATGTATATTAATTTATCTTTTGTAACTTTTTGTTACAAAAGGTAAATAAACTTTATTTACCTTTTGTAAAAAAATATTCTGTAATAAAGGTTTGACGATATCAAATGTTTCTATAATGCATGGTCTTAGTTTACTATAATTTTTTGGACTTTTCATATTTTTTTTCAACATTTACATAAAATGTATATAAATATAGAATGTAACCTAAATTAACTTAAACTTAGTTTAAGTATCGAGATCAGAAAATATAGAGGTATATGCTGACACATACAATATTCAAAATGAACAAATTCGTAGAACTCAAAGCTTCTGGCAAAAATAACAAGTAATTTAAAAAAAAAAGGATATATTAATTTTACTGAAAAGTGCGTGGAAATATAAGCAATAAAAATAGCAGAAGCTTTAATATGTAGAGTAAGTATATAAATTGCATTTATAGGGGATAACTAATCATTTGAAAGCTATTTTAAAACATTTCAAAATCAGCTGTTTATTGTATTTGATCACTCTGTCGTATGGTTCATAAACGTTGTAAATATCGTCTCTCGTGTTATTATCCGTAAAGTGGTTGTTTCTTTCTTTCCAGTTGAGATCATGATTCCGCCACTTCATTGCGATTCTCATTGGCTTAAAATATCTAGATAACACGTTTCATTTACGTTACATCGTTTTTTGAGACAGCGTCGTAAGTCCGACATGTCGACGAATTTTTTGCCGGCCTTTAAATAGCATTCGAATGGCAGCAAACTGCCGAAGTTCATCATCGAATGTCTTGAGAATATTGTCGAAGCTCATTTTGTTTATAAAACGATTTCTTATATAAAGACCAAAGCATCAGTTTGAGAAGCCGTTTTCCATTTATTCAACCTGTTAACACATTGACAATAGAACAAAAGAAAAAGTAAAGTAAAAAATACAAGACAAAACATCCATTTTATGGCTAGTATTAATCGGCAAGAATAATTTAAATCTTGGATCAGATTTACTGTAGTCAACATTGGCGTGTTTTTGGCGCTAAATTTGGCGAACATTTTTACTGGAAACCCGGCGAACTAGTATTTTGGCAACCCTATTTGTCATTAATTTCTCATGAATATGTACCAATTTAAATTCATTAATATAAAATTTAATCAAAAAATTCTATGCATAATTTAACATATAAAATTTATTATTTTACCATTGATGTTTGAAATCTATAAATCTACGTTTTTTGTTAATTTTGTAAAATTAGTTGAGCATATTGTTAGATACCAACAATTTTATGAAATATTTGTCACTTTCAGCCGCTTTCCTCCCGCCGTTTTTCCGCTCGGAAATTTTTACATAGATCCTTGGCGACTTTTTTAAAAATTTTGCCAAGGGTGCCTGTAAGGTGAATTCTTACGTAAATCTTTAAAAATCTCATTAAAATAAATAAAATTCTAAATCAGTAACTGAAATATTTTTGAACAATCTCTTTTAAATCTTAAGACTAATACCTTGCTTACGCTAACATTGATTTTTTTTTTTTTTTTTTTAGTAATTATCACCAGCGAGTGTTATTATTTCCAAGTTTTCGTTTTTTTTTAAACAAAGGTTAGGTCCAACGTTATCTTTATTTCTGGGATGCCTTCGTTCGAAGTTTTATTTTACATGATGTTTTATTCAATCAGAAATTGAGGAGAATGACAGCACAACAAGATGAAACTCAGGGTTTATGATTGCTCATCAAAAATCAGTGATACAAAAAAATGAAGTTCAGAGGAGTGTCGCAGAGTGATTCTCTATTTAGAAACAGTATCTTGTGGTCGAAAATGAAGTTTCTAGAAACGGGAAACGTCTTAAATAGAGATTATCTATTCCGTCTTTGCACACACAAGAGCTGTTGATGTAAAACGCGTCAGAGAAATATTCTTTCAGTCCTATGAAACCCGTGACATATCAGCAGAAAGAGAGTTGTATATATTAATTTCGACTGCGGTGTTCTTAAGCTTGCTTATATTTTAATAATTATTTTGATTGTGTGGATTCCTTGCTGAAATCTTGTATTAATGGATTATAGTTTTTTAATACAATATTGCTTATTGTTAGTATAATATAAAATTAAACTTTTTATATTGCAAAATATATTTTATCTTGGATCTGATATGATGTGGATTTAATATTAAACTCAAATAGTCTTGAATGCAGCCAATATTTATATTTTTCAGTGAATAATTCTCCAGAAAATTAATTAATCTATATATATTTTTAGTCTATTTTCTTTTTGAGTAAAATTTATCTTGTAAAATATGAAAGTTTCTTTTCTTTATCTATATTTGAGTGTATTTAAATAAGATCCGAGCTTTGAGAAGTTACCTATTTATTATCAGTTAATTATTTTTATTAAGAAAGAGTTTTAAGGCCATGTGTTTATGTACATAGCATGTTAGTAGTTAAAGATCCTAAGAAATTGTAGAAATTTCTTGCCTATCAAATAATTAACCCAGTCTTAATTTTAAAAGTAACTATACTAAATAAATAATGATAACTATCCATTAAGTCCTTTATGAAATATCAAGATACAAACAATTTTCAATATTAATTTAACACTATTATTGAAGGGGAGATGATTATTAAAGGTGAACAGCAGAAAGCTTGTCCATCAAATATTCTATTTTTATATAGAAAAGTTGATAAGAGTGGTATTTACAGTTTATAAAGTGGATTACGAATCTTTGTGGAAGCACATCATGAGGGAATTGAACTCATCAACTGCTAATTTTCAGCTGCCAGCTTGGAAAGGGTAAAATGGAGATATGAAAATTTGATACCCCAAAATGAAAAAAGGAAGAAATATTAAATTTTTTTAAAAAGAAAAAATAACTTCGCACATAACACGTGCGGGTTCCTTATTACACTTTTCTTCTTTAAGAGAGTTTTTAGATAATAAAATACCATAACCAAAATTTCAATTTTACTTTTTGTTTTGAATTGCGTTTATAAAGATACATCTTCTTAAGTCTATAATATTTAATTCTTTTTGTCGTTTAACATCAACTAAGGAAAATTAAATAGCGAAATATTTTAAGAACAAATATAACTATTTTGGAAAATATAAACTTGTGTAGAGTCTCAATTAAATCGTACATTTTCGAGAAAATTTTAAGGTTTAATTCTTATAAATTGATTTCCAGCAAAGTAACTATTTCTTTCATCTTTAAACAATAAGAAAGTTTGAGGTAGAAACACATCTGATGTTTCCAAAGTTCTCTTCTTTTTTTTATATATTTTCATTACATAAAATATCTTAAGCCCCTATTACATTAGAGTTGCCGATATTTCAGTTTGAGCAACACCCGTAGACTTAACATTATGTGACGTCACAGTTCAAATTTCAGCTATTCGTCCAATAATATTTGGTTGTGTGAATAGCTCTGGTATCTAAAAAAGTGGTTTGTATGATTTAAAAAAGATAAATAAAAACTCTATATTTCGTAGCTGATTCACCTCACTCATTTTACATCTGCTCTCCTCAAAAGCAGTAACTCGACTCCCTCCTCTCTGTTTTTTGTTTTGTTTTTCTCACATACAAAGATGGCGCTGATGTCACAGCGCTTCATGGGTACGGAGCATTCCGCCCCACATTACAATGTTACATTCAACCAATGAACATACAAATAATTTAAAAAAACTTACACACAAAAATTAATATAAACATTATATGAACACAAATTATTATAAGTAATACATATTAAAATAATACATAAAATACAATAGCAATTTATATACTAATAGGTAAAATACAAATTTTTGAAATGGATCTTTTGAAAATTCCAGAATTTTTTACTTTAACAACTCTGACCCGTTTGTCATCACCCAGATAGAGTTGCACTATTCTACCTAATGACCATTTTGAGGAGGTAGATTTTCATCTTTGATGTGCACTATCTCATTGATTTTAACGTTTTCTTTCTCGATTCTCCATTTGGACCTCCGTTGTAAATTATTAAGATATTGCACCTGCCATTTCTTCCAAAAAATTTGAATAATTTTTGTTAATTTTTTCCAGTTACTCAATTTTTTTTCATTAATGTCAATTAAATTAGGTTCAACAATAGCATTTAAAGGTCTACCAATTAGGAAGTGAGCAGGTGTTAATACATCATACACATCAGTATCTAAGGATAGAGGTACAAGCGGTCTATAGTTAAGAATACCCTATATCTGAGTAATGACACTTAAAAACTCTTCATAATTAAGTTTAGCATTGATACACACTCTAGTAAAATGAAATTTAAAAATATTTTCACACCACTCTCCCACAAACCACCAAAGTTGGAGGCTCTAGGAGGATGAAAATGCCAATCAATTCCCTCTGTTGACATATAATTTGCAAATTTCTCATCTGGTTTTAAAACTAAATAGTGCAGTCTGGATAATTCTTTATTTGCACCTGTGAATTTTGTTGCATTATCGGAATATAGTTTTGAACATAAACCTCTACGAGCAACAAATCTCTTTAAACATGCAATTAATGCTTCTGATGTCAAATCGATTACTATTTCCAGACGAATGGCTTTGGTAACCAAATATATAAAGATACATACATATACTTTGTGCAAGACACCTTTTCTTTGATGTTTATATTTTATATTAAATGGTCCACAGAAATCAACTCTTGAGCAATTAAATGGAAAATCAGGAGTAACTCTCTTTTTAGGCAAATCACCCATTAATTGCTCAACTCCTGTAGATTTAACTTTAAAACATGTAATACAATCATGCACAATTTTTCGACACGTTGTTTTACCTTGTATAGGCCAAAACTTTTGTCTGAAATAATTCAGCAAAGCAGTTGGACCTAAATGAAAATATCACTTATGATACATTTCTATAATGATTTTTGTGAGCTTATGGCCCTTTAAAAGAATAATAGGAAATTTACTATTGAAATTTATACTTGCTTTTTTTATCCTACCATTTATTCTTAATAATCCATCCTGATTTCAAAAGGGGCATAAACATTTTATCTTACTTTTACCAGGTACAGGTTTTTGTTGACCCAAACATTTCATTTCGGAAGGGAATTCTAGTCTTTGAACTTCTTTTACTAAGAATTTTTCTGCTATATTGATTTCTTGTATTGACAATCCTCCTATCCTTTTTTTAATAGAGCTCTTTAAGTTGTATAAGAATCTGAAAATATAACTTACAACTTGCAATATTTTAGTATAATTATTACTAATATTGAGTAAGTTATAAATAAGGGAATTTGAAGTTAAAGTCAACATAGGTAAGTCATTTTGAGGCATATTTCTCAGTTCAAAGGTAAACTCATCTTGTATGATTAATGAAGGGATTTCTCGGTTGGGATAGTCTTCTTCAGCAAGGAAACTGGGGCCGTTAAACCATAGTTCACTTTCAGTCAGTTTATTAGGTTCCATTCCTCTCGAGATAAGGTCAGCAGGATTGTTCCTCGAAGACACGTGGCGCCACTGATGAATCCAGTCAAGTCCTGTATTAGAGCAACTTGGTTGGCAACAAACGTCTTCAGCAGGTAAGGCTCCTTCCGGATCCACGAAAGAGTTATCATGGAATCACTCCACAAATAAATATTCTTACTGCATTCCTTAAGCTGTAGGGCATCTTTAACTTTTGTAATTAGCTTCGCTAAAAGAACTGCGGCGCACAGTTCCAACCTCGAGATTGTAACTCTCTTAAGAGGTGCCACTCGTGACTTGCTACAAACCAAGGTCACTTCAGAATCTCCAGTCTCTGATGTTGATTTGTAATAGATGACACATCCATACGCAGACTCAGATGCATCCGAAAATCTATGAAGCTCAATGTGCATTGATTTGTCTATCAATATGCATCGTTTAATTTTAACATCGTTGATCATTGGCGAAGTTTCACTGAAGTTCTGCCATTGCTGTGCTTCCATTGCAGAAAGGGCATCACTCCACTCTAGATTTAAACACCAAAGTTTTTGCAAGAAAATCTTTGCTTTAGTTATCACTGGACCCAAAAGGCCAAGGGGATCAAAAGTTCTTACAATTGTTGAAATCATTGATCTTTTTCGTTGGAGGAATTGCACTCTCAAGATGTATTTAAAAAATGAAATATGATCTGTGCTGGGTCTCCACAGAGCTCCTAACGCCTTTGCCTCTTCCTGGAAATGGTAGTCATTATCAAAGCCTGTCTTTAATTTTATACTTGTTGCTACACCACTTGTGTAGCGTCATTCCTCCACGCCTAAGGATATTTATCAGTTCCGTTTGAAGAAGTTTGGTTTCATTTATAGTGGCAGCACCACTAAGCACATCGTCCATGTAAAAGTCTCTCTCTAAAATGGGTGATGCTAGGGGGTACTTTTCCCTTTCATCTTTTGATAACTGAAAAAGCACTCTAGTTCCAAGGTATACTAACTGTGCCATACGTAACTGTTTTGAGCTCATATAAGTTTTAACTGGTTCATTCACTCCCTCTCTTAAAAGAATTCTCAAAAGTTTAGTTTGATTAGGATCAATTAAAACCATTCTATACATTTGCTTAATATCTGCTACAAAAGCATAAATGCGCTTATGAAACCTCACCATTATTGAAAAAAGATCCTCTTGTAAAGTACCACCATTAAATTGTAAGGAATTAAGTGAATTTGTTAAAGTTGTTTGAGAAGACGCGTTAAATAGTACGCGAAGTTTTGTAGTACTTTTATCAGAGCGATAAATACCTAAATAGGGTATATGTACAATACTTCCCTACTTCTTCCTCACCATTTGGGATTTCTGTCATGTGACCCGATTTCTCATACTCTCTCAAAAATTCCGTATATAATTTTAAATACTCAGGCTCTCTTAAAAAACGATTCCATAACGAATTTAATGTTTTTAATGCAATTTCTTTAGATTTATTTTATGTTTTTAGATTTATTTTATTCTTTAGATTTAGATTTATTAAACACTTTGGGTCTCTTTTAAAGGCATTTTAACTATATATCTCCCTGTTCTGTCTCTCTTAACATTTGTTTCGAAATGTTCTTCACATATTATTGTTTCTTTATTTTTAGAAATTTTAGTTTCAACATTTTCTATTTCCCAAAATCTCTCTATTGCTTCATGTAAAGCAGTATTATCTTTAATAAATCGCCAATGTACTTTTCCCTCCATTGCAGTGGGTAAGCTCCCACTAACTACTTAACCAAAAACGGTATCTTAAAGAACTAAATCACTATTTACAGGGAAAATCTTATCTAGACGTAATAATTCGTAAAATATTTCAGCGCCTAAGAGTAAATCTATGCAACCTGGTTTATTGAAGTTTTCTCATCTGCTAATTTTACATATTTTAACTCTGGTACATTAACTTTAAGTATCTCTGACGCGGCATAAAATCAGTTATATTTTAGAAACAACTAAAAATTCTAACTCTTTTTTTAAATTTTCCCTCTAAATTAGAACTTGTAGTTTCAGCAACCGATTTAGTTGTTGTGCATGTATCACCTATACCACAGACTGTCAAATTTGTTTTATTTCGCTTTAAGCTTAAACTATTTGCACAATCAGTCATTATATAATTATTCGTTGAGCCTCGATCTAAAATAGCGCGCGCTCAGTAAAAATTTCCTCCATGATCTCTTAGCAAGCAATTTACCGTACTAAGCAAAACAGTTTTTGACAGGTTTATGACTCGCGTAGAAAGAACTGGGTTGTTTTGGTTAGAAGAGAAGATCGGGGCAAGTGGGGAATGTGAAGACTCTTCACGGGGGGCTGATAAGGGTCGGTTAACGCTTTCACTTTGTGCCCGAGGTACATCCTCAGTTCTCGGAAAATGCAAAGAGCAATGATGCCGCCTTTTGACTCCCTCTCTTTGACATAATAACATGAAAACCGCGACTTACAGTTATTTACTAGGTTTTTACCAAGGCAGTTAAAGCAATAATTATTTTTCTTAACTATTTCTACTCTATCAGAAACAGGCAAAGCCATATAATTTTTACATTAAGGGATGATTTTCCGAACAAAGAAGGCATTTTGAATTCTTAAAATCGGGTATAAAAATACTTCTTTGATTTGCAGGGTGTGTTTTCGGATTCACTAGTTTATTTTCTACCGTTAGAGAGAGCGGTACATAAAATAGATAAATTTCTTTTGCTAATTTTATAGGTTCAAACCAAGTATCTGACTGTCTAATACTGATATGATCCGCGGTTTCTCTCTCTATTGTTTGAAATAATTTATCAGATACAATTAATTGTTTTAATTTCGCAAAATCAGTCACTTTTCTCAATTTTAAGTAGTAATCAAAATTTGTTAAGCGCGAAGCGAACTGCACGTGAGTTTTGTCTGGGTGTCTTATTGTTTTACTGAATTGCTCGAAACATGATTGTGGTGTGGGCTCAAATTCTCTGAGAATAATTTCGTTAACTTTTTCATAATCATTTAATTCATCGTCGCCTATGTAAGAAATTACATTTGATGCTTTTTCACCAAGCAAATTTAAAAGAATCTCTGCTTTAAATATATTTGTAATAAATGCTCTCTCCAAAGAAGTAAAAAAATAGATTCCAACCTTCTGGTTTTTACTCGGTATTTTAATCGTTAATGTTTTAATATTTTTTTATTAAGGAATCTCTAAAGAGTTGCAGTCCTCAGTTTTATTTTCTGAATTAGTTTCTACAATTTTTGAATCTACTCTCAAGCGTGTTAATTCTAACTCAGCTTTCGTTCTCTCTAATTTTATTTGCTCTAATTGCAACTCTGTTTGCTTATTTTTCTCAATTGTCTCTAATTCTAGTAAACGGTTCTCTTTTATAGATTTTAGGAGATCAGTTACATATTCGAGCTCATTTTCAAACGTGACATTATTCTTTATAATGTTCGTTAGCGCTTTACAATTGTCATTTTATCAGTAATGACCTCTCCTAACTCTGTAGCAGCAACTTGCAAATCAATTTTATTCACGTTTTTAAACATTTTGAAAACGGAACTCAAAACTCAATTTTAAACTTATATATAATTAAATTAATCAACAACACAAATTATAAAAATAGTTATTAAGTTCAACACAATTAATTCCAATTGGTAATATAAATTATCTCATGGGAGTGAAGGACCAAAAAAAGCTCAAGCACATACCTCATAGCAACTGATACCGCTAGACAGTTGGGTTGTTGATGTTTACTCATTCTAGCACTCGTTGTAGGCAATATCTCATCAAATCTCCGGCAAAGTGGACCAGATATGGTTGTGTGAATAGCTCTGATATCTAAAAAAGTGGACTATATGATTTAAGATAAGTAAAAACTCTTTATTTTTCGTAGCTGATTCACCTCACTCATTTTACATCTGCTCTCCTTAAAAGTAGTAACTCGACTCCCTCCTCTCTCACAGTTCGCTTCATGGGTACGGAACAATATTACAGAGATTTTTAACAGTTGCGCATTTGAAATTTGTACATTATTTTGTTTTTGCCAAGTTTCAAGCCAAATGAAACTAATTGGCGTTATAAGTTGCTGAAAATCATCAGCTTTTTTGTGTATGCAGCAGCAACTCGAGCAGTTCATACCGTTAATGATTTTAAAAACTGATCAAGTTTTGTCTTTTCAGCAAGCGGAAATAGTTCAAGAAATGTATGTGGTTGTTTATTTTCATTTTTGTTGTCATAATTCAGTGTTAACGAATAATCTTGAAGTTGTCAATTTCTAAACAACAAATTTAGATTTAGAATGGGCCTATTAATTTCAATATAAAATAATTTAACTGCTTAAAAATTTGATTACATTTTAACGAATATTTTTTAATTCAATTTGTTTTGTTTAAATAATATGAATGTATTTCCAAACATTTATGCAGATATTCTTAATAGGATATATTTTTATATAATAAAAATGTCATGCAAAATTTAAAACTTTATTATCGAATATAATGAAGAAAATATCAAAATTTTGTATTATTAAAATATCATATATTTGTTACTTTATGTAATTTTTAATTAATTTAAATTTTATACAATTTGAAACCTAAAAATTTTAATTTAAAATTGTAAAAATAGCATTTTTACAAAAGATGTACTATTTTTTTGGACTTTGTTGACATTTTTAGTTTTGATAGATATTTTCAAATAGAATTACTTTGAAACCATATTAATATTTAATCGGGAAATCTGGATAACTAAAATAAAGTTAAAACATTGTATTGACCCCAGACTTCTGGAATTTCCATTAAATGGTACTCATATTAAATACTTAATGTTTTACCCTCTTTAAGAACTTAAAATTTAAAAAAAAATGCTTTTTTAAAATACACACATTTAAAAAATCTCATTAAGTACTGAATGTTCAATAGTTAGACATAAATATCTTATTAAACTTTTAAAAAATGTTTATTAACAATAAAAATTGCATTTACACTTTTCTTTTCATAATATTTTTTAAATCTTGACTACTCAAAGCTTACCTATGTAGTGTATTCATCAATTTTTCTTACCCAAGGATTGTCAAAGTTAAAGAATGCTGACAGAAGTCTAATTCTAATTTTAAAAAAAAATGTGCATTTGGACAATCGTATCATGTCAAACTATGAAATAATGCCATGGTATTATTTCACCGTCTCCTTCCTTTAGCATTATTTTATACATTGTCTGTATGAAATAATTCTAAAGGAAGTAGTTATAAAATGTTTACTCAAGGTTATGTTTACATTTCCAAAAAATTTTAATAAAGACTATAATAAATTTAGTAAATAAATACAGTAATATATTGAAGAACTTGTTTTATTTTCTTTATAAATTGTGAAGGTTACAGAAAAAAAAGGAAAATCATTGGTATATTTAGACAAAATATTTTTACAAAAGTGGTGACATAAGAAAAATAACAAAATTTAAGAGTGAAATTGATTCAAACAAAACAAAGAAAATCCATTTTAGATGTTCATATGAATTAATTAGCATTTTAAAAACTTGACTATAAACAAAATTCCCCAATAAGAATTTATCATAAAATCTGGAATCTACTTGTTAAAATATGGCAACCTTAAAAATTGTATCTAGAAAAGCGATTTATTATTAAATCTAGTAAATCAGTTGTTTTGTTACAACAAACCTGAAGGAAATCCCAAGCATTGATTGAATAGAATGAATTGAATTGCTGACATTTGAGCTGCGTAGTCACGTAATGTTAAGTCTTCGAGAGTTACTCAAACTGAAATATCGGCAACTGTAACGTAATAGGGGCTTTAAACTTATAAAATCCAATTACATAAACTTATAAAAAGCTGTAACGAAAAATGATATATATTTAAATCATTAATAAATTTTAAAAATAGTTATAAATTATTAAATGTAAGGAAACTAAGAAATAAAGTGGAAATACTTATTTATTACAACTTTATTACTAAGTATTATTAACCATAAAATTGTTGTTTCTTTCGTTATGCTTGAAAACCTGAGTACGCCACTTTATTAAGATTCTCATTGGTTTAAAATACTCATGACGTCAGATAACGTTTCAACCACACCACATCATACTGAAACGGCGTTGTAAATCCGACTTGTCGACGAATTTCTTCTAGCAGCAGCAAACAAAGCAAAATTCACCATCGAATGTCTGAGAATATTGTCAAAGTTTATTTTGTTAATAAAACGATTTCTTGTATAAGGAACAAAACATCGGTTTGAAAAGCCGTTTTTCATTGATTCAAGCCATTAACATGGACAATATAACAGCAGAAAAATCAAAATGAAAAAGACACGACAAAACATCCACTGGCACAGGTGCTGTATAATCCATGATTCCAAATTCTGAATTTTTTGGCTATGAAGAAATGTTGCCAAGATGACAAATCTTGACGTGCGTGATGACGTAAATACTAGGGTTACCAAAATAGAATTTTCTGCATAATTCTTAAAAGTCTCAATATATATGACGTAATAAAAATGAGGTTGCCAGATACATAAGAAAATCCGCCAAAAATTCGCCAAACTCAGAATTTGGCATCTTGGATTATACGGCACCTGTGCCCATCCATTTTAATTTAAATTTTTAAAAAATTTCATTAATTAATAGAATTTTAAATTAATAATTGCAATACTGTAAACAATCTCGTTTGAATCTTAAGACTATTGCCTTGCTTACGTCACCATTAAAACTTTTCTTTTAATTAATACTGCTGAAATAATAAAAAGTATATTTGTAAAACGTGGGCTCAAAACAATCGTTGAATTTCTTAAGATTGTTATTTTTTTCACATTTCATTTTTTGTTTTTGTTTCATTCATTTAAATTTGAAATTGTAGATATAAAAATGTTTACTATTGAAATAAAATGAAATAGAGCAGAAAAGAAAGAACTGTCTTATGTATTTTTAAAAAGAATCCTTTTATTTAAAAGTTTTATGAGAAAATCATGAGTTTCCACCATAAATATTTTGCTCTTTTCTGCAATCTTTAATTAAACTCAGGGCAAATACTAAAAATATATTTCTTAAATATGTTAATTAAATTATCTTTTCTCGCTACTTTTTATTATTTTATTTACATAACAATACGAGGTGTGGCTATTAAATAACGACACTGACTCTGCGGTGGCAAAAGTGCGCATGCGTAGTCCACCATTGACTGTCAGCTACTTAGTGTGAAGCTTTTTCTTCAACTTTTTGAAGCTTTTTGAAAAAATGATTAGTGTAATAATAGAGCAACGAATTGTTGTTAAATTTCACTTCAAACTTGGAAAAACCGGTACTGAAACTTATAATTTACTGAAAGAAGTGTACGGCAGTGAATGTTTATCCCGTGCACGAGTTTTTGAATGGTTCAAACGTTTTAAAGATGGCCGACAAGACGTTGAAGATGATTCGCGACCAGGTCGCCCTTCAACATCAAAAACGGATGAAAATGTCGAAAAAGTTGCTAGTTTGATTCGGTCTGATGGTCGATTGAGTATTCGTGCAATAGCTGAAACTGTAAACATTGATAAAGAATGTGTACGGCAAATTTTACATGACAATTTGAACATGAAAAAAGTGTGCGCCAAAATGGTGCCAAAAATTCTCACGTTTGAACAACAAGCCACTCGCAAAAACTGGCCAAACACAGCATCTCACTGTTAGGGCATCCACCTTTCTCGCCAGACCTGGTACCATATGACTTCTATCTGTTCCCTAAGGTGAAATCTGCATTAAAAGGAACAAGATTTGAGTTTGTGGAAGCTGTTAAAGAGAAAGCGGCACGAGTACTGAAGGAGTTGACAAAAGATGATTTCCAGCACTGTTTCCAACAATGGAAAATTCGCATGGAGCATTGCAGGGATAGAGAAGGGGTGTAACATTGAAGGCGATAATAAATAATTATGTATAAAATAAGAATAAAACTTTTTACAACGACAGTCTCGTTATTTAATAGCCACATCTCGTAAGTTTCAATCACAGTTCAAAGCATCAATTTTAATTTATGACAGTTGTACATATGTGGTACTACTGATGTCAAAGCAAACCACGGTTGGAGTAACATAATCGTTGAAAATAAACGTCATGGATTCTGTGGTGTGCCACGTATTGTTAGTTTAAGGTGCTATATGTTGTTTGCGATTGTATGTGAGAGCTCTATTCTAAGCATATAACAAACTGAAAATGGGTTGATACTCTGAAATGGAAAAACATAAGAGTATGTATTTGGAAACAGTTCACATTAGTTATTCACTTCTTTTTCTTCTTTTCCAACCCTATAATTTCTTGTTGTGTTTTGGATTTCTATACTATCGAGGAATAGTACAGAACTTTCTTCATTTTCTACTTACTTTCATTCCTTTTAGGAATACCTCAATCTGATCCCATCATCTCAGTTTTGGTTTTTCTCTTTACTTATTCTTAAATAATTTATGCTTTTTTTTAGTATATTTACTTTCTTCATTCTTTTTACGCATTCTATCCGTTAATTTTTTTTAGCGTTGATAAATTTATTATACATTTTCTTTTGATTTTTTTTATCATGATTGTATTTTCATTTCAATATGTTGTTTTTCGTTAATGGATCCACGTGAAATCTTTGGGTGATCCTAAGTTCAAAATTTCTTTTTTTTAATAACATGCAGGTTTCGGATCCATAAGTAACTATTAGTACCACTGAAATATTGTAGATTTGAATTTCATAATTTCTTGAGATTAATTTATTTTTTGAAATTTTATTATTTAAATAGACTGTTTTATTTACATTTTATACTTTATTTATACAATCAGGAATTTTATATTTACAATTTATTTAAATGTCAGTTCCAATAATTATTTACTACCAGAAGCATTATGAAAAAATTTAAAATGGGGCCTTAAGAGAGATTAAGGTTAGAAGTGGATGGTTTTGTATTTATTTTTGATAATCGAAAATCTTGACATTTTAGAATAGATTTAGAAAATACCCAAAATAAACTCAAATCAGCTCAAAATAAGTGAATACTTCTAGAAACACTTAAATATACAGTTAACTTGATGTGTTTTACAATATTTGACCCCGTTTTTTCAGAATATAAAAAAAGAAAATTTTCTTTTCGAAATGAAAATAAGGTGGAAATAATATTTTTCTAATGATGATGCTTACATATATATTATATATATATAATAGCAAACTTGTAATACCTCAAAATTCTATATTTCAGCGAGTGATGGATGTAAACATGCAAGAAAATAACAATACTGAGCTTGAAATACTCTATTAAGACTTTTTGCACAGTTGGCTGAAAAGAACTTATTTGTTCAAGATGGCACTTGAAAAATATGAGAACTAGTACTTTTTTTTTTATCGGAGTTATAATAATAAGTTGTTACATGTATTGATATAATAAGTCATAATATCAAGTGGTGGTGCATTATATCAAGTGATCAAAACAACATGCTGTAGAGATATCACTCATGTTCTACCATAAAAACACATCAAAAAATCACAAAGCTAATATGGGGTTCTGACAACCATACTGAAGACTTTATGATTACCTGCTATTTAGTCTTTATCTGCCTCAACATTCATACCATCCTTCCTCACACTATATCAACTACTGGATATTGACAACAGAAATTTATGATATCTGTATGATTTTCCAATAAAAAAAGTAAGATTTCGCTTGGAGGCGAGTTTAAAATGTTTAAAAAACTGACAGTAAATATCCATTGACTAATATTAATCTAATCTAATATTAATGTTTTCAGCAAAGAAGATTGTTACAGGATTTGTAGAAGCAAAAATTCTAAATTAAACATTACAGATAGAATTTTAAATAAAATGTTTAAGATATTATGAGTATTTTTTGTATGAACATAACCATACTAAGGAACATTGTTTAGCCTTGACTGACATTGTCCATTTTGAGTCATTTTACTTTTATAAGAATAATAAATTGGTAATGTCATTATACTTTTAAAATGTTCTTATTATTCTATTTTAATATACTTCCATAAACTACTATTTATGAGTATTGTAAAGGTGGAAAAATACTGGATTTATTCCCACAAGAATATTGAGAATTCCGGAGAATTATGAAATTTCTTAGATGATATGCAAAATTTTGAAGTTTTTACTAAACAAACATTTATTAAACTAAATAAAAAAATTGTTACAGTTAAATTCTTCGGAACCATTAAAAAAATCAACCAGTGTTTTTTTTAAGTTTATATATTTTTCATACTACTATTTATATATTTAAGTATTTTTCCATAATTTGTTTTTCAGGTATACACTATATTTTTTCCTTATAAATAAATTAAAGAACATAATTTTCCATATAAAGAAAGCAATTTAAGTAATTAAAAATTTAGAATAATTTTAAAAATAAATGTCGGAGAGAATAATTTTTCTTTTAAAGTACTAATTTATAAAAAACAAAACATGAATGTCAACGTTTATTCTGAAAGTCCTAAGAAATAAATCTTATAATGTTTTTTATTAAATATTAATTCATAGTTTTTTGTTTCTTCACAGCACGAAACATTATTAGTTAACTTTCTTACTAGAAGTCAGAACATTTTTGCTTCACAGTTATGTAGTTTACTTCACTTCTTATATGTAAGGTAAAACAATCTATCGATAGAAATTTGAATAATTGAGTTTATTTGTTCAAAATTCTCAAATAATCCCCAAAATTCCAAAGTAAGTTCCAGTGCTTCAAAATTCCCTGAAATTTTAATATCTAAATTATTTATTTGATTTCTAATATGATTAATTATAAAATATTTCTAACACTCAGTGTGCAATTCATTTGCTCCTAACAATAGCTTCGTCAACATTGTTATGCTTTAGCTTAAATATGAGTTGTTCCATCATGAAAATGAAAAATGCTAAAACATTCCCTATTCCTAGAACTACAAAAATTCCATATAAATCATTAAGAGATAGATTTTTCACATTTTCTGCATGTACAGATATTTTTGTCGTTTTTAATTTCTTTCGGAATATGTAATCTTTGAAGCACTTCACATAGATGCCAGCTCCATTAGTTATTTTTAAAATTTCATTTAATTGTTCTTTGTAGGGAAAATCTTTTCTCATCGCTATTACTGATGGATGCGTATAAAAGGTATCATCAGAAATGTAGAACTTGTCTTGGAACAGAAGTTGGAAGATCTCTCTGGAAGAAATCAGAGCGGATTTTCCATCTTCCATGAATTTTTCCACAAAAGAAATGCTGAAGTCTAAATACATTTCATTTTCAATCATATAACGTCCAAGTATTTTTTCGTCTTCTCTCATGCTTCTAAACAGTGTTTCGGCGATACTGGAACCTTTCTGTATTGCGCACTTGTACTTTCCTTGTGACACTGCTTTTGACAGTTCTTCCACGCATCGGATTCCTTGTTCTTTCATGGGAAAAGTCAGAAAGGATAGCAGAAAGCTGGTGTAAAAAAATGAAATAAAAAAGGAAAAAATATTCCATGATATGAACACCAATCTCGAATCCAGTTTCCGTCCTTTGAGGCAAGCTGGCTGTCTCAGCAAGATTCCAATGACATCCAGAAAGTCTTTGGATAGTGAGTTCTTATTTGTGGGATAAACTCTCAGGAACAGCATGAACGACACAATAGTGACGAAGAAGTAAATCCACAGTATATTCGAAAAGGGAAAAAGAAATGCTTCCGCTTTGGGCAAGTTAGCAGGTTTTTTTGTTGAGAACGTGATATCATACCAAGTGTAAGGATTACTAAACTCTATAACGGATTTTCTCGCTTCAGATATGAACATGGAACCAATGGCAATATCTGCCTCTTTACGTTGCAGTGTTCCAACTAATCCTGTCCAGTTTCCATCTTCAGTCTTTTCTCCCCACGTTTTCTCCTGAGGTAATAGTAGTTGATACTTCATTTGAAGCCCCCTGATTATCATGTCTAGTAATTCTGTTTCAAAGCCATCGATGACGACAATTGCACCGTTAGGTTTTATGTCCACTATAAAGGGCTCGGTTGGAAGAATCGCTATTTTCAGAATCTCAGTTGGCATATCGTCCACAGCCTAAAAAATAAGATTAAATTATTGATGTGCATAATTAAGCTAAAAAAGTTACATAAATAAAATTGTTGAAAATGAATCATTACAGTTTTTTTAATAATGAAAATGAACTATTGCAATTTTTTAAAAACAAGTTGTAATTTTTGTAGATTAACTAATGATTTCTTGCTTTTGATTTAGATTTTAAATTTTTTGAATTTATTTGCATTTACTCACAGTATGTGTTTTAATATAGTGTGCGTTTGAGAATGCTTTTCCTCGATATTCTAGGTATCGCAAACATTTAATACAGTGTCAGTATATTTCAGTGGGGAAAGACATTGTTCTTATATCCGAAATAAAGAGAGTGCTACTCTGGTCCACTCCAACACCACGTGATGAGAAATTAAATATATTCCTAAGGCTTAATACCCCAGCTTTTATATATCATGCCTTCAAGAAGAATTGAAGAGTCAAGCATTCCACTATGATTTAAAGTAAAAAAACGGTAGATTTTATTTAATGTCTTCTATCGACACAAATAGGCATCCCGAAATATGAAAAGTAAATTGAAATTTCTATACAGTTTTAACAAGTCATTTTTCCTTATAACTGTAGTCAGATAGAGAAGGATAACTCCCTCGAGTACGAAAGATAGCAGGTTTAATGCCCGACCATAGCAAAGCCCATCACGCAAAGGGGGCTTATGTTCATTTCAAATTTTGCAGAGTCCAATATACTTTCGTTGGTATTTTGGGATAAGTGGAGGTAGTCAACTTAAGTATTGACCACATTTGTGACTCTGGTTCAAAATAACAAAAGGGCTTCAGTCGTCTGTAATAGGCATTTGGAGAAAACTATTAATTTAGTAAGGAAAACAACCAATATTTATATAAATCTCAGAAATCACCAATCAACCATCTGATTTAAGCAGAAAAATGAAACTATGGTTATTTTTAAAAAACATTGAAAACACTCCTTCAATGACGGAATGGTTGCCTTAGCATAATTTTTAGTTATTGTTTTTAATTAGTGATCTTTACTTCTTAAAATTTTATTCGTTTATACGTGTTTCTGAATCACGCTTATTACTCATTCTAATGAAATTTATAACAATACATTTTTTTTAAACCTAAAGCAAATATTGATTACAAAAATAATATAAGAAGAAACAAATGCGAATATTTTCATCTCATGCTCATTTCTTAATTTAATTACAGGCAAATTTATTTTTGTTCTTTAAATAGAAAGAAGTTTTATTACAATCTCATATCTTATTCAAACAAATTTACCGAATATTAAAACATTGAAGTGGAAATAGTATGATTATTGTTTTTATGCAAATGTACTGCTAGTAATGTTATCAGAAGCCATGAAAAAAATATTTAAGTTAA
Organism: Latrodectus hesperus; assembly: GCA_037975125.1. Lineage (NCBI taxonomy): Eukaryota > Metazoa > Arthropoda > Arachnida > Araneae > Theridiidae > Latrodectus > Latrodectus hesperus. The sequence goes on along the minus strand of CM075856.1, from coordinate 46,537,767 downwards.
TATTTTTATTACATCTCATGACATTCATTCATATTTAATGTAGAATTTTTTCATCTCTTTTAAATTTTCAGTAAAATCTATTTAACAAAAGAGCTTTCTAGAAATATAATTTTGCTATAAGCACAAAAATATCAAGTGTGAATATTGTTTTTCTGTGTGCGCCTTGGTCGTGATCAATGATTTGGAGTTCTCTGAGTTTCCTTGCGTGCATCAGCGGAGCAGGGCTTACTGCTTATGAAGAATCTTCAAATAAAAGAAATAAGTTAAGACTGAAAACAAGGGCTTAATCCTAGTATCTATTACGCGATGGATTTGCCGACATTAGATTCACAATTATTTCGATTATGAAATGCTAGCTTATGCTGATGGTTCTGAAGCACATGAATTTCGCTGTTAGAGACATTTTTGAAAACTGCGCCAAATGCGTTACGTATACTAGGATTTTACCAAAACAAGTCCTAAAATGGATTTTAAGCTTTGGCGAATTTGTCCCCCTCCTTTATGACCATGTAATGGTAAGACGAGGGGAAGTTCCCGGATTTTGTCTTAGTCTCTGTTGAACAAGCTGATACCTACCTCGTATAATGTATTTCCGCTTTCAGCATGCATATTGATTGGGATGAGAACTTAGGATTTTATGAATTTCCTTTCTTGAGACATTTGAAAACAATCATTATCTACGAAAATGTTTTCTGGAAAGCAGCACAATGATTGATAAAAGCCTGGAAAGAGCTTTCAGCAGTTAGGCTATCCATTATGTGATATTAAACTTAAAACAGCGTTATTATGATGGCATTATAATAGGCTGCCATCTTTGTAATAAAAAGTCCCAGTTTTAATCAGTCATTACTAATAAATTGGAGACAAAGGCTATGCATTTGCTTACTGTATGCACATTTGTTAGAGTGAAACTAAGAACTAAGGATTTTTCATTATTGTGTTTAATCAACTAAACATAAATACATTTCTTTTGCTCGTTATATGAAAATATTTTATTTTCCTCTCATATTAGAGCACATTTATTAACTACCAAAACTTATATAAACGTTTTTTATTATTACTTTTAATCTGTAAATTCATTAAGGAAATATAGATTTTAATGCGTAAAACGTATGCTTATAATTTGGAAGAAATAAAGCGCAGTGAAATATCTTTCCGGGAAACAATAGGGTTATTCTAATGCTTTGAGAAACAGTTTTTGTCTGATAGAGAGACTATCTACTCTCCCATCTAAATTAATCCTGTGCTTTTCTAAATAGAAAGCCTTAATTTTAATTTTATTCATATGCTTAGCTTACCTTATTTTTTCTAGGCACTAGATTCTGTCACTCGAAATCTGAGAGAAGAGATTGAATTAATTTTTTAAACACAACGCTTCGCGGAAAGCTAAAGAAACTGTATGTTAAGTTTTCCGTCATTGAAGTTCGTGTCGTGTTACAAGCATGCATACTTCATTTTCCCGTGTTGAAGTGTATGAAAACAGAAACCTAATGTTTATAATTTGAAATTTAATTTTTTAAATGTTGAATTATGTTTAAAAAATTGTTAATTTAATTTTTTAAATGTTGAATATTTCTTAAATGTTCCTTGTGAAACTCTTGTGCAGTATTTGAATATTGGCCATCAACTATGTAAAGTCCTGAAGGATATGTGTAAGAATTGATAAATTTTAGATATAATAAAGACAATAATCAAAACACCAGGAATTAAATGAAGATTATTAAATAAAAATCCAGAGTTATAAAAAAATTTTAAGATAAATGTAAGAATATAAATAAAAAATATTCTAAATATATCTATAATAGATTTATTTTTTATAAATGTTTAAACTAGAACCAGGCAAAACAAATTTGCTCAATTCTATATTATCTGCGCAATTGTGATTGATGTTTTATCAGGGTAACTATTATACTATAGTAAAACTTTAAATAAGGAATGATGTTTAAAATAATTTTATGAAGTTCAATAAGAGAAAAAATAAAATATTAAATTTAATAAAAAAAGCACAACGAAAATGTTTTTTCTTATCTTTTATTTCACCTCTTTTTTTAATTATTTATTTTTCATTTTGATCTTTTCTCAAACAATCTGATATTAATATTTTCATCTTATTTTTTTCTCTTATTTCGCGTCTTTTATTCATAAAAATAACCTTAATCACAAGATTTTTACAAAAGGCAATTTCATATTGTTACAAATTTGTAAATAATGATTATATTTGTCTTAAAATATCTCAGACAGATCAGAAATTCTCACATTTTGGGCAAAAATTGCGGTATTTAGACGTGTTGTAGTTTAAAAGCGGATTTCCTAATGATTTGGCGACTTGGCGACAGTTGGCGAGATTCTTGGCGACTTGGCGACGGTTGGCGAGATTTTTGGCGACTTGGCGAGAAATCGATACTTCTGGAAACATCCATCACCTAAGCTCTAGGACCAATATTTTTCGAGATAGCCTAGAAGCTTCCAGAACCTTGGCGAAATTGGTAGATTTCTCCGCCAAGTCAGGTATATATACCGCAGCCCGACATGGAAGAGTTTAGTTTTGTGAAGACAGTCAGTGAGTGAAGACGATTTGTTGTGACTGCTAGTTGTTCTCTGTCTGAGGTATTTGAGACCTGTGATTAGAAGCTGTTTCTTATTATATCTGACGAATTGTAGCTGTATAATTGTGATTGTTACAGCGGGAATTTCGTTTATCCAGTGAAGTTTTTACGAATAAAAGTCTTGTGTTCATTAAGTGGTTGCTTTATTCAACTCTCAATCGACACGAACCCGTGAAGCTCGGTACAACTGGTGTCAGAATCGGGATTGAAGAGTTGATGCAGCGTGTCACAAGAAAAATGGATATGGATTTAATGAAAAGTCTTCTCGAAAAATTAGCGGAGCAGATGGCTGAGATGAAAGCTGGACAAGAAGATATGAAAACTGAGATGAAAGCTGGACAAGAAGAGATTAAAACCGAGATGATGAAAGAGATAAAATCTGGACAGGAGGAGATGAAAGCTGGACAGGAGGAGCTTAAAAAGGAACTTAAGAAGGACATTGTAAGTGTTAAAGAAGAATTCTCCAACATCATTCAGGAGAAGATGAATGCAATGGAAGATAAGGTAACTTCAGTTGAAACTAAAGTTTTGAAGACAGAGAAGAAAGTTAAAGAAGCATTAGACAATATGAATAAGAAGATTGAAAGCTTGGAGAAGCAAATGTCAAACAAACACGAGGAACCCAACGTGGCATTTGTGCCTTCCTAGCCAATATTAAACTTTCAACATTTGATGGGAAATCATCCTGGCAAGTATACAAGACCCAGTTTATGATGGTAGCGGAAGCTAATGGATGGAATCCCCGAGCCCAAGCTTTTCACCTGGCGGCTTCTTTAAGAGGAGACGCGGCTGACATCCTCGAGACGCTTCCGGAGGAGCAGAGGCACGATTTCCAAGCCCTATCGAGTGCGCTTGAGCTGCGGTTTGGAGATAAGTGCACTAAAGAATATAGCAGACTACAGTTAAAGTCCCGCTATCAAAAAGCGGGTGAAAGTCTGCAAGAATTGGCTGCCGATATTCAACGACTTTCCCATCTAGCATTTTCGGACTGCCCAGCTGAGATACGTCAAGATTTGGCCCTCCATTACTTCATCGATAGTGTGCGGGATCCGGAGATACAGAAAACACTTAGACTTGCCGATGTCAAAGATATTGGATCTGCCCTAGTCTACGCACATAAGATAGAGGCTGCCCAGCAGGCCACGCGTAAAGACCAGCACTCAATCAGAGCCGTTTCTGCTATTGATACGAACTATGATCTAAGAAAGCAAATTGAAGATTTGCGGCGAAAATTACGTAGCTTAGAATTGAGTAAAGGTGGCAGAAACACGAAAATTCAGTGTTGGACTTGCGGTGGAGTCGGACACGTACGTAGATACTGTCCGAAAACAAAAGATGGGGGAATTCCTAAAATGGAAATACGTCAACGCAAAGAAACTCTTCATGGAAATACTGATGCATTATCAAGGAAACCGTGTAATGAAAGCTGCCGATACTGTTCTAGAGTAGAGAAGAACTATCAGCTGATAAATACTTCGGTACGCCAAGTTACTGTTTCACCTCCATCAAAACCAGACCCATGGAGTGATGAAGGACTTAGGGAAGCCCAAAAAGAAGACCCAGATATAAATCCAATTCTTGAATTGAAAGAATCTTCTAGTATGAGACCAAGTTGGCAGGATATCTCCACCTACAGTCCTGCTACTAAGCAATATTGGGCTCTTTGGGACTCACTCCATATAAGAAATGGTGTCTTATACAGGAAATGGGAGTCCGATGATGGACGTAATTTCAAATGGCAGCTTGTTCTTCCAAAATCAAGAATTTCAGATGTTTTGAAAGAATTGCACAGTAGCTCAACTGGAGGCCACTTCGGAGTAATGAAAACTCTACAGAAAGTTCGAGAACGCTTCTATTGGAGCAAAACGAGACAAGATGTAGAGAAATGGTGCCAATCTTGTGATGACTGTGCGGCACGTAAAGGACCGAAGAAACGTAGCCGAGGAAGGTTGCAGCGGTACAACGTAGGAGTACCTTTTGAGAGGATAGCATTGGACATTTTGGGTCCTTTACCACGATCCTCAAATGGCAACAAATACATACTAGTTGTCATGGACTACTTTACTAAGTGGCCTGAAGCGTTTGCAATCCCCGATCAAGAGGCGACTACAGTAGCCGAGGTTCTAGTGCAACAATGGGTTTCCAGATTCGGCACACCCTTACAAATTCATTCTGATCAAGGGACAAATTTCACCTCTGTTGTGTTTAAAGGAATGTGTCAAATTCTCGGAATAGACAAGACGCAGACCACGCCACTACACCCACAATCGGATGGCATGGTAGAGAGGTTTAACAGAACCATCTTGAATAACCTCTCCCTTATGGTTTCCAGAAATCAGCAAGATTGGGATTTGAAGCTACCGCTGTTTCTGCTTGCATATCGCAGTGCTGTCCATGAGACTACCGGATATACTCCTTCACAGATGCTCTTTGGTCGCGAACTTCGTCTCCCTTGTGATCTTCAGTTTGGTCGTCCACCGGATACATCTTCATCGCCAGAGGAATACCTTCGAGACCTTCAGGCACGTCTTGAAGATGTCCATAACTTCGCTCGAGACCGAATCAACCTGACGACCGAAAGAATGAAGACAAGGTATGACACAAGAGCGACGGGACATGAATTCCAAGAAGGTGACAAAGTTTGGTTGTGGAACCCGATTCGACGTAAAGGACTTTCTCCAAAGTTGCAAGCCAACTGGGAAGGTCCCTACACAGTCCTAAAAAGACTGAACGACGTCGTGGTTCGTATAAGAAAATCATCTGCTTCAAAACCAAAGGTAGTACATTATGATAGATTAGCTCCTTATCGTAATGTAGAGTAAAAATCAGTAGACCATGGTCTGTTTGTAAATAGTATAGATAATTTTAATCTTTTCTATTTTCTTGTATTTTTAGTGTATGTAATGTGCTCTGTATCCTCTTGAAATGTAAATTCTTTTATATTAAATTTAGCCTCCTATCAGGGGATTGTACTGCCCGGGACGTGCAGTCCTTGAGAGGGGGGCAATGTTACAAATTTGTAAATAATGATTATATTTGTCTTAAAATATCTCAGACAGATCAGAAATTCTCACATTTTGGGCAAAAATTGCGGTATTTAGACGTGTTGTAGTTTAAAAGCGGATTTCCTAATGATTTGGCGACTTGGCGACAGTTGGCGAGATTCTTGGCGACTTGGCGACGGTTGGCGAGATTTTTGGCGACTTGGCGAGAAATCGATACTTCTGGAAACATCCATCACCTAAGCTCTAGGACCAATATTTTTCGAGATAGCCTAGAAGCTTCCAGAACCTTGGCGAAATTGGTAGATTTCTCCGCCAAGTCAGGTATATATACCGCAGCCCGACATGGAAGAGTTTAGTTTTGTGAAGACAGTCAGTGAGTGAAGACGATTAGTTGTGACTGCTAGTTGTTCTCTGTCTGAGGTATTTGAGACCTGTGATTAGAAGCTGTTTCTTATTATATCTGACGAATTGTAGCTGTATAATTGTGATTGTTACAGCGGGAATTTCGTTTATCCAGTGAAGTTTTTACGAATAAAAGTCTTGTGTTCATTAAGTGGTTGCTTTATTCAACTCTCAATCGACACGAACCCGTGAAGCTCGGTACAATATTTTCTCATTTCGCAGGATATTAACATTTTCTTATATAAGTATTCATGTTTATGATTTGATTTTAATATGAGTTGTATTAATCGTAATCGATTTCGTTTAAAATAGTTTAATTGGATACGATGCTATAAGTGAATTTTCTATTGACATGAAAATTTTTTGAAGATTATTTTTCACCTGCTAAAAATAAAAAGAAACCCAGGTTGCAAAAGATAATCCTGTTCCTTTTTATTAGGAATTAATATATCTTTTTTTAATATTAACCAAATAATAAGAAATAACGAAATTCAACTCTAATGACTTTTAAATAATATAGGGATAGTTTTTTTAATGGAAAATTTGGGAAAATATTCCTTATTGCTTAGAATTCTATTTCGAAAAACAGCGCCAAAAACGTAAAATAAAAAATTTAGTATCCTAATGTTTTTAAAGTATTCATATATATTGTGAAAATAATTTTTAAAAAAAAATATTGCTGATTTTATCACTGATTAATGTCATCCGTTCTCAATGTAACAAAGTATGTCAAAAAATACTATTAATCAACAATGTTTACAAATCTGTAACCTCAAAGGCTTTTTTGTTTCTTTTACTACTCGTTTCCATAGAAACGGAATTGAAGGTTTTTAGATCAGTAATCATTGACTTACGTCTTCAGAGCAAATGTTTTCTTTTAAGGACCACTTAATTGCCTCTTTTACTTTGGCTTCTCTAATTATCAGACTCCTTGCGATCAACAGGCAATCGATCGAACAAGTAAATAAATACAAGCGCTCCCACACTGTGAAGTTATTTACGAGAATGTGCTTATAACAAAGATTTATTAATAATGGAAAAAAAATACTTGTGTGCGTTTCTGCTACACTTGGAAACGAAATTGAGTTTCATTTTCTGGTCCGCTTACGTAAATTTTTTAATGTTATAGATAGTAATAAAATCTATCGGATATTATTATAGAAAAACTATAAGACATCTTTATCAGCTATGAAAAATAATTATGGTTTAATGTAATACCATTGCAAATAATTTATTATGAAAAAATATATACAGGCATACTTCTTTTTAGATTATTAATTGTGATATAATTGGAAACAGTTTAAGAATGTTTATCCAGAATATAAAAATTCTATAAATATAAAAAAACTTAATATATCGAAATATTGATTAAAAAATGCATAGATTTGTTAAAAAAAAATGAAATGTTTTTTACATAAATATTATTAAGTTTATATAGATGTGTGATCATATGTTTATTAAATTATTCTTTTCATATTTCATTAACCTAGAATATGATTTTTTAAAAAACACTTTTATTGTTGTTCCTTATTCCACTTGGTCTACTTTTATTGTTGTTCCTTATTCCACTTGGTCTAGTACAATCTAGACCAAGTCCAGTAGATCGTTCGCCCAGAGAAAGTCCCGAACCAGCGCAGGGTTTTCAAAAAGATCTCTCTTCTCCAAACCCAGACAGGAGAGTAGATGGTCCGGAGAAGCTTGGTGGAAATTACACCTGAGGCACATAGGGAACACTTTCTGACCCTGAACGAATGTAAGGGTGCGAGTATGTCCAGTAATGAGCCTGGTAATGGTGGTTTGCAATTTCCTATTGCCCTTCAACTCCAGGGCAGCCCCAGGATGGTTTTGTTCGTACCAGTCATGAGTAGGTGGGATCCTCCAAGTCTTGCTGTTTTCGGCTTTGACCTTTGAGAAAATTTCACTAAACGTAAGTAGTCCACCATTTTCAGTTGTTTCAGCAGAGCCCTCCTTAGCCAATTCATCGGCCAAGTCATTGAAGTGGAGGTCCACATGGGAGGGAATCCACTGTAGATGAATGTCATTATGTGAAGAGTAACTCTTAAGTTTGTTTACAATGTCCATGCCGAGCCTGTCATTAATGCATCTCCATCTGCTTAGGTATTGAATGGAGCTCCTGCTGTCTGAGTAAATCCAGATGTCGCAAGTGCTGCTAATCGAGATCATAAATTTTAGGGCCTCGTCAATGGCTATCAATTCCGATCTAAAGACAGAACAAAAGTTTGGGTTTCGCCTGTTCAGTTTTGTAACGCCGTCGGGAGTTACAATCACGACTCCACTGCCTGTGTTACCATTGTCTTGTTTACTTCCATCAGTGAATATCCGAACTGCCCCTAATGGGGAACTATGTATTGTTTCCAAAGCCAATTGCTTTAGATGTGCTGGATGCATATCTTTTTTACTACTGAAGGACAATAGTTCTTCATGAAAGAAAACTCTAGAAAGATCCTCTAGTGGACTTAGGTGGGGCCCCAAAAGGCAGGATTCAACCTCAGGAAATAAGAGATTCTGTTTGGCTGCCCTGCTAAAGGGGCTGTCACTTTTGAGTCTTTGATTGTTTTTCCAACCTTTTAAATATGAAGCAGTTCGATGTTGGTCTCCAAAGCTAAATAGTTTACTAAAATATCTTGATATATTGGAAGTCCATCTCAGACTCAGTGGTTGGAGATTAGCCTCATAAAGAACAATCTCGTTAGGGCAGCTATTACGTAACCCTGTAATGATTCGAGCAGCACTAAGCTGGATCCTTTCTAGTTTCTTTAAAATGGTATCAGATGCTGTTCGCAAGATCTGATACCCATATTCCAATAAAGGTCTAATGAGGGATGTGTAAGTCGTTCTGAGGGTAGACGCATCCGCCCCCCAGTCCCTACCGGAAATGTATTTTAAGACGTTTAGTCTCTTTCTTGCTTTTTTCACTAGATGGTCAATGTGATTGTTGCTGGTTAGTCCAGGGTCAAGTGTAAATCCCAAATATTTCGGGTGTTTTTCATATACAAGCGGGTGGCCGTCAAGCACGATCCTAGGTTGATAGTTGTAAAGGCGTTTGTTAGTTGTAAAGAAACCTGCAACAGATTTCAATGGATTAAAGACAAGTTTGTGATTTTTAGCAAATTTCAGAATTCTCTCCAACGAGGTATTTAACTCATTTTCTATCAATTCTATATCTCTATCAGAACGCCAGATCATAATGTCATCCGCAAAAATACCAATTTCACAACCCCGAGATACCTCCTCCTCAATCCCTGCAATAAAAAGAGCAAAGAGGAGTGGACTCAGTACAGAACCCTGTGGTACGCCTTGACTAAGCTGAAAACTCCTGGAAAGTGTGTTCTTAAATAGCACTCTCAATTTCCTTCTACTCAGAAAGTCAGAAATCCAAGGTAGAGCTCTATCAGGTATAGCAAATTTATCAAAGAGTTTACCAATGAGTTTGTTGCACCAGACCGTATCAAATGCCTTACACAGATCCAGGAAAGCCACGATGGTGTAGTTTGTAGGTTTTTTATTCTGTGCATCTTTAACATACTGGTAAAAATAAAGAATTTGGTCAATTGTTCCATGATCCTTTCGAAAACAATATTGTTCCCTAGGGAACAGGTATTTTTCTGTAAGATGAAAATTTAGTCTGTTCAAGATGATCCTCTCCATAATTTTACACGGGATGCATGTGAGTGAGATGGGTCTGTAATTCTCTGGAGAATCAGCTCCTCTACCCGGTTTGAGAATAGGCACGACAATAGCTTTTTTCCAATCTTTAGGAAGTCTGCCCCTGCTCCAGGACTGATTGAACAGATCTAAAAGACGCTCTTTGGCAGCGTTGCCAAGATTGACAATCATCGGGCCAAAGATACCATCAGGACCGGGAGAAGTCGAGGGGTCAAAGTCTGCGAGAGCATTATTTAACTCTGAAATAAGAAGTTTTTCTTTGAAGATGGGACCACCTGGCAGAGCGTTTCGACAACGATGAATCAGTTTTCTGGTCTTCCGGGCAGTGGCCTTGTCCTCCCTGCAGAACTTTATCTGGCTAGCCTTCTGGAAATGAGCACCAAGCAAATCAGCAGCATCACTGTCTTCCAAAGGGACAGAGGACTCTGTATTTGCAATCGAGTTGGTTGCATCCGAAAGAGGACGATCTCTACAGAAATATCTTGCAAGATTCCACAACTTAGTATCTGGAGTCCGAGCGTCTAATTTTGAACAAAGTTCAGTCCATTTTTCTTGTTTGATAAGATTGTATGTTCTTTTAATCTCAGCATTAACTTTGTTCATTTCGGTTCGAACCGAGGAACCAGTGAGTCTCGATAATTCCTCTTGAAGTTTGTTTCTTCTGTCAATTAGAGGTTGAATGAGCTGAGAATGATGGATGAAATCAGGTTTGAATTTTTTCAGGTTACCTCTTGGAATAGACTTTTTAGCTGCATCAATCATTGTTCCTTTGAGAAAAAGCCAGTTTTCCTCAAGGTTGTCGTAGAAGGGTACTTGATTTAATTTTTTATCAATTATGTCTCTGTATTTATCCCAGTTAGCCCTTTTGAAATTCCAAAAATTCTCTTTAGATTTATGCACCTTGAGTTGAACATCAACCTCTATCAGAATCGGGAGGTGATCACTTCCCACTCCCTGAAGAACACTCCAGTTGCAACGTGAGTAGATATCTGGACTAGCGACAGAAACGTCAAGGGCTTCTTTGGTATAACTAAAGGATGAATGAGTAGGAGTTCCATCATTGAGAAACAAAAGGGCTTTATCATCAACAATATTTAGAAGATCCAATCCACGTTGATTAATTTCCGAACAGCCCCAAAGGGTATGCTTAGCATTCAGATCTCCAAGAATGATAGTCGGTTCATCAGTAATGCAGCTAATATCATTGGATAAATGCTCTTGGTTCGGAGGGTGGTACAAGTTAAGGATGTTAAGTGGTCTATTCCCCCAGTTAAGCTTTATGCCCTGAATTTCTAAGTCTGGGTTGTTAGTTTGACAATGAATGTTTTTGTAATTAATGTCTCTAATGAGGAAGGCCAAGCCTCCTCTACCTCCTTCTGAACGGTCAGTCCTATAAACATCAAATCCGCTTATTTTTAGCACAGAATGAGGCTTCAGTTTTGTCTCTTGTAGTGCAATAAATCTGTACCCCGTGTTCATCTGCCAGATCTCTAATTTGATCAAGCTTGACATGCATGGCCTTTGAGCATAATCCATTTATATTACACTGAATGATCCGGGGTTTTATTTTCTTGAATAGAGACTGTAACTGATTTCTCGAACGAAGCCCTCTACCTTAACTCCGGACGCATCTCAGATTATCCTGCGCGACAGACGATGCAGTATTCAAAACTGTGGGTGAACGATTCATGGTAAATGGAGAATGAAGCAGCTTCTGTTGGTGCAAGACCTTAAACGCCCGAGGGAAGAAGTCTTAGAAAAAATCTCCAGACGTACTTCTCCCATTCCACCCAATGTCACCACCCTCGCCACGATGAGGCAGCATAATAGGACTTGAGGGGGTAAAAAATGCTATTTTATCATTATGATTATAAGCAGTTGTAGAAAATATGAGATTAATAAATAGATTTTATTAAAGAATGGAAATACGTACATTCAATGAAATTTTATTTTTTTAAGGTCTAATAAAATATAAAGGGCAACCGAAAAATTGAGGAAGTACAGCATTTGCTTATAGTCTTGGAGTAGACAATTTCTAATCAGTTTTTGTATGTTAAAAATATGTAAATTTACATGTTTTGATATTTTGACTTGAAATGAATATTCTTTTTTACTTTTGAAATTTAATCATACTGTCCATAAACATACCTACATTTTGTTTCACAAACTGACGTTGATTTTACTTTTTTTATTTTCTCATCATTTTTGAAGCACAATTTTTTTGAAATCATACTCATAAGTATCATGTACATGAAGTAAATTAAATTATTAATATTTATTTCTCAAGAAAATTACTGAAGTTGTAAATTAAAAGAACATTTAAGAACATCTTTTATGTAGGTTATAGATACTTAAACCTGAGGACCGTGGTGGCCTGGTTGGTCAAGGGGTCGTTCTCACTATCGTAAGGTAGTAAGATCGATTTCCGGCTTAACCGAAAATCCGTCGTGTTCACTAAGGGCGGCTGGGGCACGTTAAAACTAGGCGTGGTTGCAATGTCCTCCAAATGAACTGATATCTCTGGGGTGGGAGGCAAAGTATTGGGAGTTTTCTGCTTGGTTCCTGCTTCAAAATCTATAAGACTCCACCCGGCTGCTTTTATCTAATTTGTAGAGCCAACTCATGGCCACGTAGAAGCTGGAATTAACACATTTAAACCTTCATTTTTAAGGAAAGCTAAAAAATCTTTTTAATATTTTTATCGTCTTTTATTAAAAAATTAAGTTGTAAGAGATGAAAAACCCATGCATATACAAACTGAAAAAAAAAACACATTTATTCAAATTTATAAATTTTATTTTATGCATTTCAATTTTCTAGAAAGTTTAAATGGATATAATGACTCATAAATTTGAAAAAATTATACTCTCATACATGAGTCAATCATTATTTGTTTTTATTTACAAGCAGAATAGAAAATTTTAAAGATTTCGAGTTTATGAGTTGAAAATTTTGTTTCGAACATTCGATTTACAAATTTCGCAAATCTAATTCTTTCACATAAAACATTTTTTTTTTTTACTATTCAAGAGAATAATTTATATCATTTCTCAGTTAAGAACATTTAATTCTTTAAATATAAACAAGAAACAGAAAAAAAAACTCCAAGGATTTATTTTATTTTAATTTTTTACTTGTATAACACATTTTAATTGGAGAGTTTCAATTCCCAACTTTGAGTAAAATTGATTATACTATTTCAGAAATACATTTCCTTTTTAAATATATTGTTGTAATTGTTCTAACAGATTTCACTATATATACATATATATATATATATATATATATATATATATATATATATATAGTATATATATATATATATATATATATATATATATATATATAATTTGATATTTACATATGTTCTAATATTGATATATATCTTTACATTTGCAACCTTTATTAAGTAATTTGACATTTAAACAATATATAAATTAATTTTGCAGTTCTTACATGCTCTTACATATACGGAAAAAGTTTTCCATTCACCAAGTTCCAAATCCTTTTTTATAACAATGCTAGATGGGTTTCCTACCAAACATTAAAGCATTGAAAAATATAAATTTATTTCTAATGTAATACACACGAGTATGCTTATATATTTTAATTAAAATTTTACAGTTAAATATATGAAATTTACCCCTTCAGCAATTATATAAACATAAACTAAAAATAAGAAAAAAATTACTATAATTTGTCACCCGTTTTGTATTGAAAATGTTTTTCTCACTCTCCACTAACTGGTCGTTTTCTCATGTTGTCACAGCTGTTGCGTTCAGATGCTCTGACCTTGATATCTCGGTGGTGACGATAGTGCACAGCCTAAAGGCTTAAGAGATTTTAATATTCACCACGTAATTTTCCTTCCAAGAGGACTTCATATCTAAAGTTAGACCATATTCATACGTCGCAAGGGAAGCAAATTGGAAAACTCACAAGCACTCACAATGAAAAACGCGCTTTTTATATTGCTACTGTTGCACCAGCATATTTCCTTCTGTAAGATGGACTCTACCATTTCATCTTCTGTAAGATGGACAAGATGGCTCATAGATGGACTCTACCAGTTAGGTGGAAGCAGACGGACGGGAAATTTCGTAATTTAGAAGCAGGAACAAAATAGAAGGCTCCTATTACTTACTTTCCACTCCCATTTTTTCACTTAGAGAACATTGCAACCACAGCAACAAGACCCAGTAGATGGTGCATATAGCAAGGAAGAGCCCAAAATATATTTCTCAGTGTTCAAAAATAGACACGAATGTGCCAAAGATATTCGATCACATGTAAAACATATGCGTATCTTTGTGTTATTGAGACCTGATATACCTTAAACTTTAAGGTATTCTCTCTCCAGATGATTTGTAAAAGTTTAGTGAGGATAAAGTTAAATCGCATGGTACATTACTGTTGATTGCTTTTCACATCAATCTGCAGAAATAATTAATGAAAAATAAATGAGATAAAACAAACGGCATTCTAATATTTACAGCCAATTTTCAGATTCTCTGCAGAAAGAACAAATGACCATTAAAACATTGTACCAATGAAAAGTTGTTCAAAGGATTTCCAATTCAGAAATCGCTTTGTAAGTTCGAAGTTTTCTCAGAGTATCAAGTTATACCTTCAATACGAAGAAATGCCTATCAATAAGCGTCAGAATGCGATATATTGAAAACCATTATCTATCAAAAATGTGGATTATAGTTTATCACATTGTTTGGTACTTTCCAGGTCCAAATACACCCACTAGCATGTGAATATGGAATCAATTTGATGTTGAGTGCCCTACTGAATGGAATACAAGATTTAATGATTACCCATGATTAATGCTCAAGAGAAAAACTTATTGTGAGAATGTCTTGCAAAACTGAGGCATGTAACTATATCATGAACTATTAGTAGGTAATGGGATTGTATGCGACACGTCCAGCAACTCCTCGTGAAGTGCAACGATGTTTATAAAGCACGGAATCCTCAGTATACTCATTATTACTTGTCTTCCGTTTACGAGGTAGTATGGTAGCAAACAACGACTCTGTATCGTTTTTCCAGATAAATTCAGCTGTGTGTCAACGTTTTAATGATCGTATTCATCTGGTGACTCCAAGGAGAAATCTCGTAATCTAGTCGGATGCAATAACATAACAGGGGCCCCACGCCTGGTGTGATGGTGCGAGAAGCCAAAGGGTACATACTAATATTTATGAATCATTTCATAACTCTAGCTCGGATCAACGTCATTTAATGGCAATGGGTACATTTTTTAAACTTCAAAGCCAGCAGACGTATCTTAACTTCGAAGTTTGTGAAATGATATCGCTTAACAAAATTATGGAAGAGAATACGTTTAATTCATGTTCTAACCTCTCTTGATACAGATGATATTCGATTATTGTTCTGGCATGCATTATACACAGATTCTCATTAATTGAAAATAACTGGTGATGCGTTGCTGTAGATTGGACCGCAATCCTCTTCAACTACTACAGTACATGAAGTATGGCATGGTTTTTGTCTTTCAAGCCCAGTGTGATTATTTGCTTAACCGGTTAAGGAGTTTTTTAGCGATGAGGAGCGACAAATGTTCCAATTAATTTCGCAACCCTGTGAACTTCCAAACTGTCTGCAAATTAAGTTTTTTCATCGTTATGCCACGCTGTTTATGCGCAATAAATATATTTGTATTTGCTTGCATCATGATGTTGCAAATTTAATGACCTGCAATGAAACATTCACGATTCTTAAAAATATGGTTTTGCTAGAATTTTCCAGAAAATTCTATCAATTATTTGAGGCACTTTATAATGTATACATTTATTTTACACGATTTCAATGCACAATCACATTTCTTAGTGTTATAATTTTATATAAAGTAACTATCATTTGTGTTTCCATTTCTTTTCGTGACAAAAATAAAGGAATTGTTAATAAATTTGGCATGGGTTGTCGTAACGATTTATGTAGTTTCTTTAATGTAAACTTTTTTTTTATTATAAAAAGAACGCAGTAAATTTTCAATAAAATTATTGATACATTCCTATTTTTTCTCAGAGGAAAATTAAAATTTTTTCGGAATTATCATGTTGAGAAAGATTTCTTAATGCACTAAAAATAAACCCTTGCAGCTAAGAGGTCTCTACAAGTTTAACCCATTGCTTGAGAATTATTTTGTTGAAATATATTTTACGAAAAATAATGGATGTGTGTGTATGAAAATCATATATTTGAAGAAAAAAAAATCAGAGAAACGCGCTCACTTTCATATTGAGAACGTGAGTTTTTTTCGAAGAATGAATGGGTGTGTGTTTGTCGACAGTTAAATATTTTTTCTCTGTTTACGACATTCCATCAATGAAATGCAGTTCACCAAAAATGTTTTGTTCCCAATGTTAAAGTTATTGCGATGAGAAGATTAAAAAACCAGATGAAACAAAGCAAATAAATTCGTGAGCAAACTTTACAAGATAAATAAAACATTAAATAAATTTTTTGCACCTCATCTGTCATTAAAAAAGCTTTTTCGATAATCGAGATTTTTCGAAAAATGTTTTGATAAAATGTATTAATGCGGGGAGGGGGAGGTGTACTTGAAAACGAAGGGTACGAAAATAAGTAGAAATGCTTACATATTTTTGAGAACATAATTTGTATTTAAAAAAAATTAGAGTCGATGGGTGTTTTCTCCGAAATACTAATTTTGCCTATTTATAACACCTCTTGAGTGAAATGTAATTAAATAGAAGAAATGTTTTGGCCACAGTATTAATGTTATTGCGATCTTTCATAATCATCGGGCATAAACACTCATCATTTTTATATTAATCTTTCTCAAAATATGTTCTAAAAATTATTTTGTAAAGGAGTATCAAATACATTTTGTAATAAAAATTTAAATGATGCGACCCATTTTTGCATGATAATTTTAAACGATAATTAAAAAAGCAAATGATCCTTTTAGCAAAATCAATAGAATAGAATGCAAACAAAATTTTTTTTTTAAAAAAAAGTGTCATAATATTTTAAAGTAGAGAAATGAGAACTTTTAAAAGATTGTAATTTGGTGACGAAAACTGCTTTGAATATTTTGCAAAAATCGGTTATCTAGTAAAGCAAAAGATAAAAAGGACTCGATAAATGTCGATTGTCTTTTTTTTATTTAAAAATTTAAAACGAAGATCTTTAGATCAATTATTTGGAGAAGAAAATTGCATCGGTTATATAGCAGCGACACATTTTAAAACAACGATTGATTCATATTTATGAGAAATAAATTTTTAAACTTGGAAAACGAGAGCTTCTAAAAATTCTCATAATGTGACGAAAGAATTGGAAAACTTGTACAAAAATCGTTTTGTGTATTAGAGCACCCAATATCTAATATACAAAACAATATTTTTCAAAACATATGATTAATTCAACATGATTAATGTTTTACTTAAAATTAAAAATATTTGGATGCCCTATATAAATAAATATCTTAAGGATCAAATAATCTAAATATTTTTTATGGATCAAATAATCTAA
Organism: Latrodectus hesperus; assembly: GCA_037975125.1. Lineage (NCBI taxonomy): Eukaryota > Metazoa > Arthropoda > Arachnida > Araneae > Theridiidae > Latrodectus > Latrodectus hesperus. The sequence goes on along the minus strand of CM075856.1, from coordinate 46,520,537 downwards.
AGGGGACGGATAATTTTAATTATAAATTTATGATATCTGGGAAACAAAAATTGTACTATAAGTAATAAACCGCATATTTTTCATAAATTAATGCAATCATTGAAAAAAATAAAGGAAGCAAAACCTATTCTTAAATATGTATCAGTAATCGGATGGTAACTACGTGTATTTTCTTACCTGATCAAGCAGAGGAAATATAAGTTATTCCCTCTTCATCTTCCCGGTGCGTGACCTCTCATCACAACGCTGGTGAAGTAAATAATGAACTCAGAAATGATTGGAAAAAAGGAATTGGGCGGGCAAGTTCATTGTCGTGGGTGTTCAAGATTTGTTTAACAAAAGAAAGTAAACAAGATCGACTCTGATTTCACTTTTCGGTAATAAACAAATGAGAATAATTTTTTCAAATAATTTCATAGATATGTACATTTTTTATGTGGAATTCTGTATTGTTAATAATTATCTCACTAAAATTTGTTTCCATCTTACTTTCCATGTCTGACTAAAATAGCAGATGTTTTTAAATATACATTAAATATATTAAAATAATAATCGTTAGGTTCATCTTTTCTAGATCACCATAAGATAGTCAGTTTAAATTTTATAAACATTTTTTTAAAATATAGAAAATCAATCTCAACTTTATTTAAATCCATATGCAAAATTTTTAAACTTTTCGAATTTCATGAATATTTTCAAATATTCTATCTAAAAACATTCAAACTTGGAAAACGAGGATTCATTTTTTTTTTTCTTGCGCCTGAGAAGATTTTAACAAAATTTATGCAAAGTGCTTAAATTTGAATAATAAATAAAGGAAATGTAAATATATATATATATATATATATATATATATATATATATATATATATATATATATATATATATATATATATATAAGTGTTTATAAGTAATTAGTGGAACTCAAACGACTTTATTATATATATTAGACTTCTTATATTCCTCAGGCTGGGCTGCAAGTTCGACTCAGTCTTTTATCCCTTCAGTGGGTCGATAAACTGAGTACCAAGCATGCTTGGGAACTTAGCACTGGGGGTTTCGCATTAGGCTGACCACCTAATCGGGACATAGGCTTCACACCCTAGGCTCTCTCGGTCAAGAGAACAGTGATGGGAGCTGTAGGTTTTGACCTACATGGGCTGTCATGCCACAGAGTTTAGTTTAGTTTAGACTCCTTATATGAAATTCTGCAATACATTCTACTAGGCATCAATTTTTTTCTATAGATCTACGATACTTTAGGAAATCTTGCAACTTATCTTGTACCATGCATTTTCGATTAGTGAAAGATCTGGTGACCTTGCTGGCCAAAAGAAATTATTAATTGTATGCCTGCAATTAATAGATGTGCGAGCCATAAAGTTCGTTTTTATTATTCTATTGGAAGCTGGCTCCAAGATAAGATGGTATAAAGATCTATGCCATAGGTCCCGGATCTTAACAGCTTATCTAATAAATTGTAAGCAGTGTTGTTTTGAAAAGGTGGCTTATAGAAAGGTTGTTAAATAATAGCTAAGACAAATAGACAGTTTCAGAAAATTTCAATTTTACTTTGATCAAAATATCAATTTCATTCGGGAAAATATATTTAACATTTAATAATCGAGTAAAGTAAAAAAAAAAAAAAAAACGAAGACTGGAGTGAAACAAACGTAGAAGTGGCATGTGGTTCTTGGTGAAAGACGAAAGAATGAAAGGTAAGGAAACAGCTGGGGCAGTTAAAAGAAAGAAAATCTTTCTACCATAAACGAAAATCTTACTTTTATATTTCGATATTAATTATTCTACATACTTTATTTTCTATTAAAAATTGTATTCTTGTAACTGCATTTTCGATTGTTGATTATTTTTTTAAGTTTTATATATATTTTGCTCAAGATTTGTTGTGCTATATTATTATTTTGTACTACAAATCTTGTGTATATGTAAAGGATAAACATATCTTTTATTTTTTTTCTGATAAAATTTCTGAAATATATTGACTAGTTCTATTTTTATACATTTAAGATTATATATTTTATTTATTTTTTTATATTTTTATTCTATAATTTCAGGTTATTTACCAAATAATTTGTGTTGATTTATAGACCAATAATTCCGAGAGATTCCAAAAATTTAAGCTCATGATATGCGTATAACTTATTTAACTTATTGAATGTAGCAAGATACACAATGTTCTCCATAAATCTTAATTCTTTTTTTTTTGGCTGATTGTTTAATTGAAATTACATGCTTATGAAAAATTATAATATTTTAATATTATGATTTCTCTAATTTAAGTCTTTCTTATTTGAAATAGAAATTGTAATAAGGATATACTTTGTTTGTCATAATTTTTTCTAATTACAACTGCATAAATTGATTTATTTTTGCAGATTTAAGGCTTTCAAATAAAATGCGTTTCTTTAATGTTGTAGATAAATCTTTGGCAATAATATTTTTGATAAGAACTATACAAATAAGATTGTTGGCAATTAAGACGATGAAATACTTTATTTTTTAAACTATCTCAGATGGTTATTTAAAGATAAAAGTAAAAGTTATTCTAGATTATTGTTTTCATCTTTTTCTAGCTAATGATATATTCAAATTTAGAGAAAATAATTGTCATTTATTCTTTTGAGCACCCGTATTTTCTCAGTGTAACTTTATACTGCAATTCAGTGAAAGCATCATTTTGATATCTGGTTGCGTATATTGCTTGCGACGTTGCTCACGATGTTGCTCGCGATGCTGCTTGCGATGAGTGTTGCGTTTTCCTTTTGTAAGGTAACAATAAAATAATTGTATTAAGTTTTTCTGAAAACCAAGTCTTATAACTTTGAAAATGAATCTTTGATACCAGTTCATATACATTGTCTTTGGCCACATCTAATATAAAAAAAGATTTTTTTTTTAAAAAAAAAGTCTTTAATTTAGGAATTCTAACTAGATGTTTCATAGTTAAGAATTGCTATCGAAATCTAAGCAACTTAGGAAGTAAGTGAGTTCAATATTATTTCAGTCTATTGTATCCATTTATTTCAAAAGTTTTGGAAATGGGTGATCAATGATTGTCTGTGATTTTAAGGTTTTGTATTCTCGTTTAATGGCAAGGAAAGAGTTAAGAAATTTCGGCTTTTTCTCAGAAATACAAATTATGCTTCACGGAAGTTAGCATCTTCACAGATGTTAAATATATTTACTAAAAGGTTTATGTAATTGTAATGGAGAAGAGCTTTCATTTTATTAGAAATTGTAACATGACTGTAGATTTAGGTGTTATTATAATATTGAGCAATTTAATGAAAACGATATTTTCTGCAAAATTAACTTCATTCTGTGAGAGGAAGCTAGTATTGTTATGTAAAACCATTTGGATTTAATAATTAATATGATATAAAAAGCAAAATTAACTATTAAACATATCGAGGGCATTCAGAAAATTTTATATCTTACAACTGAAGAAACTCCAGTTTGACATAAAATGAAATCAATAATTTAAACTCGTCGAAGATATTACTCGGCATTCATTATTGAATATATTCTCTTTTATCGCTTTAATAAACTCAAATAGGCATTCATGTGATATTAGATTTTAGTTATAATAAATGAAATAATTTTTTTAACACGAATGCTTAAAAAAAATTATAAAATTATTTTATGTATCAATTTTATGGAAATAAAATTTTAAAATACTTCCAACAATTTAATCTTTTTTGTTTTTTGTATTATTTCTCATCAATTCTTTTCTTCATCCAATTCGTCAAAGTTATATTTGTTTGATGCTTTTTTGGAATAACGACCATTGCAATATTAGGGTTTATCTATTCGTTTCTTTAGATATTTAGTAGGTTTCTAACTTCATGATTTTTTTACAGATATTATCAAAAGGTATTCAATTCCCTTTCATTATTTCAAAAAGTTTGAAATAAGAATATTTGAATGTTGAGCAAATGAGATATTTGGAGACGTAATTTCTCTGTTTGGAGTTGCAGAATTGTGCAGAAATATTTACAATATAATAATCACATAATGGATAATAGGTAAGTAGTATGTGTTTGCATCATAACATTCAAATAATTATGGTGTATATTATAGCATTTATGTAACTCTAGAACCACTGGACTTCTAGCCGATTATAGGCATTGACGGAAACATAAGCATATTTTCATTCATGGTTTATGATCAAAAACATAATTTGTACATGCAGTTTTCAAAAAAGTGCAATAATCATAAAACAAAAAACAAACTAAGATAATTATGATTTTTAAGATATTTTATGTGAATTGTCAATAAAAATTATCTATTGCTTCACGTTTTTATAAAATAACAGCTTCAAAATCCTGATTCTCTGAATATCTATCAAAGTCATTCTTAAATAAAAAGTTATTAATTTTGCACATTTTTATTTTACGTTTGCGTACAAAAAAGCAGATGACAAAAATTAAATAATTAATTGAAATATTCTGAAAAATATTAAAAGCTTATAAAATGTCTGTCGCATTTTGATATTAAATAAATCATAAAGTAATAGTTTAAATCAACAGTACGAATGTTTCGAATGATTAAAGGTTTTTAGTCTTGGTCAAAGGACTTTCATTTCTTAATTCTCAGTGAACTTTTCGTCCTACAAAAAATAAGGAAACGTAATTGATTTCACGACAGTTACAGGTAAATATGTCGACTATTGCAATAGTTAACCCTCTATTTATCTTACCAGTATTCAATCTTCTCTTCCTATACCACACGTTATTTTCAAATCTTGCGAAGTTACATCAGGTAATATAACTGTCCAAAGATAAATCTCAGTCCATTTTTCTGTGAAATGATCAACGCAGACAGCAAAAAAAAAAAAGATACAAATAGAAACGGAGATTTTTTTCTATGTTGCTAATAATAACATAGCAAATGATATTTACTAAAAAAAAAACTACTTGAACGGGATAAGGAAAAAGTCTATGGAAAACACACAGTGCGAAACATAAGCAAACATTATAAAATAAATATCATTGGTATATTTATATTTTCCTCATTTTATGAAATGTTAAAAAAATATACTTTATAATTACATATTTTTAAATACAATAAGCTATAAGCTGTAGAGCTCTGTTAGTGGGGAAGCTCTGTTATTGCATTTAAAAATATTATTTATAAATGCATATACAGTATACCTCACTTATGATTTTATTTCTTAAAGTTTCCATATATATATATATATATATATATATATATATATATATATATATATATATATATATATATATATATATATATATATATATACAATAAATGAAAAGTACTCCAATCCTGTAAGTTCCTGTTGGTACTTTTTATGATAAATTTGATTGCTATTTTCAAACTTATATAGTTGTTTAGGAGAACTGAATTATAATTTTCTTAAGTGTAGACTATATCATGTAAACAAAAGTGAAATTAGGTTGACAGTTATTATTTGAAAAGTTGACATTAATTATTATATTGTAAGTCTGAAATCTGTCTCCTTTCAGAAAACAAAAATATTATTTAGGAATGAAAGTTATAATTATTATTCAAGCATGCGTGTGAGAAAAATTATAAATTTACTGCAAATTTTTGCAAAAACATCTAAGGAGAAAATGGACCTATGATTTTGAAAAAAATTATAGGTGATAAAATAAGCTATAAATAGAAGTGATAACGGTAATAACGCATAAAAATAATAAAAATGATGTTCACAGCATTGTAAAAATATGGAAATTTCATGCAATGCATAATGATTACATTATAATTTATATGCAGAGATCAACATTATTATATCGCCGGAACGCTGCCATCACTACAAATACTTTATTATCATCAAAGATATCGAAGATGTATTTTGCACAAACTTTTTAATACTTTGAAAAAAGCTCTTTAAGAGAATTTTAAAAATAAGTAATTACTAAAATTGTTAGCGAAGAAAATTTTAGATATACCAAAAATTCTTACCTTTCTATCATTCGTTGCTATGCATTATAGTATTTCAAAACAATGTTATGTTTGTAAATTTCAATTAATCAAATTAATTTATGTTTATTTTAACTAAAATATGTACAAAATGTCTATTTAGAAGTTTATATATTTAACATTAAAATTAACTTTTAAAGAGTTTAAGAGTATTTCAAGTGAGGAAATCCGTAAAATTCCTAATTATCCACTTCAGCAGATGTGTGTACAAAAATCAGAAAAGAAACCCATCATTAAACAGTGATTGAGATGAAACCAAAGACCTTCCACTCCGGAAAAGGCAATCATGATATAAAAATATTGCAAATTTTTCTCATTATAAAACCCCGCGAAGTAAACAACTTTAGAACCGAAAGATGAAAGTAAATATTTGAACATCCGTAACAGTTTGTCTCTTTGTGTCATTTCTGTAGACTTTTCTGGCACTAGGTCATATTCACTTATCCCAAGGGAGAAAACTTGGAAGTCTGCAAAGCAAATGAAAAACGTCACAGATATCCTGTAAAACATCAATAGACACTCATGCTGAATGTGGAAATACAATAGTTATGTTGTTTAATAGCAGCTGCATTTGAAACTTCGATTCTATCACTTGACTATAAGGAATGTATATTATTATTATTATTATTAATAAAATATATTTATAAGTATTACGATAATACTCAGTTTATCAAGCTTAGTAGTACTGTAATCTTGGAAAAATTTTTTTGAATATTAGAGCCTTTAAAATTAATTAATAAACTTGTAAAAATGCCGTATAAAAGATCAAAATCCATTGTCTTATATAGCACACGAAAAAATTATGAGCCAAACGTGAAAATGTCACATTCCTACAAAATGTTAGTAGCTTCTAAAAACAACTTTTTTCGAAAATATGATTAAATTGTCGTCATTAATGATTAAACAGTAGCGAAGTATAATATATCTATTCTTTTTAAAGTGGAAGATGCCATTTTCCATCCTAAACACAGTTGAGTATTTAACGATGTATAATTGGCATCACCTAGTGGACATCCAAAGAGCGTTGTAAGGCTTCTTAACATTATTTAAGTCCATGAGAATTTTTCATTGAGAGTGAGCCATATACACATACAGCTAGGAAAGAAGACAGAAAATTTCAAGTATTCATCCTAGCAGATTCCTAAATACAATGTAGAAAATCATGCTCTATCTCTCTTTGTCCAAGTGCCTAGAATCAAACCTTGGATATTACAAACTAAAAAGAACGATTTTGTTATTAGGCTCCAACAGGATTGGGAGATAAATATTTCGTTTCTACTTTTAGCTTACACGTCTTTCAGCGTGGATGCTCACTCGATTCTTGGTTTTCTTCCCTTTCTATATGTGAATAAAAAGCATTATCCTAGTAGAATAAAGATACAACAGCTTTGAATTGGCAAATTATCCATTCTGAGTTATTAAATTGTATTCTAAAGCCATTGTAAAGCTTAACAGATTACTATATCTGGAAAAGTTTTTTTACATTAGAGTTTCTATTAAAACGTATTCATAGTTGATATTTAAAATATGTGAACTATTCATGAATACGACCATTTTACGTGAGGCTTAGATCGCTTCAGTATCTCCGATATCCTTATCAAAATTTAAGAGTGTAAATTTTTCTATTCTTGGTGTTGAAACTATGATTAATGCATTATGGTAAATATAAATCATTAAACAAAGATAAAATATTTCAATAAGCCAATTCAAATTTACTTCAGTAAGTTACTGAATGCTTCAAAAAAAGTTAAACACAATCAATAATCATGTTACCAAATGTAATGAAGTTCTGTACAGTATTTCCTTTAAATAACAATCAATTCAAAAGGATAGCAGACATCATGAGAGAAAAATATATTGTTATTGAGCACAATATCGAAAATTTATCTTTGAAATTTACAAAAATAACAAGGAAGATTGGGGTTTCAAATGTTGTAAATATAAATGGAAAAATAATATAATGCATAGTAAAGTTGGAACATACATTTTTTTTATCAAACCGAAAAGCAGTGTAGCATAGGGGGATGTCGAAAAGGAGACGAGGAATCAACGTGACCTAGAAGAATGACTCTATCTATCGTAATGTCTCCCCTGTGTGGTGAAGACAAAAGTAGCAAGAAAGCATTGATCTGTGAGTTTAGAGGCTGTATAGCTTGATTTGCAAACAGAATGTTTAGTTTTAAGATTGTGAAGTATTCAGGGTAGTGCATTAGATATAAGGGACTAATTGCTTTGCCTCCACTCTCCCTGAGCTTTAATCCCTTGGAATTTTTCTTTTGAAGATATTTGAAACCCAAAATCAACCAAGTGTACAGGTAATGAAAGATCGCATAGAAAGGAATAGAAGTCGATTGTGTTCAGGCACAGCCAAGACAACTTGTACTAAGAGCATATCTGACAGTCCTAATTCCAACGCTGTGGGTAATGCAATTTTTATAATCGCAAGTCGTATAATTTGTGCAGTTATTTCTCTTCGTCTACCAACTCTCACTATCGAAATATATATACAGTATTAAATTTTTAGTGTTAGCTATTTTGCATCAATCCGCGTTATTTTTTATAAAGTATTTTTGAGATATTCACTGGTTAATTATTATTTGTGATATTTTGCTCTCTCTCTCTCTCTATGGCCTTTTCTCTATTCCTGATACCTACTATCATCCCTTTAAATTTGCCGCCTTGTCAAGAAAACATCCCGCATAAAAGCAAAAAGTACGCAATGTTGCCTTGGATATAAAGCTTTTAAATATACATGTTCGAAAATTCTCTGAAAATTGTACTATTGCTAAGACTTTCTTTTTTTAATCATGATAATGCATATAACATTTGGTATTTAAATAGAATGATTTATTGAAAGCTCAATAGAAATATTTTTAGTTTTCAAAAAATCATTTTATTTATATACCAAATATTATGTATGTAAATTGACACAGTGGAAACATTATAAATTGACCCAGTGAGCTACTGTAATACATTTTATTATAGGATACTTTGTTTATCTTCAGTATTTGCATACATATTTCGATAATTGTATGAAACTTTGTTTGAGAAATATGTTGTCAGTTTAGAATACTAAAAATTTCAATAAATGATGAAACACCACTTTCAGTTAATTTGCTTATGTGAAAATAATATTTGTCTTTCATTTTTTATTTCTTCAAAATAAATGCTCTGGTAACATACATTGCGATTTGTAGAATTTTAATTTCCGCAACGAACGATTCAAAATTTTAATTTTTCGTAATAAATGATAGTATTTATCAACATATAAAATAAATGAATTATAAATAAATTTATGTATATCACATAAAAAATTTCCAGTTTTAATAAGCAGCATAATTTAAGAAATAAGCAATTATATAAATAGAAAAGAATTGGAACTCCTTACAAGATTCAAAACACTCATATATTTTTAATGTCCTTTTAGAGAATATTTTAGAATCTGTCATCACATAAAAGGAGAATTGTAATACAAAGATAGAGAGGAATATATAAATTATACTATTAATTCGTAGGTGTACATTGAATTTTTCACGTTTATTAAAATTGGCTTTTATTTATAATGCATAAAATAATTCAAATCTATCATATAAATTATGCTGTAATGCTAAATATATTATATTTAGAATTTTGATTTTTTACATAATTCTGATATAAAGCTACTTATTTTTCCAAAATAAAAAAGCAAAATAATTAAAACAATTTGGATAAGATTTTAAATGCATTATCGGTTAACGATTTGCGTATATAGTATGCGCTCATTTTATTAAAGACCGGTAAAATAGTTCTTAAAATGGAACGCTCGTAAAATAGAAAAATAATTGTTAAACCTTAAAGCTATTTTTTTTTATCAAATCACTCTCTCTTTATAAATAAAATACTATTAAAAAAATTATTTAGTATGTGCATGATATAAAAGTACATGTGGAACAAAAGATTCATGTTTAAAAAGAAATTCTTATCTTCAATTTACTGATGAAAAATGAAGCTAGAATTATATTTACTTTTTTTTTTCAAAACTACATTTTTTAAAACAAATTTTATTAATGTATGAAAGCATTTCACTGTTATTTTTCTCTAATGTAGTACTTCAGTCTTGTTAGGCTTTCATCTACTTGTGTAGCAGACGGTTGCAGTACTACGTTAATTTCTTCTTGTTAGATATCTGGAAGTTATTTTTTGTTCTCAAATTTAATCTCTCTCTCTCACTCATTCGCTCATTTAAAACTATTTCTTACGAACAAATTACAATCTACTTCTTACGAACAAATTACAATCTATTTCTTACGAACAAATCATAATCTACTGTTTACGAACAAATTACAATCTACTTCTTACGAACAAATTACAATCTATTTTTACGAACAAATTGTAATCTACTTCTTACGAACAAATTACAATCTATTTTTACGAACAAATCATAATCTACTTCTTACGAACAAATTACAATCTTCTTCTTACGAACAAATTACAATCTACTTCTTACGAACAAATTACAATATACTTTTTACGAACAAATTACAACTTTCTTACGAAGAAATTACAATCTACTTCTTACGAACAAATTACATCTGAACACATATTCAAAAACTTTTGAAGGGAAATTTCGGGCAACAGTAGGTTTTTTGTTAAAGGTTAAGGATGAGTAACTCATTTTCACTCAAATCACGTGACAAATTTTCTTGACTTTCTTCAGCTGCAGTGGTTTGTTTAATAAGTGCATGCGTTGAAATGATAGAAATATCCTTCTTTCTACATCACCGTTCCAAACATTAGTTTATCACTGCATTCTGCCAAGAGTGACAATTTCGTTAGGCAATTCTAACCCAAGATCACTCCATGCAAACCCTTACAATATTTAACTTGAAGATATTGATTATACTCATATACATTGGTTGTGTGTCAAAAATTTAGAAAGAAGAAATTCCACACAAATTGCAGGAAAAATTTTACTAGACTACAATATCAACACAGTACTTGATTTTCTCCAATAAAAACGTGGCCATAAATTTCTTAACCATAGAATAAAAAATGAATAAAATTTCAGATGCAAACGAAAAAATGGATAAAAGTGAGTTTTTAAATGCGAATTAAATTATCGTTGTTTCCATGGTATTATGTTAAAGACCATCACCAATTAATAAGTTATAAGTTCGTAAGAACGACCGTTTTCAGTATCATGGCTGAAAGACAAGGAGGAAAATGAAAATGAATGGATTTTCATAGGATGAAAAGATTATGAAATATAATACTTAAGTATAATCAATTACTGTTAAAGTGATATTTTTTCAGAGATATTTCAATTAAATTTGTGAACTATTTGTTTGATTTTTAATTAGTTATTGCTTATAACTCTCATACAAACTTTGTTTTTTATTCAATGTCAAGGACAAATACTGAAACAGGATGATGATGATGATACTAGGTGAAAGAAAATGAAATGATATTTAGAAACGATAAAATCGAAACAAATCTAAAAACAAATTTACATTGACTTGTTTCACTATTTTCTCTAATTGCTTGTAAATGAAACAATACAGTTTAAAAGTAATATCCAAAATATAAACTATTTACAAATTGACTCTCTACAATGGTACATTGACATCCTTTTCATTTTTTAAATGTAATTCTTGTATTAACTCATAAAATATTGATGAAATGGTAATTTTTCTAGCAATAGAGTAAAAAAATTGGTAAGTAATAAAGCGTGTGTTTACCCTTTATTTCTAAAACAATAAATGTGTACTATTTATTTCTCTATACAATAGATATTATATTGACACTGCATACTTGTTCTATACTATTTCTCAATTTACATAATAATCAAGTCATCCTATTGTACTGGAAAATAAATTGATTAGTATATATACTCATAGTAAGTGAGTGTGGTATTTTAAGTTATTATTTTTCTCGTATACTATCTTGTATAAATGTATATTGTCTCTAAAATTTAACATGCTGTAAATGAGATCTGATGTTTGTTCATCCAGTTTATTTCTTTAATAAGTAATATAAATCCTATTATTTCTTCATAGTAACATTTTCGGCTTATTTAGATTTTAGATGGAATTTTTTACGCAGTGTTAGATGGAATTTTTTACCCAGTCATAAGGAAATATAATTACTGCACAGCTAAATGAATTTAAACTCATTTTTAATACTGTTTTACGGTATTATTGTATGGTGTTGGATATATCAGATTATATTTATTAGGAAGAGTATTTTTCTACTTAATAAATTGCAATGTAAATCTGAGATGATTAAAGTTTTTTTTATTTATATTTTTTACAAGAGATCACCCTTACTTACAGTTGCACACAAAATATATAGTTTTGCATCAAATTAAATAATCTTAAACTTGATTTTATAGCTGCTGTCTGTTTTTTGTAGAATGTTACATATTTTTATATATATATTTTATCAGCAGATAATCTATCTGCTTAAAAACATGCGTTATCTTGACATGTTAAGATTTACCAAATTCAGAAACTCCTATGCATGTGAGAACCACATATCTTTTTCTGTTCCCGAAAAACCACCTGTTTGATATATTTTTAATTGTTTATGATAAAGCAGAATGTTTAAAATGTCTAAAGTAATGTTTGCTTTCTTGCAAGACCTGCGAGACGAAAAAAATTAACACAATTCTTTTTACTTATATATATTCTTTTCGTTTCATTGACATTTAGATTATTACAACTATAAGAAAAAAAGAAGAAAAAAATTGAAGAGTTGTCAAAAGTTTCGAAATTTCTCATTTTTTAGTAAAATTTACCACTTGTTACCTTTCGGAACACCTGAGATGCATTTATTACGCATGCATTAATAATTTTCTAAAATTTTCCATAAGACAGGCACACAAAATCTGTAACTAATTTCTTTCGCAAAAGAGATTGTATAAAAGAAAGGGTGAGAGTTTAACACGATATATTACTTTGCTGAGCTGTATTTAATGCTGCATTTTGAAGTTTTCTTTTTGTCCTACTTTATGATATGTTTTGGAATCCTTTATGAATTTATATTGCAAATAAAGTGTGTTTTATCAATTCTCCGGAGAGCTTTTACCAAATCATCAAACCCGACAAAAAACGTGTCACTAGCTCACGGTCACCAACTCAACTCGAGATACGATTTTTCAGTCATTCTGTACCATAGCACAAAATTGCTGTCTTTTTTTCATGAATTTTTTAACATCAAAAAATGTTTCTTTAGTTGAATTTATGCGAAAATCGAATTAGTTCCAATAAAATTATTATAATATATTTCAAACAAAACTGTGAATATTATTTTTTTTAAATAAGGATGAATTATGGATAAGGTTATGTGAAGTTAGAGTTAAGACATTGCCTACTGCCTTCTGCAATGGCAAGAAAGTTACCATCCTAATAGCGTCACAAAATAAATTTCATGTTTCGATCTATTTCTTAATCATTTATTATTACTTGACAAATTACTAGTTCAGAGAATAAATAAAAAAAGCTGATTGTTCACTTTAATACTGCTGAATTATAAAACCAATATATGTTTCAAAAATTTTTTAGTGATTATCACAAATAATTATTGATCACAATTAATTATAAAATTTTCACTTTCTATGACTTAAGAAATAATTTTCTATGTTAATAAATTTTGCTTCTGTTCATGCGCATATGTTGTATATATGATAATACATGTCATAGCATATAATTGAAATCATATAGTACGTAAATGAAAGCTCATTTGTGTAATTCGATATGACAAATAAAATGTTTATAGTATTAGTTAACAAATTTTCAGAAATATTTTATTTTTTATTTAATCTTTTATTAATATCTTTTATTTAATTTTTATAAAATATTAATTATTTCTTGTATTCATATCAAACATATTAATTAATGTTTTTGAAATGAACATTAATTAATGTTTGTTGAAAATAAATGTTTGTTTTGCTTGAATTAATTTAAATATTCTTTAAAATCCTTACCTTTATAATATTCATCTTTATTAAATTTGCATCTACAATCAGTTACCAATTCGTTCTTAATAACGAATTCACGTCATCAAACCAACTTATTTCAATTGAAAATATTTTCTAATGGAGTATTTTTAGCAAACATATAATTGACATGAGATGGCAGCAAAAGTTTTACATTATTAATTAAAAAGTCTCAAATTTATATTTAAATTTTACTAAAAAATTTAACGTCTTTAGTAAAACAAATAATGATTATTTCGTTCTTATAAACAATTTTGAATATTTATCTGTGCCTAAATAAAATATGCTGCTCGTTTGTTTACTTTTGAACCATGTTTGTATTTATGCTTTATTATTCTTCCAAAATTATAAAAGATTCAATCAAATTAAATCAATACCTGTTTTTCTTCATCATTTTTGAAAAAAGTAGCATTATTTAAACATGACGAATACACTTGAAAGGAATTTGACATGGAATGGTTAAGTTTTATTTTTTAAAAAAATATTTTTTTTACATTTTCGATTTATTTTTCTGTAAAATTTTATGTTTTTAGGCAATACATTCAAGTTCATAACACGCAATTTACCTTGAGTTTACTTTGAGTTGAAAAAGTTCTTCCGCCGTAGACCCTGATAAAAGCTAACGTCCTTGTAACATCTACTGGTAAAATTTAATGTATTTATATATGAATATATATGTATGCATAATTATACATTAAATTTATAAAATAAAAAATTAGATCCAACCAACAAGTTTCCTTTTAATCAATTGAATTGAGTATTATTGCATTTATTTCAGTAAACCTTTATAGGGTATAAAATTTTAGAAATTCCCACACCAGAAAAGTATATTAATAAGCAGAAATTATTATGATTAATCATTAACTTTCTAAAAAGAAAAAATTATAGTAATATATATAATTATGAATTTTACTATTATATTATTTAATTCAGTAAATGCTAAATCAGATTTAAATGGAAGTGGCGAAAGAGATATACCACTTTCGTGTATATCTCTTTCGCCACTTCCATTTAAATCTGATTTAGCATTGATTAAAAAGAAAACTTTTTAATACCATAACTAGACACGAATTTATTTTTGATGGGAATGAAATAATTATTTTATGTATCAGTATTTCAGTTAAAAGTAGAAATGTTATTATCTTGAATCATATTACCTTTTCCTCGGATGCAAGATATCTACATTTCAGGAATATATTTATTCTTACAATAATTCATTTTGTTTGGCAGTAATTATTTGTTTATGTAATAATAATTTTCAGTTTTTTTATTTTGGTAGATAAGTATTAAAAATGATTATTTTTTGCATGACATTAATGTAAATATTAAGAGCTTTATTTTACGTACATATTTATTTTCAAAATAACTTATTTTGTTTGGTACTTGAAATAGAAACACTGCGTAAATAACTAGCTCTATTTCTGAAAAATCCACGCTAAACAAAATGCAGATGTTTAATGTATGTTTATTACGGCATATGAATAATTACAAGCTGCTCAATTATTATATGATAATTTGATAAGTTTAATGAAATAAAAAAATGGTTAATAACCAAAAAAATTAAAAAAGTTTCAAAAATGAGAAATTTTTAATTGAAATTATATAGGAATCTAAAATATTAATAATTCTTTCTAAATAAAAATACAATTTTACTTTAGAATGAATTATTACTGTGTCTCAGAAGTAAGTTACATTGTTCGAAAAATTTCTCAATAATAACCACCTGTTAAAATAATTCATTTTAATTAGATTGAAAGTAATCACCACTAAAATATTTCATTCAATCAAGAATCCAATAACAAATAAATTACTCCCTTGAATTAATAGTTATTTACACAATTATAATCTCTTTTAACTTAAAAATTAAATTTCGATAACCGAAAAAACAAATTGTTTTTAAAACTATAACATTGTTTTTAACATATAATAAATCACATACTTAATGGAAAACAAATCGATATTCTAAATGGATAAAGTAGAAATTTCAAAAGATCCATATTGATTGTTTTTAGTTGTATTATAATTATTTAAAATGTGTAAATTTGCTACTAAAACTAAAAGGTTTCAATAAATGTCAAACACTATATGTACAGATATGTTCCATAATGTTTCTGTTTTGGTTTCACTAACGTGCTTTCCATTAGTATAAATAAATTTCGTGCACATAACTTTTTTTAAAATTGTTTAATCTTGAAGAATTTTAGATGAATTATTGTAAAAATTTAAATGTACGAATAAGTTAAAAGCCAAATTCGGTTATTTCGACGCAAAACACAGGATAAATTCTATTCTAATGTTTCATTACACAATCCTCAAATTAAAAATTTATACGAATGGATTTGAATTTTTTTTTTGATTAAATTAAAAATTATATCAGCGACAAAAATCATCTTGATTGTCAGTTGAAAAAATAAACTCGTCTTTTTGGTCATCTTGACCGAAATGTTTATTCTTAACTTAACGTTACTATAAATTCCATTGTCATTCAGCATTAATCAACTAGCAAAAGTAAATATATAAGTAATAAAATAAATAAAAACAAATCTTTAAAATTGATTGCGCCTGATATTATATATAAAATAAATTGTTATCAAATATTTCTTCTACAAAGTTTGCATTTTCTTAACAAAAGTATACCTTGATAGTCGATAACAAAGAGGATTTTTTCTACAAATTTTTGCGTATTGGTAACTTTAAGTTAAATATATTATTCTGTTTCGAATTATTTTAGATTTATGTAGTTTTCTAAATTTCCCGATATTTTGGAATTGTAATCTTCCTTTTTATTTCTATATAAAATTGATAGTTGTTGCATTTAAATTGTTGAAATATCTGCAGAATATCTTTTTAGATTTTTCATTTAATAATGCAACAAAATATGGCAGTTTCCATATGTTTCGATTTAAAATATAATTGCTTTTACACATATAAAATAAAAAAATAATATCAACTAAATTATACAAATAACGATGTAATATCTTTAGAAATTTTTAACAGAATACAAACAAAGTAGCTAGAAGCGCTTGAAACAGAAAATATTTTTTAAGGAATTAGAAAAGCTTTTTGGATAAGAATAAGATAAATTATTTAGACAACTAATGGAAACAATGAAAATAATAAAAATGGAATAAGTAAAAATGAAAGTTAAATACAAGAAAATTGCAAAGAGAAAAGTAATTATTGCGATAATAGGTTAGTAAAACTTATCGCTTGGAATAAGTATATGGGAAAGGCATTTCGAATTTTGTATAAAAATTCTGAACATTAAACAATATACAAATGAAAAGATTCCACTGGTTTTGAATTTATACAAACAAAAAAATTAAAAACGAAAGTCTCTCTTAAAAGAAACTACATAAAATATAACTGTATTCGACGGAATGAAAAGTTATAATAATGAAACACTTAAAAAAAACTAGGAAAGGAAACGGAATTGAAAAAAAAAGATCAACTTACTACGAAACTTCTGGAGGCAGATCCTTCTAGTAAGAAATAAAAATAAAAGACAAGTTAAAAAGCTGTTGCCAAAATACTGAAGTATGTTGCATTTTACGGATGAAATATCGCAGTTAAAAAAGGAAAAGCTGAAAATATTGGAATGTTAAGAGATAATAGAAACATATAGTGAAAAAGAGAATTTTAATGATTAAAATTTAAAAACTTCATAAAAATGATTGTGTAAATATTCTATGGTAATAACTAAAATTTAGTTTTTACTCTTTAACAATTTATTTTTTTAGTACGTCAGTAACAGTGTTAAAAAAATAAATTGTTGGGGATTTATTTTTTAGCAGGGAATTAGGGAGTAATAAAATATGATTTATTACTCCCTAAAAATTAATTTTTTTAGCATGTCAGCAGCTGTGCTAAAAAAATAAATTGTTAGGGAATAATAAACCATATACAAAAAAGATAAAGTTAAGCAAAAATCCCTTAGTATGTAAAAAACTTTATAATAAGACTTCCATAATAATTAGAGTTAATAAAAAAAAGGATGGCACTCAAAATGAATCGCCTCTGAAAGGGTTTAGGAACAGATTTTGATATGGTTTTCTAGCCTAATGTATTTTTTTAAAATTTGTTTGTGTAGAAATTTGGAAATTAATTATAATCTAAAAAATTAGACAAATAAAAAAATTTTATTTAATTTTTAGTTTAATAAAAAAATTTTTATATGAAAATTCATAATATTAATTGCAATTAAATTGTGTACATATATTCTAAATTATATTATTGAATCACATAAATATTTTAATTTAAATGTTAGATTACTAATTTTCATCTGGTGATTCAGTAGTAGCCTTTAACTAACTTGGCACTTTTAAGTAGAAAAAGAATGTATAACAACTTAGGAGGAGTTTTCTAATTTAAGTATCCATGCGATTGTGGATTTTACATTATCAAATATGAGAACATTTTTGTTAAATACCTTAATGATTAAACAAAACTTACCCTTATGAATAATTGTCTGAATTCTAATTTAAGAATTTGTTAATCAGACTATTATGCCCAGTTATTAGGAAACAATGTACCAATTTAAGTATAAAGCTTAAAATAGTAGTAGTAGTAATAATAATAATAATATATACGCATTTATTCATTTACTACAATATTTTTTCTTGAAAATAATTTATGTATGCAAATACATAACATTTCATTATCGATATTCTATAGTTTCAAATAGTTAATTTAATTGATATTGTTAAATATATTCCTAGTTGCTTAACAACCTTTATTTACATAAGATTTTGTAAATCTTTTGTTTTTAAAGAAGGCAAAAGATTAACACTCGAAAAAGCAGCATTGATTTCAGACGTACGTGAATACATCTATAATCACCGCTCTGTTTCCTTGAAAAATGCAAAGTCAGTAATAACACACATTTAATCATTTAAAATACTGCATTTTTATAAATTTTTATGTATCGTTTTTCTCACGTTTATAACCATTTTTTCAGTCATATACAATAAGTGAAATCTAAATAAAGAAAATAATATTTTTAAAAATATTTTGCCGAAATATCGAACAAACCAGTTAAAATTGCTTACTGTAATAAAATTAAGCTTCGCATTTACTTATTGCTCCAATATTTGCTTATAGTAAAATAGTAATTTTACAAATTAAATAGTACAGGAATTGGTTATAGTCATGTATTATGAACGTCAAGATCGTCCCATACATAAAATGTCAAATGTTTCCGTATGAAAGAAAAATTGTAGGATAAGGCCATTTATACTATAACATTTTGGATAAATGCCTGCTTTTTTTAACAATGTCATGAGTATAGTGTTTGTTTTTTGCATGCATTTCTATCGAAGTGTGTGCTTGAGAATTTTCCTAATTTCTTCCCTTAAGGAACGTGAATATGGCTGACTGTTTGTTAGAATTGTTGGGGTATTGTTGAGCTCATTAATACACGTATAAATTAATAAAAAAATGCATTCGCTTCTAAAATTTTAAATTAAAGCATGTGTTTTCTTCCCAGTGACAAATAAATGCATATCTTTATCCATGAATAGTTAATACGTAATGAATATATAATTAACTTACAGCGGCACTTGTTATCCTCACTACATAGTTTTAACTTTCACAATATCTACTAAGTAGTATAAAAAAAGAACTGGATAGAGAAGCAAAAAATGTTGAAGACTACTTACCTAAGGATGGATGTAGTATTTTTTATTAGTTTAAATTCGAAGAACGAAGAAACCGTACATCCCCCTCCCAATCCACGAGTTTTGCGTGTTCAATTAAACCACTGAAATAAAACCATAATTCACGTTCATTTTTCTTCAAAGTACGATTGTTGTTTTGATAAATATCAGAAGAGTAATTGAAGCTGAAAGAGTCGTATCTGCTTAACCCTTCTTCAAAATAAACTTCAGTAATCATCAGAATGCGTGACAAAATCATTTTGCAAGTGGAGAAGATAATGATGTGACACTCTTTTGCAATTTTATCGCATATATATCTCAGCCGATAGAGGTTTATAAAAGAACAAAATTATTCGTAGTAAATAAACTTTTATAATACAAAAATAAAACTGAAAATGTTTTTTACTGCATGAGTAAGAGAACTTTCCCAGCATACTGCAATTTATTATATATAAACTAAATATAAAAGAAAAAAAGTGTGATTACTTAAGTTTATTTTAAAAAGAATATGCATCATTCAGAAAATTGTGCATTATTTTAGTAAGTGAAAGCAATGTTTGAAATAGAGAGTTTTATATTTGACAAAGCTAAATAAACTTTTTTACAGTTAACACTCCTAAGTTATATTTTTATATTCAGTTTTTTAACTCAAAAAACCTATTTTTGTTCATTATCAATATCATAGCTTTTTCCTTAGTGCTTTTTGCAGAGAGAGAGAGAGAGTTTCTCTTCTTTCACATTTCATTCTCATCACATTCTTTAGCAATATTCATTTTAAATACATTTCTAAAATATTATTTAAAAAATTCCTTCGCTTATATTTCTTTATATAATTAGATGACTTGTAGGTTGAAATTTTAAAGCTTTCGAATATTTTTTGGCGAAATTGATTTTATTATAATTTAGATACAAATTAAAATTTTAGATTTATTTTATTTAACTACATTTTTAATTAAAACTTAAAAATTAAATAAAGAAGATATTTGAGATGTAAAAACTGTCTTTGAATATAAAATTTTTCGGAAGTTTTTATAATGTCGCAATGAATAATAGATAAGCAAATAATGCGATTTCCTCAATATTAAATCCGAAATTTTTCATATAATTTGGATATTTAATACATGATGTTAACTGTTTTAGTTAAGGAATCAATGTTTCATGCCTATTTTATACATCGTATTGTGCACTTTCAGATAACGTTTGCCTAAAAATTGCTTCGTGTTGCCCTATGTCCCTAAATTGTTGATAGATAAAGAGGCCAGTGCGGATATTGACCAAGACAATTGATTAGAATTCAAAATTATAAAATAATATGTAGTGTTTGATGGCTTTGATAGATTGAAATAGCTTGCTGGAAACATATAGCAGAAACTTGATTTAAAAATCTCAAGGCAAAATTTTTAAAAAAATTAAAAAAAACATTAGAAAAATAATGGGGCATAAGATATTAGACGTGAATGTTATAAAAATATAAAAGTATGTTATATTATGTTATAAGCTAGTATTTATTTTATTATGAACACATAAAGTAATTATATACCAAAAACCTTCTACATTTATAATTACAATTATTAACTATAAGTATCCTTAATGGAAGGATTATTCAAGGAAGAGGGAATCAGTAAATTTTTTTCCTGTAGACATTTATTACAATTTGCATCAGTAAATTGTCGAGTTAATTTTGCACTTGTAGAAAAAAAAGCCTAATACATATCTCCATATTTCAGAAATCATTTACTCATCCCAGTCGATTTTTTTTCAATTATTTATAAAATATTGCAAACAATAATTTTACTAAGCACGAGTGGCAATAAACTTATACTTTACGTGGTTAAGGATTAGAATATAAATTTAACATAAGAACAACTTTTAGAAGTCAATCAAGTGCTTTAAATAATTCGGATCAAAATTTTTACATTGTTTGGCATTTAAATATGTTACAATCGTTCCATTATAAGAGTTATTAAAACATTCTCCTCATCTTTGTCAGCAAAGTTAAGCAAAACATGAATCTTTCTCATTCTCCTAAGAGTAATGCTTGTACATTTCCATTTAGGGAAGGTGCTTTAAATTCAGTCTAGCCTTATTTCTGAAAACAACTATTCTCAAACCTAAAACCAGATCACAATGTATAAATGTAATATGTACTTTCATACATTTGCTTTTGGGGTACAACGTAAACCTACCTCGTAGTGGCATACAGCGGGAAACGCCTTACGTGGCAGAGTAGTCTACAAATTAGGCATGAAGTATCGTGGCTATACTAGACGTGATAGAAAAGAGATAATGGAAATGAATATATTGCAATGGAACTCTAGTGGTCTATCGTAGCCAAAGAAGGCAGAGTTAATTATAACTTTTGAGCTACCCCAAGCAATTAATTCGCAAGTAAACACCATATTGGATAGTGTATTCCAGTGGCGGGAGATCATCAGACTTCTAGTAGAGAAGAACAAAACTGTTATCATCCAGTGGATTCTCAACAATCGTGATATTTTCGGCAACGAGAACATTGACTTCCTATCTCCTAAGGGCATTCAGATGATTCAGCCAAATTGCTCTGTGACTGTCCTACCATTCCATGAAACTATACATAAAACAAATAATGAAAATTAATAACTCTTCTTAGTTGCGATAAAAGATAAAAAAAAAACAAACAACAATAATTGAACTGTTGGGTGATTCAGCTAAATTGAGGCAGATATAGAAGCAATACCTCACTGAGTCTCTGTAGGTCTCTTTCGTCTCATCACAGGTCATGATTGCCTGGATGAACATTTATATTGCCAACGGATCTATAACCATCCGGACTGTCGATTATGTGGCTCTAAGAAACCCATACATCGTAACCATATCCATCGCTGCAGTTCACTCCATGGACTTGACTCCCAGGTTGCTAAATATTGGCATGCGAGAGAGCTTCTGAGGAAATGACTTCGGTCTTTCTTTTACTTTTTGTGTCTCTTTTTGAATGTTTATCTTTTATTCTTCATGGTTGTATTTATTTGCTTCCCCACCATTGGAAATAAAAAAAAACATTTGCTTTTAATATTAAGCATTTTGTTTCGCCATGAATTCCAATTCAAAATTAGCCTCTGAGAATCAAGATATTTCAATTTAAATGCAGTATGAGGAAATAAGTTGTATTACATATATCAATTATTATATTGAAGTGATTACCACGGTTAGCTGATCACATCTAATCGAAAACTATTATTCAATAGCTGAATTTGCTACACGCAAAGGCAATCTTCCGAGAAAAGGGAGAAATCGTCATAATTCCTTCTCTTTTCTACACACTCTCTCAAGAGTTCATTGAATCGATATTTCCCGATAATATCTGACAGATTAATCCTGATTTAGAAATATAATCTTCCAGTAATCGTAACTGACTAATTTTCTATGCAAATAAAAAAGCATAATGTTTACAAATGATTCAATGTTGAAATTCAGAAGGAATTGAAAATAAAGATTCACTCTTTTTTCTTTTCATTTTTTATATTTAATGAACTAATCTAATTTTTTATCAAATTTAAATAAAAATAAAATTTATAACATTAATATAATGTTTGGGGAAATAGCATTTATAGCATTAATGTAATTTTTTTATTTGAGGAAATCCTTATAAGCAATGCAAATTTGGACCATGTTGAAAAAGAACTTTTTTTAAAAAACGAGGGATGAATAACAACTTCATTCTTCTTTTGGCTTATCACAAATTATTTCAAATGTATAATATTCACTATGATTGTATGAGACATGAAACTATCCGTGTGGAATTGATGTAGAATTCTAAGTAAATATCATATATGATTATTTATTATATATATAAGTATATATATATATATATATATATATATATATATATATATATATATATATATATATATATATATATATATATAAAGTATTTATTATCATATATGAGGAAAAAAACGAAAAGAATAATAAAAAAACCAGTATCTTCAACTAATTTCTGATCAATATTTAATACATTTTGAGACGTTTCTTAGCCCTCTTTTTTATATTTATTCCCTTACCTATAACAGACGTAATTAAGATGTCTTTAAATATTTACCAAAAGAGTTTGAATTCAATTTGAAAATCTGAACTCTAACTTCTGAACTACTGACTAGTTTAAATTATATATTAAAAATTATCATTTCTGAATAAATATATTAGAAAGAGAACAGACTTTTTCACAAAAAAGTGCGAAGCAAACAATAAACTTAATTTCAAAGAGGGCGCAACGTCATTTTAATGTTTTCTTTCGTGAAATGATAGAATGAATAGCACGATTTTCCCGCATCTAGCGTCTATTACGAAATATCTTGCGACATGTTTGGAAAACTTAAGAACTGTGCCGCATAGATTCTCTGCTATGTGCTCATTCTTAAGGAAATCTAATTATGTAATTGTTCCAATAATCCCGTGCATACATATTAAGAAAGTTATGAAAACTTTTTAGATAAATACATAAAAAAATACGCGAGTCACATTTAATTACTCACAAAATGAATGGAATAATTCTGCTTTTTAATGCATAATCCTGTTTTAGAATAATATGCATTTTACCATCTGTTAATTAAATTACATTTTTTCTTTCAAAAGCATAACAAGTAACCCCATTAAATTGTTCGAAAAATTAAATTAATATATTATTTTTTATTGATTTTCTTCGTGAATAATTAAATTATTTCTACCAGCCGAGAAAAATAAGACATTTTTAAAATATCTAACACATTTTGATATTTAATAATTAATTAATTAGTTAAAATAAATTCACATTAGATATGGAGGTACAATCTTGGCATCCACACTATTAAGGTTTTAATTCTGGTAATATTGCCATCAATGTCCAACACTTTCCTTTTGTAAGTAATGTCCTTCACAAATTACATAAGGAAAATGTACAACAGCGTTATATCAGATATAGTAAGAATAATCAACTAATTGAGGCCAATCCATTTTCCAGTGAAATGGTCTCCACAAAGACAATAAAGGAAAAAAAATATTTAAACTGGAAAAGAAAATTATCTATCATTGATAGCATACGCAGGCAATATTTACAAAACTAAAATTATTTAAATAGGGAAAGAAAATAGAGTTAACGCACGGAAAATTTTTCACTATAAGAAAATATGTGTTTTTATGAATAAATGACATAGGTTTGGTAGCCGTTTCATTATTATATGATTTATTAAATATCAAAATGTATCAAACATTTTATAGATTCCTGTAACTAAAAAATAATTATAAGTAATCTTACAAAATCAACTGTGGTTTATTGTAGACTGGTTGAGAAAGGTATGTTCATGTGTTCAAAAAAGTTTCCTGCGAATTTTAATTTTACCAAGACGATGAACGACGTAATGATAGAATCAATGAACATTAATTAGTATTGATCCAATATAATTTCATTGGTCGTGTTACAACTCAAAATTCTTAAATTTCTGAAGTAATGGGTTGAGCTCAGCCCTACGAAACACATAAATATACTTAACGGAAAGCTTAATTCTAATTCTATAAAAATTATGTTACAATTCTAAAAAATAGCACCACGATAGAATGATTGGAAAAGCATTGCTTTTGAGTTTCGATTCAGAATGCAATGAGTTCGATTCCTAGCCAAATCATTTTAAGTGAAATTAGTTTTTGAACCAAATTTTTTCAGTCAAGGGATTTTAAAATCTTCTTCTGTTTAAAGGAATATATGTTGTACAAGCTTTCACAAGCATTGTTATTTATACGAGCTTAGTAGAGGTCTCATTATCTTTAACTTACTTTGCAAATTTACGTAAATTAATACATTCTTATTGAATAAAAGCTAAAGTTTTATTTGAAATAAAAAAAAACTAGTATTGAATAGAAAAACTCTCTAGACGGCTAAAATTAAGCTGTGGAATCTACAGTTCATAATTTTCAGCTGCTCTTCGAAGGCGAAAAACATACATCAACAGTGTAACGAAAATGTTTAAGAATCGAGAAATAAAACAGTCAAATTATAAATTAAAAACAATATCTGTAAACGCATAATAATTATTTATATCTCCTAAAAAAATTACTCATTAAATTGAATAGATTTACAATTTAATGAGTAATTTTTCAGATGATTGCTTCAATATGTTAATTAAAAAAATTCTTACAGACAAAACATTTTAATTTTCACCTTATGTCTAAAAATGTGCATAAAATGATAACCATAAATATAATAAGGGGTATTATTCAATTTTTATGCAATTTGAAAAATTATTTATCATATTCCTTATTTTTTTATTTTTTACAAAAAAGTTGTTTTCAGAATATATTATTTTTATGAAATTCGATATGGGTGTACATGAACAGAAACTCAAATGACTTCACAGTGAAAAATTAGATTTAAAAATTAAAATTATAAATTAAAAGCATCAATTTGATAGCATTTAAATATAAAATGATGTAATGGTCTCATAAGAACAAAATAAATACCAAATCATAAGAAAACATTATATTTATGTACTTAAAATTTGATAACATCAGTTTTAATTCAAAAAAATTAAAAAAGTAAACTTGGAAAAAATTTAAAGTGAGAAGATACGTATATACATGTGCATCAATAAAATCTCGTATTTCTGATGATCATCATTCTTTCTCACCATAAAATATTAACTTTTTATTTTAGTCGATGGAAAATAACATATCACAATTATTTTGTATTCATAAGAATACAATCATATAGACTTATTATTGAAGATAGCAAATAAAATTAATTTTATAACACATCTGTATAAAAAAAGTCATCATTCTATTCCTTTAAAATAACATTACTTTAATTAATTAATTTAAAGCGATAAAATGAAAATTCTGCCCCTATAATTCTTCCTAAAAACATCTTCAGCTTTATAAAGTAAAGAGAATGAATTATATATTTTCAAAAATATTTTAAGCAATCAAATTCAGTGATATCTCTTTTGCGTCTATATGTGACACACACACATAAATATATGTATGTGTGTGTGAATCTATAAATGCATGCATGTATGGATAGATATATATTACTATATGGTCTACTTGTAATAATGACAATACATTAAATAGGTCTATTTCTTATAAAGTGAATTTAAGGTCTTTAATAAAAGTTCCTAAATTTTATTTTAAAGTACATTAGAAAACAATTTCCATTTACTAAGTGTATATTGAAATCAAGATTAATAAATAATTTTTTTTATCCTGAGCGAAGTTATGTAAATTATTGGACTCTTAAATCATTTGGGCAGTTATTTTCACACGTATTAACTTTCCCATTTATAATACAATATACTGAAATTATGACAAACTTAACATTATTCATAACAAGCATAAAGCGAATCTTAAGAATTTTTGGTGAAAAAAAACCCATAAAAATATAACTCCTAAAATCTATTAAAGGAGAAATTTTTCACACAGATTAAAAAAGTAATAAAAAAATACCTGCATTTTAAATTCCAAAACTATCATCTCAGTACAACGCATATAACCTCATTTGAAATACCTCTATAATTCCTTTCTACTAAATGTAATAAAATATAAATGTAGAAGAGCTTATTCCTAAGAAAGGGTAAAATCAAGCATATTCAAAATTAAATATGCATAATAAACTCTTAAGTTTCAAAAAACATTCTGTAATTATAAGAAACGAAATGAAAAAGAATTATTTCGTTTTGATTTTAATGAAAATTACAGTTTTCAATAAGCAGTGACCCATTACAAAAAGAATTAAGATTGTGGAACCACGTATATAGAGTGGTTCGATTAGCGTACTAACCCTTCAGTTATCAGTTATGTATGATTATAAAAAAAATTTCTGCTAGAAAATAAATTTAATTATATTTGAAATAAATGAATATTTGAGTAAATGATTCTTAATTAGGAAAATTTGCCCTCTTGTTTTTTATAAAGTAGACTTCTGTTATTTAGTGGAAATATTTAACTCTCCCCTCTCCGATAATTTTTAAAAAAATAAAAATTATCGGGAAGAAATAGTATAATTGCATCCTTTGAGAAGAATGTTTTACTCTCTTCTAACATTTAATAAACTATGTGATATTTTCTACACTTCGTATGTTCATTTCTATCTGAATAAGTAATTTGGAATTTTCTGAATTTATATACTCCCTTGCTATCACATATCAATACGACCATCAATGACATCTTCCTAGAAGCAAAATATTGTGAATATAAAAATCGCATGAAGAGTTTTCAGTTATAAATCTAATAAGTACAAAGATTGAAATAATGTTTTTAAATCACGTTCTTATTTTCTCGAACACTGTTAACTTGATAGCTAAAAAGTAGATTGCTTTCATTGTTAATGACTAATATAAAATTTATTTTTTCTAACGCCAAAACTGTAAATATAATAAGTAACGAAAATTCATAAATTTTATTTAAAGTAAATTATATAAAATAGCATTTTGATTCTGTTATCGAAACATCAGCTAATTTGACATGTTTTTTCTGCTTAATTAGAAACATCTGTTAAAATGAAAACTTCAAATGTATGTAAAAATCGGAAATTAAAATCTTTTCTAGAAATTGTTACCAAAATATTATCGTATACCCATTACACATCACAATTAATATTACCAAACAAATTAATTTTATCATGTGTGTGTATAAAAAATACACGAAACGAAATTCTTTATGAAGAAAAATAGTTATGCATTTTTTCATAACATTTCTACATGCGTATTTCTGCTAACTGAAATCTAGTTTCAAGGTATAATGTATTAATTTGTAAACTAACGCTAAATATAGTCTCATATATATTATCCATTCAATCTTACTACGTGCCGAATTTAATATATGATTTAGCATGTAGTTTCCCTTGTGTTCAGACAGCCCTATTAGAAGACATCAGGCTCCATGAAATTTTAATGAGCATATAAGCTTGACACAGCACAAAAATTTTCAGCAAGACAAATAAAAAATAACTATTTTTACTAAAACTGTTTTATTTTTATCGCCTCAGGCTTTCTTTTTTGAAGAAAACGATTAAATATACATAAATAGCATATAAGAAAAGAAATGAATATTTCTACAGTTATTTACTATCAACATTTTGTTATGTGTACTTCATTCATAAGCAAATTCTTAATGTTATCAGTCAATTCACAGACATTTCTAACTTTCAAAATATGCGTGATAGTTTTTTTTAGCGTATTGAACATTTTTGTCTGCTTATTTCTACTAAGCAAAACTACTGATAGCATAATGTACATGATATCAAAAGAGAATCCTTTGATTCTACGAACATGTCTTCATAGAAAGAGCTTATAAGAAAGGTATTTTTCAGCGGGGTCAGGTATCTTATCCAAAATTTATAAATCTATACACGCACACACAAACATATATATATGTATATATATATATATATATATATATATATATATATATATATATATATATATAGTATATATATATATATACAAATAAGGAAAATAATTATTTTATTCTTAAAAAATTATCTTTTTTATTTTAAATTGTTTTGGAATTCCTTTCTTCATGAGATAAGGTTCGATTTTGTAATTTGCTTTATGATATCAGGTACAAAACAAATGCTCAAATGTCAAGTTGTTGTTCTTGATCTTCATTCAGGTTAAATAATCACATTTTTTAAAAAGCGGCTTTCTTATATTTTTAAATGTCAATATTAGCTTAATTCTATAATGTTGGTCACCAATTTTTTCATCTTGATATGAGAGGGTTTTCGAAATAAAGTACTTCTACTTTCGCTACACATATAAGCTGGGTTCTTAAACATTTAAGATTTTAAATTAAAATATTTGGAAAAATTTGGAAAGTTAAGTTCCAATATAATTTGCTTTTAAAACATTTTTGACGCGCATGTAGAAAAAAATTAATGTTAAAATTAATTTTGTTTTGAACTAATAAATTAAGTTATATTTCAGTATATCAATCATTATTCAAAACATAACAAAATTTGATGTGTGTGGTCAAATTATATATTCAAATTTCAAAACAAATATTTATATTATAAAATAAAACATTATTTTTAATAAATTATTTTAGTACGGAAAACAATATTTTTCATAAATATACTGCAAATTTCAATATAGAAGAATAATGACGATTCAGGGATAATGCCGAAACGAAGAGCAGAACAATTTCTAGATAGCACTCTTATGCGCAAGTTGACCATTGGATTAAATCTATCTTTAAATTCAATAATATGAGTAGTTAATTCTTTACTATATAATGTGTACTTAATTTTTTTATGTGCCTAGAAACTTTTTCCAGAGAGACCTTATATAGAATCAGAGAGCACTGTAATATGTATTGAATGTCTATAAGATATCCGAAAATATCTTTAATTATTTGGGATATTTCTGCTTTTCGTGATTATAAAATTACTGAAAAACATTGTTTAAAAATTTCATAATAGGATCAAAAACATGCCATTCCAAATTTAATGGTAACAATTAAATAAAACCAATGCACATAGAAAAGAGAATCTCTAATGCAGAGTAATAAAAATCTAACAAATTTTCTACATGGCCGAATGAAGTTGGAAAAATATAAATTTATTTGTGGATATATACAGTTTGTGTCCTTACTTAATATCCATCAAATTTCAAAATTTTATTAAATTACGGTTCTGAAATGTGCAAAATATATTTAATTTTGTTTTTCATACTTTATTAAATAAGATGCTAACAGATAAAAATACAGAAAGCATAATTTGTAATAAAAGCTCGAAACCAAAAAAATAGCTTCATTAACTCGAAATATATTCTATATATTTATATATTTCATTTTCCACATTTCCTTATTCTTCAGTTCCAAAAAAACTTTGAAAAACATTATTTTTTAAAAAAAGTCTTTAGATTTAGATTAGAAAAAAGTAATCCCTCTGTGAAAAGTAGTATCGGTAAAATGTCATTAGCATGAACTATATTAAAAAATAAACCAAAATAACGTTATTCAATATTTTCAGTAAACTACTTGAAACAATCAGCTAATTTAAAATAATTTCGCAAAAAAAAAAGAAAATAACAAAATATTTTTTATAATTATATTTTTTTAACTCCTATATAGCAAAATAATTACTTCATTATCTCTATCAGTTCTTACGCAATATTCGAAACAATTCAAACAAAAATTCCCTTAAGTTTTTATGACCCATTAAATATAAGCTCGTTAATAGGCTCATAAAAGAAAAACAACTATCAAAGATGCATTCATTAAAATTCTACATCCGTTTTGACCTTTAATATTGTTTACAAAACCGGAAAAGGAGGTAATCAAATTAATTATTTCCAATTTCTCGCCAATGTCACAGATATTGTTCTAAATTGACCATAAGGAGATAGATTGATTGATTCTGGGAAGACGAAAGAAAACACAAGTTCTCCTTTTCAAGAACAAATCCTTTTCTGAACGAACAGATAGCGGAACAATAAATCCAGAAGAGAAACCTCGATTTGTATTCAGGTGCAAAATGAGGTGTCAAGCAACACGCTTGTCTTTCCTGTAGCATTGAAAGCACGTGTTTCCATTGTATTGGCGACATTTGACGCATGGCGTAACGTCCGAAAATTGCTTTCGATAACCTTTCTCTTTATGTGGAAAAAGAAGTAACTGGATTTGAGCACGACTTGTACCTTTACTTTCTTAGTCTATCCCACCTTAGTTGAGTTTTATTTCATCCTTTTATTACAGTTGGCGTCAAAATTGGCGATTTCAACTATTAATTCAGCAGTCTTGAATGAAAGCAGTTTGTTGTGAGTAAATTACGACAAGAGAATATTTTATACTGTCTCCGTTGTATGGAATATTTATGTTGCAGGTAAAATCATATGAAGAATTTTTCGACTTATGTATGGTGAATTATTAAATATTATTTTTTCTTTTTAAATCAGTTATTCGCAAATACAAAAGATGGATTTGTAATCTAGAGAAAATGCCTAATGGTATGTAAGACTTTAATTAATGTTTTTATTCAAGTAAAAAATTACATCATGTATTAATCAAAATATATGCTCTTTTTTATATTATTATACATTTATCTTAATATATTATTTAAAAAAATGTTTTATAATTGTTTTGCTTAAATGCTCTTGCATCAATCGAAAATGGAATATTTTTACTAAAATTTAAAATTTTTTCTTTAGAAATGAACACAAACATATGAAACCTTGTTAAATTTGCAATTTATAATAAAAATGATTTCTATAAATTTGATTTAAGTATTATGTTAAAAATGTAGACCTCATAAATTAGTACTTGTTAATTAATCGAATGTTTAATTATAAATGTGTTTAAAATATTTGTATTCGAAAATGGGAAAAATTGAGAGTTGACTTTTTGATATTCTAATATCTGCTCATTTTTGTAAATGTCTGAACTTTTCGAAATTGATTTTCTGTCTTTGAAACTAATTTATTCATATTTTGTGGATTGAAAAATGCTTAATCGTTTTTGTTTTAAGCGCAGCGTTTGATAAAAGAATGCTTTCTTAATTACTCTAGTAAATTAATTTAACATTTTCTTTATGTTTAATAACTCGTCGATGCATAGATTAATTAAAAGTATTGTTTCTTATATTTCATTCCTTACATTAACTCATAACATGAAAACTTTAATTTTGTATCTTTTTAAATTTTGCTTAAAAAATCCATTATATAAAATTCGTAATGTTTATAAATCATAAAAATTGCGAATTTTATGAAAATTTATTTTAAAGTTTCAACATTGAATAATCTTTAAATTAATTTTTACTCTCCCTAAATCACTGTCAAAAAATAAATTGGTACAAATTCTTTCGCTTTAATTTTTTTTGTATAAAACCAGGGTTTGATCAAGTTTTCTGAAAGCTGATTAAAGCAATCTATAACAAAACTAGAATATTTCAGATGTAAATGAGGATTACTGAACGTAAACCGAAAATCTAAGGAAAATAGAATAAAAGTTTAATAAAACACTTTTCCTAATATAATTATTCGGAGATCGAATAAATGGCAGCCATACGAAGATGATGCACAAATTTGTTAAAGAAATAATGAAAAATTTACAAATGAGCTCTGTTTTATGACAAATTGTAAAAATAATTGATAAATTAATTATAATTTCCAATTTTATATTTAAGATTATGCTATCATAACTATAAATAGATAATACTATATAATCTTGGAGTATTTTAGAGAAACATCAGCATATTTTTAAATTATTTTATAAGACAATATTTATGGTATACCTATCAAAATACATTTGTGCGTTCGTGTGCAGTTATGTAAATGAACCATGTGAATCAGTTTTAATTAAACAATTAGCTATGTACCGTCTAAGTTGCCTGTATGTTTTAATTTAATAATCTAGAATTCTAATTAAGATCACAATTTAACAATATTATTCTTTTTCACAAAGTGGCTCAATTTAACATGCTTGAATTTGCTGAAAAAATATTTTATTTGGAGATGAACGAAAAAATCTTGCTCTAATGAATAAAGTAGTTTAAGTAATTAATTTTTTTAACTACTAACAGAAATTCAAGAAATTAAGCTTTGTTTCTCTCCGATGGAATAAAGAAAGAAAACGAGATAGATATACTGTTTCATTCATTCATAAAAATCCTTTCTCAATAGTACTTTTTTTTTGTTTCTAAATATAAAAATTCTAGCAGTTTGAGCAAATGGTTAAAGATTCAATAAGACATAAATTTGCTGCTATAACTCATTCAATCGCATAAAAATATTCACATCAATACAGGTTATGAATAAAAACACAATGGCTTTTTGTTTAATAATTTTCTAAGGATATTTTTTATCGTATTGTCACTTATTAAAGGACTTAAGTCACACTTTCTAAATATCCTCACCTGAAAATTTCCAATACATAGAAATTCTCGTATGTGAAGCTGAGAAGACTGCAAAAATCATATACCGTGATCGATATATAAGCAAAACAGTTCAAAATAGACTAGGATCGAATCTGTAACCCTTAATTTCAAAGATAATAGTTTAATCTTAAATTTCTTGTAGATAAAATACTTCATATTACATTCTCTGTGTAGTATAAAATCCGAAAACTGTCTTCATAGTTTACCAGAATTACATATTTGCTTATCAGAACTAACCGATGTGATTGGTCATAATAGCATATCGATAAGTTGAAAATCAGGAGATCTTTCACACACACTAACATGTGTAGATATTAAGAATATGTGTTATCTACTTTCCTATTAAAACTGAGCTTGACAGCTGCTTTGAACATATTTAATCTATATTCTTTTATCAGTATTTTATTAATTTATTTTATAAAATTTCTTAAAATTATATTAAGGATTATATATTTGGAGATATTAATCCCTTATGGGTAGAATATTTTGAACTTAATATATTTTAAAGTTTCCATAAATGCCGAACGCTTTGTGATTTTCTGCAAGATAAATTTTAAATCCATTATATATTAAATTTTGGTAAAAAAATATCAGCAAAAACAATAAACATTCTATAAAAAGGTATATTTATAGCACCATAATAAAATATGTCATCATAATGTGGTATAATATATAAATATGAAATACGAATTTTGAGATTTTAAGAGAGAAACTTCGTGTAATAGTATGCATTAATATATTTGCTTATTCATTGTTTACGATGCTGTTTAGTAATGATAGTCATCGGAATGAATTGCAAAACTTAAAACTTCCTTAGATATGTCATTAGAGTAAAAAACAAAGTATACAGGGCGGAATAAATGAATGACTTTTTAAAAAGAATTTTTTTTATGTGTAATTAAAAGAAATGCTTCGAAAGCATTAACATAATTCGAATTATTGTCATCGTCATTATGAGAAAAATACATCATTATAATCTCGTAAAAAATCAATTAAGTAAAGTCGTTTAGTTTTGTCTCTGGCTGAAAATTGCCGTTTTGTACATTTTCTTCCAACTTTTCTAGATGTTATTCATAGCTCCAGACTTGCCTTCGGTTCAACAGTTCGTGGGTTCGAATCCCACCTTGGGTATGGATGTTTGTAGTGGTTCGGAATCCACTTTAAGCCATAGGTCCCAGTCTAATTAGCCCTTGTGTGCAAAAAAATGACCGTTGAGCGACAAACAAACCAAACCATAGCTCCAGATTCAGAAATAAAGTCGGCATTTCACTTTTTCATCATCACATTTTTGACTCAAATTCCAGGGAGGAAATTAATAGTCAGTAAAAGATCTTCACAGAACTCTGCTCGTATGTAAGAAATATCTAAAGTGCTTCACAAAACCCTAACATTAACTCCTAGTGCAACTGTTAGCAACATTGACATACAAAATTACCACAATTTGTATTCTAACAACAGTTAAATCTCATTTATTAGATAGAATTTTTTTTTCACACATTCTCCAATATTGTCTAAATAAAACATGGACGTTTATCAGTAATTTTTCTGTTTCAAATAACAAAAAAATTTTGTTTAATTTGTTATATTTGCGTTTATTAGATATTTTTATGTGAACTATAAAACGGTATGAACGTTTTTGTCGAAGTCAAGACCGAGATTCGATACAAATTACAGCTTAATAACGAGATATATCCTTACCGCATCATTCTACGTGCATTTCTTCCAGGGTGGGTACATAACGAGCTTCCTCCTGGTGACAAATATGGCACGCAATCTATGAAAGGTATTTCCCGAAATGCATTGCAAAGTATATGTATAAACACATGGTACCTGTTTTACAACAGCTTTATTCTATCAAGCTGTTCACTATGCAGTTTGGTTTATCATTGCACTGTTGCTTTTTGAACATAAAAACTAATTCTCCCTATTCTGCATAATATGCTCATTCTATTTTCTCTCTAATTCTAATTACCAAACTGGTAACTGAATGGTTAGCTGTCCTCTTTTAGTTCAGCAGTTCGTGGTTCCAAATTCAACGTCAATCTTAGATAGTTGCAAAGGTTCGAAAACCACTTTAAACTATAGTTATCGTGCTGTTAGCCAAGTGACTGGTGCGATAGTTAAAATATATAAAGATGATTTATGTTTTATCTTTTATTTTGTGGAAGGGCAAAAAAAGCATTTTTTATTTCGTTTACAAGACTACCTTTCAGTTGTATGAGAATAGAGTTATAGTTTCTCTAGAAAAAGATATGATCCTCAACGGCAATATAATTAGCAGTTTCTCAAAAGTTCTTAATCGATAAGGAAATTGAAAACAAATTTTTGAGTCTCACGTCCAGTTTGTCATTTTCACTTAAGCTTAATATACGTAAATCAAATATTGCCACAATCTCATGAAAGAAAATGAAGTTTTCCTCTTTGAATATAAGTTGAAATTTTAGCTTTTTCTTCTAAAATTCAAAATTTCTGTTTTAAAGCTTATTGAAATGACACCACCTCGTGGTAAGAAAATACAGCAGTTTTGGTTATATATATATATATATATATATATATATATATATATATATAGCTAATTCCTTTAAAAATTTATACAATTTTTTTTATGTATGTTTAAAAAATATTAAAAGAAATTTCGTTACATTTGAAAACTTTTCATTCTCTACAATTGGACGTTAGGATTTTAAAATATATATGTGAAAAATAACTTTAACAATGTTTCTTTTAATTAAAGAAATTATACATTTGAATAAACAAATATGGGACATTAAATAGAAATCCAACTGAAGTGCATTTTAAGGTTATACGTACAATGACTATTTTGGACACAAAGTCTTATGTCATTCTATAAATTTAGTGCAGCTTAGTATGAATTTTCTGATACACTCCATTTAGACATAAATAATTGTAAGTATCTAATTTAAAATCATGTAGCAGAATGAAAGGAAGAATCAGATTAATAATCAGAACCTATATGTTTTATATTTTTGTAAATATTTTAATGTTAAAATTTTTATTTCATTCAATCTGATCAGCCCGCAGTTCGAAATAGAATAATTATTAAATGTTCAATTTCTCTTGTGACAAAAACCTTGTACTGCACTATAGTGTTCATTTAGTTTCAGAACAAAGTAAGTTGTATTATTGTCGCTGCTATATTCTTATGACAAACATCTTACTGTATAGAATAATGTATTTACGAAATGTTTCTTTTAAAATAGTTCTTTACACTTAATTATACTTGAGTAGAGAAACTACTTATCTCAATAACATACTTTGATACTGTATATTGGGTAGCCTAATTAAATGTAAGACTTTGTAAAGTGCAGCAGATTATCTTTCGATGAATTAGAAACGCATTCCTATGCCACGAAGGAGAAAACCTACAAGCACCAATTCCGATTTCCGTCCGTATATGAAATACAAGTGCAATGTTTGTTTTTAATGGTTTCCTTGTGGCTGGGATCAGACTTAAGCCCATCAGACGAATGTAATCTTACCACTAGGCCATGGTGAGCTCTAAAGTAACTTACTTTTGATACCTTGTAGTAGATGGATTTGTATATGAAAGCCATATTATAAAAGATTTTTTTACTTATTAACTGCCTATTTGTCTTGAGCTCTAGTGGCTCAGTAGTTTTACAACACCGCTTTCCGTTAAGATCAGCAAAGTGAAGCATCATTTGCCCCGGGCAGTAATTGGGAGTGTGATCATGTACTTTCCCTCACTGGGTTGCTGCAGCTCCGTGGGTTAAGGAAGTGTCCACGTTAATATGTGATGTTCAAAGCCCTTCCTCTGGTATAGTGTGGATGTGGAGAGGAGGGTGCCGGCTCAGGTGTGACTTCGTCACCGTAAAGCAAAATTACGAGGCACTTGATGATGAGCTAGTATTCTAAGCCCGTTAACTTAAAGATACAGTCCGGGGCTCGCCTGCACCGCTATGTATATGTATATGCCTATTTGTCTTGAGGGAAGATTTTGTAAGAAATTGTAATGCCTATTCATGTGTTGTGCAAAGGAAGAAGGTATCCAGAAGGCTCAAGAATTCGCTGTGATAGACAATGATTGAAGATAGCAAAAATAAACACCAATCTCTTGTTCAACAATGGCTGTCTAAAACTCGTCGCTGAAATATGCATACCACACGTGGTTAACCACAATTATCTAATTGAATAGGTAGCTGAATGATTATTGCTCTTTATTTCACACAACAATTCGTGATTTCAAATCCCACATTGGGCTTGGATGTTTATAGAGGTTCAGAATCGATTTTATAAACGATAGATCCCAGTCTAATAAGCCCTCATACAAAAGAGGACCGCTGAGTGACTACAGACACTTTGTACAGATAAAATTGAAATTAGTTAAATTTCTAACATCTCATCTTTTTGAATTTAATATCTTTTTTATATTAAATATAAATGTTCATTATGTTCTTTTCAATTTTTTAACTGACCAAATAGGTTTTAAATTAACTTCCATCACTGAGATAGAGATGCTTTTACATTATTTTCTTACAATCATGTTTATGTAAGTTAAACAATAGGATCAAACTGGATTTTTTTTACTGAGAAGATGTTTTAAGTTCCAAAATCTTTTATTAAAGTATATGCTTGAAAATAGAAATAGATTAACAGACACACACACTCCAAAATATTTCGGACCAAAAAATGCCATGTCATTTTGGAAAACATAATTAAAAAGCGATGTGTATCAAAGTTTCTTTGGTAAAATGAAATCAACGCTTCAGTGATTTAAACTCAATCAATGGATTAAAATGTTAGTTTGTTTAAAGCAAATAGGTTAAATTGAAAACCAAACTAAATTCATTAGTATTAAATAGGTTTGGACAATGGAAGCGAAACTGGCTCGCAAATCAAAAATGACATGTAATAGTTTTAGGAAAAATACTTTATTTTTATTTATTTATTTTTTTTTTCAAAAATTAAAGTTGTATTTGTTTTCAAAGTAATTAAATATTTCAATAATATATATATAGATATACATATATATATATATATATATATATATATATAATTTCCGTTTCTATATTATTTTTTTAAATAAAACATTTCTAACTTTTAACCGATATAATTTAATTTTATTCAAATTTTCCAGTTTAATTACAGTTTTATACCTATGAATGCTATAGGAATCTCGTAAGTAAGAGTAGTTCTCTAATTGTTATAAAGGCAGTTTAATTTTTAAATTAAACTAAAAGTATATAACTTTTTTATATCTCCTCTTTCTTTTATTTCGCTGAGTAACAAATGAAGGATTAGCACTTATCACAAAATCACTTATCACTGAAATACAGCAGCTAATTAACTTGACTACACTTCTAAGTTCACAGGATTTATTTTCATTTTAAATTGCTATCCCTCTTACTGCGTGGCTTGGAATCCCATCTTGGGTGTGGATGCTTGTGTTTCGGAACCCAATTTAAAAATATAGGTCTGGTCTAATCAGTCGTCGTGTGCAAAAGTTGACCATTGTGTGTCAAATTAACCCAATCTCCTTCTGGATATCTTCAAATGCAGTATATCTAAATATATTAATTTTAATACTGGATGTAATAGTTCGAAATACTTTTTAAACTTAGGTCCCGGTCTAATTGGGCCTAGTGTGCGAAATCGAACCGTTGAACCCATCGACTCCCAGTTCAAATGAAAATGTTCATTGTTTTGGAATAGACTTATAATTGTGGATCTCTTTCGGTTGAATTCGCCCTTATGTGGACGTTTGCTGTAAGCAGCCAACATGTTATACAAAGAGCTTGAAACAGTGATCAACATTGACAAAATTTTTGTAATCAGTTCATTCATGATTGAAAAATAGACCAAGTTGTGACTCTAAATATTTTCATGATGCATTAATATAGTGAAATTTATACAATGATTTTTAGAATGAATGGAATAAAATAATTTATTAAATGAATACAATGATGCTAATAGAGTAATGTATTACATTCTGCACTGAAACCTTTTAAAAATGATTCATGATGCTAATTTAATAAAACAATCGATGATGTATCGATTACTGAGGAAATTCAAACACCCCTCTTGGAAATTAGCAGATGTCTATAAAGATGATTTATAAAGGGAAAATATTGTTGTAAAGGGAAAATATTGAAACAGTAATTCACTTATATTTAATTTTTTAAAAACAATTTAAACACTCTTGAAACAAATTCTTGATTTCAATATCGACTTAAATTATCCATTCAAAGCAGAATACTGATTTATAAAAATCAGGAAAAAGGAATTTAATATCTAAAATTTTAAAATGAGTTACAGGAACTAAATGTTTCATTCAGTAGTAAAAGATTATATACAAATAATAAGACATCCAATGTTTTTTGGAAGACATTTGATTTTTTAAAATGTGTATTGAAAATAATTTTGTTTGGATTGCTGAAAATAAGATACAGATAATATTAAATAAATTTCACTCCCAAAAAGGTATTTTTTATAGATAAAACTCGATAAAAATTGCATGTTTCATCTTCTAGCTTTATGTAGTTTTCATCAAGTATGAGATTTCACTCACCCATTCATTATTGGCCATTTAGGACAAAAGTACTTTTTATGGCAGAAATTAACACAGTTTTGCAATAATGAATTTTGTTGTTTTCTAAAACTACGATTGCTAGATTTCCAAAAAAAAAAAAAAAAAAATGTTAAAGCAAATTAAAGCACTTTTTTATTTTTACAATTTTATATAAATGCATATTTATTTATGTCACATTTTTACATTAAGTATATACTAGTTGTAGAACTAGTATGATTGTATCGAAAAATAATTATCCAATTTAAATTTTATAAATTTTCCAGCTTTGATCTTACAATTTTTTATTATATGTCTAATGTGTACGAAGAATCTTATTATACATAATTAAAAACCCTAATTTGTCATATTTTGATAATCTTTCATTTTGTATGATTCATTTAAAATGTTATGAAGGAGTTGATCTGTGCTTCAAAATTTCGCTTTCGACATTTCGCTCTATACACACGAATAACTTCGCAATATCCATTTATTCTCGTGACAACAATTTATTTAATAAATAAGTTTTGCAATATGTGTGTGAGAACCGTTGCTAATGGTTTGATCTATAGTTAATCGTTGAATAATTGAACACAATAGTTTTTTTTTTTTTTTGAATTTTATAATTATTTATTTTGAATATAGTCGTTATCGTACACCGTGAGCAAACACCTGTTTGTATAATAGCGAGTAACTAGCGTGAGATTTTCGAAATGATAAATGTTTAGTTTTAAATGGTTAAAAATATTCAATGTCCAATCAAAAATAATCCAAAGAAGATAAAAATTTAATCAATAGATTCAATTGTTTCAAATTTAGCAAATACTCTATATGTATGTATTGGTAAAATTAACGATATTTGATAGCAATAAAAAAAGAGAACTGTACACGGTAAACTTATATTTTATAATGCCATTTTAAATAAAATATTACTATGTATAATTAAAACTAAATTTTAGTAATGATTTTTCATTATCGGAAAGAAATATTAGTACATTATTTATCAAAAAACAATTCATGCTTTAGAGCAATTCGACGAAAATTGTTGGTAATGGATTGTAAAATATTAAAAAATTTTATGAATTTAAAACAAAAAATATATTTTTTAAAAATGTTAATTATATATTTTTCCAAATTGTTATCAATAACAATAAGCTTAAGAAAATTCACTTTCCTTTGTTCAATCTTTAAATTCCTGATTAAACGAGCTGTATAATGATGAATTGCGGTCTATTTGACCTTTTGAAAGGACATTCACTGTTCAGCATGACTTCACATTCATGGATTTTATCGCAAAAAAGTGAAAGAAAAATTTTTTGAACCGGAAAAACATTTTTCTTGTATGCCACTCCCAATTTTGAAGTTCTAAAAAAAACCTTCAGAATAGTTTTTAAAGTAAATTCACCGATCGAATAGCCATTGTGGTAATTTAATCGGTGGAACTTTATTTTAATTCAAAGTATCAATGTATGCGTAGTTATACTGTAATTTTAATGTATATATAAATCAATCATGTTATATATATATATATATATATATATATATATATATATATATATATATATATAATATAGAAACTATACTTCCTTTTTTGTGTGATAGAGCTTCTTAAACCTTTTTTCTTTCCCTCACTTTAATATTTGTTTACACCGCATAATGAATAATTTAACTTTCAGACTGTTAGAAAACTTCATTAAGCGTTTACTGTGCATTTTCTTTGTTGTGGTAAGTACACAATTGGCAAACTTACCCGAAAGGACTGGCATGTTTACTGAAGGCAAAAAAGCTCAACCAACATCCATCACGCATCGCTCAATAATAGGATCAAACCCGTGATCTTCTACTCCAAACTTCAGTCTTACCAGTGACCAAGAAGGCCTAAGGGGATATTTAAATGAAACATATTTAGATTATGTAACAATGCAAATGCTTATGTATTGTTGATTCCAGCTTCTATTTCTGTAAAGCAAATATTCTGAAAAATATTATGTTTAACAGCTTCAAGCAATAGGATATAGCAGTAACCAAATTATACCAAAATCGAAGCCGCTATAACCAATAACTTGATTACTTTGAATAATGGTGAAATAATGAGGTCCTTATATGTATTAGTATTCTTTTCTCCTCATTTATATTTGGCAAGCGGGTAGCTGAATGACGGATGGTTTCATTAAACCTCAATATTTAAAGAGTTGCCCCAGGATAATTTAATTAAATTAGCTAATGGATTAGTTAATTGAAAAGGAAACAAAAAAATCTTTTACGCTCTGCCAGAACAAAAACATTAATTCATGTGGAAATTTAATATAACTTCTTAAATTCGAAGGTATTTGGTAAGATTAGGTACCAGCCCCATATTTCTGGATCAGCAATTTAAAATATTCTTCAAAAATTACTCTTTTTATTAGTCAACTGTGTCAATGATTGCAGTTGCAGTTATTGTCTCTTAAACCACTATAAATTTTTATAATAGATCTTTGTTCTCCCTTGATAAAATCTTCGATCTGTCTTGTACGCTGCTGAAAAATTCCTCAGACATAATTCTCTTTAAATTTGTTGTTGAAATCTAATGAATAATTGCGTATTGGCTCGATAATAAATGAAATTTTAAAAGCCTGATATTTTTTATCTGCCTTTAGAGAGCTATAGTGTAAGTTACCCAAAAATTTTAAATACAGGAAAAGTTCTTCATTGATAAAAAATATTAATTATTTAAACTATCGAAAAATGCGTTTATATTCTATAATTGAAAGAATAACTAAGGAGTCGCGCAATGATAACATTTTGCACTTGTAAATATAATATATGAATGCTTTATTCTGTTTAAATAAATAAGATTCCTTAATTTACGAAAGGGTAAAAAAATATTATTTATATGTTGCTGATTTATTTCAAGGATTTTCCAGGATT
Source organism: Latrodectus hesperus (assembly GCA_037975125.1). Classification (NCBI taxonomy): domain Eukaryota; kingdom Metazoa; phylum Arthropoda; class Arachnida; order Araneae; family Theridiidae; genus Latrodectus; species Latrodectus hesperus. The sequence goes on along the minus strand of CM075856.1, from coordinate 46,477,587 downwards.
TCTACGTAAATATGGCTTTATACGAAATGTCCTTCAGGAAGTAATTACAGTTTCCAGGTTCAATTTCTACCCCTGGTAACAGTGGTTCGGAATCTGATTTAAAGAGTAGATCTCGGTCGTAAAACTCTCACGTTGAAAGTGACTAGAACTACAATCAACAAACAAATACGATATTAAATTATAGTTTTCAAAAACACCTAACTTGAACTGTAAATCTATTCTATTAGTGATGTAAACTTTCATTACACGCTGGTGAATTTAAAGATCAAATATTTAACTTCTGAACAAACAAGAACATATCTATGTTACTAATTTTTAAAAGTATAAATATTTATACACTTCTGTTAAGTAAAATGAATGTAGGTGAATAAATATATTTCGCTAGTAATAAAGAAGTGCTTAATGATGTGAGACCGAATTGCACACTTAGAAAGTAATAATACAACTTTATGGTAGCCTTGCATTCATAGACAGAACTGTTTTTATTTAAGTCATACTTTTAAATAACTTGAACCAGCCTTGAATTTCTTGAAACAAGAATGCTTCATGACCTTGAACTTTTCACCATCATTAACATTACAATTCAACATAAAAAGATACTAAAAATACATCAATTCGTTATACTAGAATTGGAATTTTTCAGGCACTACATTTTCTTTAGGAAACGTTTTTTTTATGATTATTTTTCTTTTATTATTAAATTTTTATAATTATCAATTTTAAATATTGAAGTGAAAATAATATTTTTGTCATAGTATTTTTCACGATCTCTTAAACAGTCCTATATAATGTTTAATTTCTTAAAGTGATGTTAATTCAGGAAAGAATATTATTTTCAACAGCGAAAATAATATGAAACAGTTACAACAAGAAATCAATATTTTTTGTGATTATAAATTTCTACGCAAATTATAGAAAATGAATTCTACAGTTCACAATATTATACAATCTAAATTAATACAATTAAAATATCAGCTTCATAACTTTTTTGTACTCAATTATTCACAGCTGAGTTTCATTATTTGTAATCATTTTTATTGAAAAATATGTCCGATATTTTATCAAATCATTGAGGAAATCTTTTATTAGAAGATCATAGACGAGATTAACCGAGCCAATATAATTCTGATAACAAATAATATTTTATAACTCCTCATATTTTTTTATTTTTAATATAGAAGTAAATAATGTTGTGAAAACAGTAAATCATATTGACATTTCATTGTTAAAACTTGGCTTATCACAAAGTACCGCGAAAACTGGCATTTTTGAATTAATTTAACACACAACAGGCCGTTAGGATTCGACTATAACGGCTATTAAGTATTTGATATTTCTAAAATGCTCTAAAACGGTAGAATTGTATTAAAATTTAAGTAATATTTTACAGCAACAATAAAGTTTTTTAATCAAAAGCTTATTTAATCGGGTATGAAATAGTTGTACAAATCACATTAAATTTAATAACTGTTATCTTTGTAAAAAAAAAAAAACCTTTAACAAGAGTTTTGTTTGCTTTATTAGATTATATACACAACCAAGGGTTCATTTTTATCATTCTGATCCTCTAATTCTTGCCAATAATTTCGAACTTTGGACGAGAACGACGTCGACAGTTAAATTTGAATGTAGAAAGCAACTGTCTACGTCGACAGTTGCTTTCTAAACGCTAGTCACAACTTCAGTGGGAGACATACAATCATACGAATGTTTAGCGTGCTTCAAAATATTTAACATGATAATTTTTGGTGAAATTACATTTAGGAATTTGCAGCATTATTTATGCCAAATAATAAATCTCGCCAAAACACTCGTTTCAAAAAATCAAGTCGTGAGATTCTGGCCAACAGTCATCTCAGACTAGTGTGCGTTCTGAATACGTGAGTTTTACTGGTAGGGATTGTGGACAAATAGACACATATTGACAGAAAGTATTAGATGCCGATTCAAATTTCTTCGAAAGCTTGCTTTCTGTAAGACATTTTCCTTTGGCCATTTAAATAACTTTTGTTGACTATTTAATAAATTTTACTTTTAACTGAGCTATCAATTTTTATTTTGGATGTACTTTAAAAACAGTTTTGAATCTCTTTTTATGTAGCGGGTACTATTGAATTAATTTGATTGTATGTAAAAAGTTTGTATTGCCAAAACCAAAAATTTGTATTGCTTTGCTGTAATTCTGTTTTTTTATAATAATTAAAAATGAAAGAAATTAAAAAAATTAGAAATCTATGTGGGGATTGTGGAGGCCATTAAATTTTTTAGTTACTCAAAAATTGGTTTATCCATCAACTTTTTGTTGATATCTGTAGGAATTCAAGCCGAGCTGGCAGCCGAATGGTTAGCGCTCTTGCCTTTGGTTCAACAGTTCATGGGTTCGAATCCAACCTTGGACATGGATGTTTGTAGTGGTTCGGAATCCACTTTAAACCGTAAGTCCCGGTCTAATTAGCCCGCGTGTGCAAAAAATGACCGTTGAGCGACAAACAAACAAACCAAACTGTAGGAATTCAAAGAAAGTTTTCGCAATAACTGGTCAGCGGAAGTTGTTCGCCTGTTACTTTGGAATTCCTGAATATTAACTGAGCTGGCAATAGAATGGTTACCTTTCTGGCCATCGGTTCAATAGTTCGTGATTCGAAACCTAATTTTGGCGTGAATGTAACGATTCTATATCCACTTAAAACGTAGGCTCCATTCTAATTAGCCATCGTGTATAAAAAAGTTCTTTGTGAGCGTCAAACAAATTATCGTAAACTTGAATATTTTTACAAATAAAGTAGTTTTCATGTGTTATTCAGAATATTAAACCTTATTAATATAAAATTCTTAAAACAAGAAAGCCAGGAGAAAAAAAACACGATATGCACTTTTCTCTTTCAAATGAATAGCAATACGTCTGCTCATAAAACTGTTTTTTTTTATCAGAATGAAATAAAAAAAATCCAAATGACCAATAATGATTTATCTCAGATTTACTAGAAAGCGTTTGCATTCAGTAATGTAAAACGTATGGTTTCCTGTCGTCAAAAATATTTCGTCCGCAGTAACTCAAACGTTTTCATGAATTACCAATAGTTGTCATGAGTAGAAGTTTTAATGATGTATTTCTTTTGCAGCTTTGCAGTTTAATACAACAAAGTCTGAAGAAGTAGCTGAGCTCATTGAAGCAAAAAGTAAGTTCTTTTTTGTATGAATGGTGAAAATATTGGAATTTGTTATTCTCTAGAAGTCGCCAAACGCTCTTTATTATTGTCGCCTAAATATCTGTTGGCTTCCTCTGTGTACTGAAACTTATTTCTACCTGTTCTTTCAACATATTTTTCTTTATTTGACAGAAAACTTGCTGTTTATTGTGACATATTCTCTTTTTCCATTCCAATTCATATGCATCTGTATTTTATTTTATACTCTTTCAGTTATTTTTTTTTTACTCTCTGAATAAATTACCCTTTCATTGCTGTACATCTATTCACCAGGCATCAATGATTCAATATTCTTCTCAGATGTTGATATTTGTAATTTGAAATCCATTTTATATCGTAACTCTCTGTAAAATTAGATTTTGTATGCAAACCATGGTCATGAAAAAGTAAAAATAAATAACTTGCACTTTAATAATTATTTTGTTTCAAAAAAGAAATTTATACATCTCTCTAAACACTAACCATGTTTTTATTATGAGTATAGTGCACATTGTTTGAAAAGTTCTCATAAATAACCATTAAACTGTTTTGTTAAGTAAATTGATACATTTTATCGTTTTTAAAAAGGCAAACAACTGAAGCTAATTTCTGCACACAATAGTTCGTATAAAATCACCTTATAACGTAGACTAATTGCATGTGAAACTTACATACTAGAATATTTTATACATCTCAGTTTCATTTTTGATTCTTAAGGGCTTAAAAATTTACAGAAATGAAACCGTTATTTTCGCTGGTTTGTTAATACTTGTAAAATTACACAGAACGTAGATAAATATATGATGAATATTAATATCATTTAAAATTATGTAGTTAAAAAGTAATCTATTTATTGGTGTGCAGTGTATGAATTTCCTTTTTATAACAAACTACTTGAAGATTCGGTACAAACAGGAATGCTAACGGCCTAAAATGGTAAGTAGAAAGTATCGAAGAGAATTGTTCTTCACATTGAAATTTGTAAGTATGCCACGCCATGTGTCAAATGTTGCACCAGCATGCTTCCCTGTACCTAGCCCTGATTTGGGCTCTACCAGTAATACAGAAGCAGCCGTTTGGACGTGTCTTATGTAACCTCGCAAGCTTTTTTATTTATTCACTATTTCTTTCGAACTCAAAAGCAGCAGAACTGAAATCAGAATGTTATCCAATAACGTTTGATTATTCAGGAAAAACATTCTTGCTTATATGCTAACGTTCGATTCAAATTAGATCCAGTACACAAAACACTACCAGATACTACTAGTTAGACAGAAGCAGCCTTGTATACATATTTGTTGTACCCTCTTTTATTTATTCACCACTTCATTCAAACTAAAAAGCAGAAATTCTGTCTGTTATTTGATAATGTATGATTATTCAGGATAAACATTCTTGATTGTATGCAACGTTTGATTGAAATTGAATCTAGAACACCAAACATAAGTGCCCACATCACTGGTTGTCAGATATATTTAATTTTGGTGACAAAGAAGACTTAATGTTAAGAAAATCATAGTATGTAAAGGATGATCAATCATATGTGGCATTATCTAATGCAAATTTTTCGAACACAGGATGATTAATGGTTCTTCGGTACGCAAATATGCTAATAAACCATTCCCACAAAATTGTTTCAATCATAAATAGTATTATTCAATCAATGTATTTAATTATGTTACAGAGATTAAAAGCAAAACAATTACTTATTTTTGTTTTAAAGTATGCAAATGTTTGCTCCAAAGAATCTAATGCTGCATATGACTTTACCAATGGTGTCAGCTTGTGTGACAAATATTGTCCTGAGCTATTCATCACTAACTTCTCCGAATTGACTTCTGAATTGTTAGTTCCCTGATGGTTTCAAGCTCATGGGCCGGATTACCACCTTAAGAGTGGATATTTTTAATGGTTCTGAGTTTACTTTAAACTTTAGATCTTGCTTCAGTTAGCCCTATTATGTACAAAATAAATATAGTATCAACCAACCAATCATCAGACTAACTTCTTTCCCGCAACTAAATCCTTATTGATATCATAAATTTGTTCAAAATTTCTTGAGCACATTAACTTCCATTACACTTGAAATAGATGGAAGAATAGCCTGAATACAGTTGATTCGATTTTTATATAACAGTGTGCTTATGGCCAGTGAAACTAGTAATACGATTGCTATTTCAGAATGATCTTGGGCATGGATGTTTGTAGAGGTTCGGAATCCACTTTAAACCTTAGGTCCCGAGCTAATTAGCCCTCGTGTGCAAAAAATGACCGTTGAGCGACAAACAAACAAACCAAAAGCTATTTCAGAATTTAAATTTCTATCGCGTTTTCTTTACTCTCTGGATGTTTCCCTGAATGATGATATCCGTGGATTATTGTATGAGAACGGGAGGTTACCTTGATGTTTAAGGAACTATTTTTCCAGTTTTCTTCCTAATATTAGGAGATTCGATTTTTGTATAACAATGCAAGTGCTTATAGCCAATGAGACTAATGCAATTGAAATTTCCTAATGGTAATTTTTTCTCATTTTCTTTATTCCTTGGATGTTTCCCAAAATGATTTTCTTAGTTGTGAATAACATCAGAATAAGACCTTTTATGGATGCTCATGAAACTATTTTTCCAGTTTTCTTCCCAATATGCTTCCCATTAATTGCAATAATATGCTCGAGAGTTTTTCATACTCATTAAAGTTTTTATGTATAATATTGTATTCTACGATTATTCCCCCTTGCTTTGCACTATACTACGAATTATGTCTTATTTAAACGAAATATTATCAATGAAAAATAAAATTTATTATCTATAGATTTTTCTTGCTGTTTAATACTTTAAAAATTATAGATAGAAAGAAATCAATAAAAAATATTGACAAACGATATGATAGAAAATTGCAGAATAAAAAATGCATTTCTTCGTAAATGCTTTAAAAAAATCTATTTTGATTGCTAAATATGCACCATTAACTTATAATCAGTTCATGCTACTTATGTTATTTTACTGAATTTATTATCAGTACACGTTAAATAACAGATTTAATAGAATATATACTTGTACATTTAACTTTCATATTTTGATTAATTTATACTTTTTTTAAAGTTTATAACTTTTTTCCGGGTTTTTAATAATTTCATTAAAAATTATGTTCAACCCTTATTTGCAAGATTCTCATAATTTATTGTATATAATTATTTCTATTAAATTATTAGTCTAAACTTCTTGGAGATACGTAAACCAAATTTAGAATGTAATGGTGTGTGAGATCCGTATGAGAGCCCAAAATTAAGATAAACTTGTGTTTTAAAACTTATGAAGTTATGTTTTCACAACATTTTAGAAGTTTTTAATCTCCCTTTTTGCGTTAATGCTCTTTTGTTGGAAAATTTTCTAAAAATTGACTGTCTCAAATGCTTTATTTATTGGTATCGATTTACTTTTGAGTTATATTTTTTCGGTATAAAATTTAATTGGAAATCTGAAATACTTGCAGAGTTCAAATTCAAACAAATCATTTAAAATAAAGGTAAATCCCATAGAAATTAAATTTTTCCTAGGAATAAATAATAGCAGAAATATACCGCTGAAAAATGTTTTTAGATTTTTCACCAAATTTGACATGCAATATTGTTACATTTTATAAAACTTATTTTCTTTTTGGAATTTCACTGGGGAAATTGTTTATTCAAATTAATTTTAATCTTTTACATCTATTCATATATTCAATAAATTTTAGTATAAAAACTCCTTGAATATATGATTTTTTTTTTCAGCTGCGCGAAATTTCAATTTTCCCGAAACATTTGAATTTTGGCATAAAAATGGAAAATGAATAGTCAACCTCCATTTTATAGTCTCCTGTATTATGCAATTGTGCTATGTGGTAGACAAAGACATAATAAAATTTCGAGCCTTTGACATTTTAACAAGGCATATATAAAATAATGGAATTTTTGCAGCCTTATTTTATTTCTTACTTTATGATTTTACATATACAGTTATATATTTTATGTCTTACATATGTCTTTATGCAGGTTACCTAGTTTTTGTAAAACAAAGGTTGCTTCTCCGAGCAATAATATAGTCATGATAAATCAAACCAAACCATTATAAGGAGCAATACAAATTGTATTAAAAAATTTATTTATAATTAATATGTGAAAAATATTGAAAACACGATTACAAAAAAAGCAAATTATGTGCCTTTAATTTAACGATAATTTCTTAGTTCTTTTCTTACCGAAATATGGTTTTCTGATAAGGAATATGGATTTAAATAAAAAAAATTGTAATGTAGCATTACTAGAACAAATTCGACCAAAAAACCTTGCAATTTTTTTCTGAAGTTTTTTTAATAATTTTTTAACATAGTAATAGTGCATGAGACATTAGATGTGATTGTTTCCATATTGAACTAAGATTTTATTTTTAATTTTTACTAAAATAGATTTATCATTAATTTTAAGATATTTTGCTTTTCTATTTTACAATAAAGTTATACCTCTGAATAACAGTTTAATAAATTACATATATATATATATATATAATTATTTATGTAATTTCCTTTCTCATCCTAAATTTTTAATCTTCCTCAGTCCCAACATTAGGCTGTACTATTTCAAGTTTTACCCCTATTTTAAAAGTGTTGCTTGAAAATGTCACTCTAAATATCAGGTTTATGGGATATTTCATTCATAATGTTACAAGGCAATTAAGTATAATCAAGGATAAGCTTACAAAAGGATGATGCGGCCGAATTTAAAGATTTCGCATTATCAGGGAATATTTTATTTTACAAGCAGAATTTGGAGCCATAAATATATTATGACTTGTAAATCTTATTCCTTTCATTACATTTACAAAACTAAACATTGATTTATATGTGCTACTACGATATTGCTTGTAACTGAACTGTTGTAAAATTTTTAATATTTCTAATGCGCATTAAAATTTATTATCTGATTATATGATGAGCTCTTTGGAATGGGAATTCCCAGATTTGATCATAACCACTGTTAAATAAAGGAAACTCAATGTCATGTTTCTGCGTCCATCCACATTATCTAATCTGTATTTCCTTGGTTTCTTTCCTTGCGATGCTTAAGTTTAATCGACTATCAAAAAAACTTCAGGAAAGCAACATGAATGTGGAATATAGCCTAAGATAAACTTTCTATTACCATTTATTTATTACCTCGGTGAGAATGTATAACGATGGGTGAGACCACCGATTACCATTTGGTTAGCGCGGATTGAAGTGTATAAGCTCTTTTCGTAGTTTTGAATCTCGCTTAAGTGACCATGTTTAGTTTTGAGCTATCTCTTCCGTTCTCACTACATTGTTGTAGTGAATTAATTGCTGTAGAAGTCAATGTGTTCCCTATAACATTAGTTACCATGATTGTTTATGTGTACAAACCTTCCACATGTCAACTTCTGATTAGGTCCGTAGAAATCAATGAAATTAATTATTTTTATTCCCTTTGAATTTATATGTTTTTGTGAAAAGCTTAAAGTTGATGATACTAAATGAATCTCAAATTTTATACAAACGTGTCCTGTAGTTTCCAAAAAATATTAAGGAAATACATTTAAGAATAATTAAATGTGTTCATTTTCAGCCATCAACTTATTCCATTAATAATTTCCAATAATTTTTAATCAGAATCAAGAGGTGATGTTAACACCTCATTTACCTTAACTGTAATATAATGCGCTTCTGGAATTAATTTTTCTATCATTTAGTATCATAAAATTATGTGCAAAGTTTTAGCATATTTTCTTTCTTTAATGGTTGTTTATCGCTGACAAAAAATCGAGGCACACTAAAGTGTAAAATATCAAACATCTTGCTCATTAAATTTCTAAACTACTGTGGAAAACTGAGTTCTTCTAAATTTTAATAAACATAAACCTTTAACAAAAAATCGCTTATGACAAGATGTACAGTGAGTGTAAAAAGTATTCGTAAAATAGGACAATTGATTTAAAAGAGACCCGTTCATAAAAATTATAAACATAAATTCCATTTTAATTAATAATAAATATATAATAGACCATATTTTCACTAGTTTCATGTGAAATGTACACAAAAATAATATCATACATTAATAAATATTTACAAAACTGTAACCAATATCTTGTGGTGTAAAAAGTATTCGTACACTAAAAGAAATGCAAATTTTTTTAGTTATATTTTGTGATTGGTTTAGCCATTAAGATGTAGTTAATTGACGTCATCTTGTAATTTACTTAAAAGGTTCTCCAGTGGAAATTTTAAAGTAGTGAGAAACTAGAAATTCTGTAATGGGTCGTAAAAGTAAAGAGACAAGTGTTTCCAAAAGAGAACTGATTTTAAAGCTCCGTAAATATGGTAAATCGTACAAGATTTCTGGTCTGGTTGGTAGACCCCGTTTAACTGTGCAGTCAATCATAAAAAAGTTTGCTGCCACTCTAACGGTTCAAAACAGTTCTCGTACTGGGCGACCATGTCTATTGACATCATCTGACAGACGGTTTCTGGTACATTCATTAAAGAAGGATCCCAAATTAAGTGCTCTTACAATAACATCAGAACTAAAGGACATGGTAACAGCAGTCTCTGCAAGTACTGTTGAAATGCATGCAGAAATGAAGGTTTCCATGGCCGTGTTGCGAGACGAAGATTCTTTTTAAGTGCGATGAATCAGAAGCTGCGATTGTCTTTCGCCAAGCAATACGTATGAAAGTCCAGATTTCTGGAAAAAAATTATCTTTACAGACGAAAGTAAATACAACATATTTGAATCGGACGGGAGACGAATGGTATGGAGAAAGCGCAATACAGAAATGCATCCTAAGAATTTAATGTCAACAGTAAAACATGGGAGTGGAAGTCTGCTTGTTTGGGGGTGTATGAGTGCTTCTGGGGTGGGCAAATTAGTCTTAATAAAGGCATTATTAATCCAACTTTATATTGACATTTTAAACAATAATCTAGGACCTAGTGCAACAAAAATGGGCTTGAATGGTGATTATGTTTTCATGCATGATAACGACCCCAAGCACACCGCCCTAAACTCAAGGCTCTGGATACTATATAATACCCTTAAGTTCATGAAATTTCTTCCTCAATCGCCGGACCTCAACCCCATCGAGAATTTATGAGACGTTCTTGATAAAAATATTAAATCCAGACATATTTGGAATCGGCTCTTAAGAATGGGACGCCGTATCTAGCTCAATAACAACAAAATTGATGGAATCGATGCCAAAGAGAGTCAAGGCAGTTATTCTAACTAAAAGATATCCTACAAGGTATTAGCTGTAATATTATGATTGTGTTGGCCAATATATGCCTGCCTGATGTACGAATACTTTTTACACCACAAGATGTTGGAATGTTTCAGTTTTGTAAATATTGATTCATGTATAAAATTATTTTTGTGTAAATTTCACATGAAATTAGTGAAAATATGTTCTATTATATATTTCTAATTAATTAAAATGAAATTTATGTTAAAAATTTTTATGAACTGATCTCTTTTAAATCAACTGTCGTACTGTACGAATACTTTTTACACTCACTGTAAACACACGAATCAGATTACATAGTCTTAATATGGCATGTTAACTAGTCCTTTGTACAAGAAATGATTCTAGATAGTTTGATAAAATCAATTTAACTATTTAAATAATTAAGTGAAATAATAATAAACTAAAAAATGTCAGTACTTAATGTTTGAAATATTTGTTAGATTAATACTTTCCAAAAAATGGATGTTTGATCTAAATAACACATGATATAGGCTTTTAAAATTGAACCGCTTTATATGTTTATCCATCAGGGGTCCCTGTATAGTTTCAACAAACTTGTTTATATAATGTTCCATATATTTTGTTTTACAATTACAGAATTTTTACATTTTACCTTTATAAATGATATTATAGATGATATAATTAAATATGTAATTCATAAAATATTCACAGTAATGAAAAATACGCTGAAAAATAGTATAAAATGTATCTTTGTTTCGGCACGGGTGCCATATAATCCAACATGCCAAATTCAGAGTTTGGTGATTCTTTTGGCAGATTTTCTTGTGTATTCTTGTAACCTGATTTTTATTAAGTCACAGAGATGAAGACCTGTAATAATTATGCAGAAAATTCTATTTTGACAACCCCAGTATTTACGTCATTGTCACATCACAATATGTCATCTTGGCAACGTTTCTTCATCTCCAAAAAAATTCAGAATTTAGCATGCTGGATTATAAGACATTTGTCCATTGTATTTCTATATCTATATGTAAAAAATCGCTTAAATTTTTTGATGGGAGCTTTATTTAGTCACAATTAATTGTTGTTCGTTTTTATGAAGGAAACGTGTGCCACTTCAAGTATTGACTTAATCATTTCACTAGTGGTAAACATTTTCACGTGGTTTCTATATTTTTAGTGGTTTGAATAAGCAAGATGGAAGGAAGAGGATTCAAATAGCCTGCAATTTATATAAAAGTAAATGTTTTTGTATTTGAAGAGTAATATAAATTAGAGTTTACGGAATCCTTTTACTCTGTGTTATGAAATAATTTCTATGATAATTTTTAAATTCAGAAAGTGAACCATACTCTGATTTTAAGTAAGAATCCGATTTTTACTGAGCTTTGTGAGCTAAAAAGCTCAATAATAAAATATAATTTATGTTGGTTATCCAGAAAACCTATTTTTTGAACCTGCTACATTATTATTGAATTAATCTGGAGATAATTCTTCAAGAAAACAAAATTACACTATTTCTTGATGAAAAGACTAAATTTTTCTACATTCTTAGGAATGTACGATAATTATACTAAAGGTAAAGTGTAATTGGCAAATCATTATTAAACCTAAGATAAATATTTAGAACATGGTGCAATTTTACTTTAAAAATTCACTGAACCTATGTTTACGTAACTATTCAAAAAATTATCTTAATAATGACGCGCTATGCAAATAGAATATTGTCGAGAGTAAGAGGTAACGCTTGTTATATATTTAGCGATATTTCTATTTTGTTTGAATTTATTGAACTTTTAAGTGTGAATGGTGAACCATTTTTCGATAACATAAAATTTTAACTACCTTGGTGATGCAAAATATTTCTGTAATGTTCTATTTTGGCAACTTAATATTTACGTCCTTGAAAAGTAAGTTTGGATATGTTAATATTACAGTCAAATTTCTTAATTTTTGTTTGAATCCCATAAATAATTTGGCACAGGTGCCGTAAAATCTATGATGCCAAATTCTGAATTTTTTTGGCGATGAAGAAAAGTTGCCAAGATGACGTATCGTGATGTGCGCGTTGACGTAAATACTAGGGTTACCAAGATAGAATTTTCTGCTTATAATTCTTATAAATCTCCATATGTATGATGTAATAAAAACGAGGTTGTTACTAACATAAGAAAATCTGCTAAAAAAATCGCCAATCTCAGAATTTAGAATCGTGGATTATACGGTACCTGTGCCAATAATTTAAGCTTTTTACCTACACAGATTATTCCTCATCCAGACTTACTGTCAGTATATTTTAATGCCAAATATGACATAACTTTTATGAAATATTTTTGGCGATATTTTACTGGCGAACCAAAATGTAACCACACTTACGTAATAAGTTCTGTATTTAACAGTTATATTCTCTTAAATAAATTAATAGATTCTGAATGACAACAAAAATCTAATAAAAACTAAAATATAAAAATTTTTAAGCTAAAAAATCGAATGGATTTGTAAAAAGACAAACTTACATCATTATAAGTAGTAAATATTTTTAAAAATATGTGTAAACAACGAATAATAAATTAATACCGATTAAGTGTAAAAATACAAGTAAAATTCGAAGATTATAATAACAGTATAAGGAAATTATAATAGACGTGCAAGAATGAATAAATGAAACAACTTTCTGAACATCAATTAATTTTCTTATAATTGATAAAATATTTTATAATTTATTTTCATAATTGTTATTGATATTAAATATTCCATAATATTTATTTGTAAAATTCACTTAATATAGTCGATAATTCTGAGGCAGCAAGTGTTCGTAATCAAGAAAAACTGGCCAAAAAAATTACGAAATTTGAAATTGCACTAAAAGAATGGCTCGATAAATGCGCTATATTATATATATATATATATATATATATATATATATATATATATATATATATATATATATATATATATATAATTTACTGGTTAACAATATACTTTAACTCATTATCCTTTTCGTACGGATATTTGAATGTATTTTCCAAATTCTCATCAAGAAGATAAAATATCGAATATTACAAATTTTGATAGTTTTTTGGATTGTTAAAAATATTGCCAAAATGCTAAGCAATATTTGACGTTGGCGACGATAATCAAGTTAAATAATAATATTTGGGTTTTCAAAATCGAGTTGGAAGTTAAATTTTTATTCATCATTTAAGACCACCTGAACAATTAATATTGTATTGGAGCTTATGTAATACTAGATTTATTACGCTTCTGTAAAAAATGTGAAGGAGAAGTAATTGTTGCATCAGTTGTAAAAAGGTTGTTTTGTTGTAAATATAGAAAAATGAATTTAATAAAAAATAAATCTCTTTGACAAAAATCTGAAAGTGTATAAATTATAATTGTAATCGTGAAAAAAATCTTAGTAAAAGTTTTTAGTTTATCTAGTAACATTTACATGTGATCGTAATTTTGAAAGTGTATATTTAAACGAAAAATATATTAACAAAATAATGCATGATATAAATACTTTTAACGTGATTCATTGGAAAATACTTCACCGCAAGATGTATTTTATTAAAGTACTTAAAGAATATGAAATCCATAGGAAGAAAATCAGATATAATAGGAGAAACAGGAGTAATAAATGGCGATTGAGGAGTCCACTAATTTTTTTTATCTATTTCATTGATGGTTGCAATCTTTCATAAAAAGGTTAATTGTTTTCCAGTAAAGTTGCTATAGTTATAAATGTCATTCTCTGATCTGCTTGATGTAAACCATAACTGAAAATATTATCTCTACTGAAATGATTTGATTATTTTCATTATATTATAATTAGCTTTTTGGTCATTTTCATTGAATAGACTATTTTTTCAAATTTTATTGTTAGCTTTAAGTTTAAATTTTGATATAAAAAGGCATATCTATCATCAAAGTCATTACTGCAGTGGTCGAAGAGTAAGGCATAATGATCGTGGTTGTAGTACTGATTTACTTTTCTCTATGACATCGTTCTGCGTAATGAAAGAATGGGCTGAAACTCATTCATCAAAATAAAAATTTAGATGTTGGGAAAATATTTTTCTACCTGAAGGAAAGTGAAATAAGATTGTAAGTCACGTATGTAAGACTAATTTTAATTTCGTAAAATTAGGCTTACATTACAAATTAGGTAGAAGACTAATTTTAATCTCATAGATTTAAAAAGAACTCAAAATTTAGATTTCATGCATAGAGAAATAAAAATTTAATAATCATTTGAAAACAAGGTTCAATGTTCTTTTCTGTAAAAGTTAATAATCTTCTTAACTTGCGATTTTAGAAATAAAAAGCAGTGTCACAAACTTAAGTTTATTTTCAAATTCATTATCTGAAAATAATTAAATTAGGTAGCTAACATCACCAAAAATATTTAAAATTTCAGTATACTTAAATTTTGTTTACCTGACATGCTTTCTTTGAATCAATTTTCACGATTACTCGTAAACTTATTTGCATACATTTAAATATAATTTGCAATTTTTTTCGCGTTTTGGTGGTTTGGTAGTATTCGTTTATAAACTATTTAAAATTAGTATAAATTGATAATCTTTGTTAATGAGTATTAATTTTTAATACTGAAACTCTATTTTTAAGTTTTTCTTAACACGATGTATACATATATAAGTATTTTTTCTTTCATTTAAATTTATATAATCGGCTTAGTACTAAAATTCACCTTCAAATCAATCTCAGAACAATTCTCTTTTCAAATACCAATGTGTGTGACATAAATTTTTAATTATAATCAAAATAATGCATTTATTACGTATTATTTTCTTTTTTTTTATTTAATTAAAAAAAGTGCCAATTTTTCGCCAAAACTTTCTTGTAAAATTTAAAACTTAAAAACATCTGGAGTAGTTAGGGTTATAATAATCAGTACACTTTAACCACGATAATTATACATTACCTTTCAACCACATACTCTTTGATCACGTAACCTCATTATTAAAGTGAGAAATGAATGTTACGTTTTCTTTGCTTGTTTTATGAGCGAGTCTTGTGGACATTTCTGGGGTTTTCCTCTTCCTCTCAGCATTAGAATAAAACAGCTGTTGATTAAAAAATCTTTTCGACAGCCAGATATTGGTGTTAAAACCTCATAGCTTTCTATTAAGAATCCATAAAGCAATGTAAATACCGAGTATATATTATATATGTATCCTTGATAAGTGTCACGATATGATTGCACTTAAAAACACTAGACTACATATTTAAGCATTTTTCTTTAAAAAATATACTCTTACTTTTTTCATATATTTAAAGATTTTCTATTTATAATATGGAATTTACGAAATATTCCTACAAATACATTTTCCAAACTTTTTAAAATCCACTGTTTACTTTGTCAATAACTCAATCTTTTAACACTGGAAATTGTGTTTACCTTTCAAACTGAAAGGTATTGTATGGCGCTTGCACAGCTTCGTATTAACATCAATGAAGACTTTTCGTAAAGTATATATATATATACGAGTTAGTCAGGAAAAGTCTTGTAAACCTCTCACTCCCCCATTCCGAAGGATGGGCATAACAAAAGAAGGTAAACAGCTGTTTCCCTTATTCAACAATGACTGCTACCGAATTTGGCATTTTCCACTCTTAAATCGTGATCCTACCCGTAGATTATGCATAGCTCTCGTGAAATATTCATCAACAGTAAGCAAAGGTGTTTAATTCAATGATATAAAGTAATAACTTTAAATGAATTACTATATTTTAATTTGTCTGTTTCTGTATTTTCACTTGATTTACTGAAGTAGCCTTAAAGAGCTAACTCTATTTACAATTGTAAATGTAATTAAATATTTACTTTTATATGTGAATTCTTTATTCATTTACAATAATACTTAGCTAAAGTAATTGCCAAGGGTTACTAGTAAAAAAAACTAGGTCATGGGTACATCGATGGTGAAAGGGAGAAAAATGAATGCAATGTACGAAACAAGCTTTCCTTGAACAGGTGCTCAAATTTATTCTCCTAATAATTAAATATAAAAATACGCTACCCATCTTTAAATGAACGCACTTTTATTTCGTAAGATGTAGAAAAGGAAACCGTTATTTACCGTTGTCTTAGTGCATGATCATATGATTGCAATCGATGAAATATTCTGTGATATCAAAATTCGGAAATCAATGATCATAATCATAAATTGTGTGCTGATTAATTAGTATTAAGTGAAAATATTCAGTAATTATCTTTAACGTTTCATGAAGTCAAGTTCATTTTCAATTCATTTTATTAAACACTTTACATTCTCACTCAAGTTAATGACATCATACCCTGTTATTAAATTGCCCTAGGCTATACGTGGCTGTATGGAAATTTTCTGATGAGATCTTTCGCAATACGTGAAGGCTATTTGAAGAAGAGTAATCTATCTAAAATATCTTGTCGGAAAGTAAAATGCGATAGATGTTCGACTAAATAATTAATTGCTATTATTTGCTCGTTATCCAATATTAATCGTATTATGAAAGACGCTTTTGACTTATTTGTATCTCTGGATTCTTTTATTCTAATTAACTGCTGCATGTAATTAACTCAGTGCACGCATTCGTGCACTTCAGATGTGGATGCTTGAAATGCGTTTTTAAACACAGATTCTTCTCAAAGTAACCATCATTAGCGAAAAGTGATTCTAATGTAGCAAATTAAACAACCAATCAAAATTACTACTTTTATATTTTAACTTCTTGTAACTACGCGAATTACAAATTTTAGTTTTTTTCACTTATAAATTACAGACAATATTATATAAAAAAATATAAAGTGCCTTTGTTACTTTGATATTTTGATAAAAACATCGCTATTGGTGAGATCTTGAGTCTAACACCACATGGTAAATAGCGTTACTTCAATATATATTGTAAGACATTTTGAAATTCGCTGCATCATATCTTCCGTGAGAATTTTTCACGTATAAAGAGCCGTATTCACGTCACAAGAACGAAAGAATAAACCCTTTAAACTTCCAAGCATCATTGACGATACTCACAATAGCCTAGTGTTAGGACAATGCTCTTCGGAGTATTGAGTCATGGATTCGATTGCAACTTCTGTTGAATAATGGGAATTCTATGTTGTGATTCTGCATTCTGTGATCTAGTCAACTGGGGTAAGTGCTTGAAAGTCTTTTGGGTTTCCACCTTTGCGACACAAATATGGCTCACAGTCTTAAAAAAAGTTTACGCAGTTCTTATTAAATGCCTGCTGTGTCGAAGCACCTTTTATAACAGCATGCATGCCGAGAGCTGGAGTTGCAACATCCATTCCCTGAAATTCAAAGCTGAGCTGGTTGCCAAATGGTTAGTGCTTTTGCCTTATATTCAACTGTTTGAATCACACCTTGGACATTTTTGTTTGTAATAGTTTAGAGTCTACTTTTTAAACTGTAGTTAATGGTCTAATTAGCTTTCGTGTGTAAAAAATGATCGTTGAGCGCGGCAAACCAAACCTCTGAAATTCAACCATGGAACTCATCCTTCCACTCCAAAAAGCGCAATTCTAATTCACGGCACAAAGCTCTTTATAAAAACAGATTTAACGATTCTATGAATGTAGGTTCTAATCCATTTTAAGCTCGTTTCTTTTTAAAAATTATGTATTAGTACTCAATGCGAAGGTACTTAGTTATGTACCTAAACAATAAAGGTTAACTTGAAATAATTGTTAATGTATTTGCGACACCATAGATATTTATTTTCTTACATGAATATATTAAAATTCAACATAATTCTTTTAAATAAATTCAGTGATGTGATTATATAGATTCATTAAGAATATTATATTCTTCTAAATTACAGGTATTGAAAACAGCTTCTACATCGAAGGACTCATCGGAATCTTGATATGCAGCTTCGTGGTGCTGGCTTTTTTGGCGGTTCTGCTTTACTACATTATACCATGGCATAAGTGAAACTATAAGGCTCGTGCTACGTGTTCGTTTCATTTGGCAGCTTATCCAGGATTCACTATATATTGTATGTTTGCTCATAATTGCTGAGGTTTTTGTAAATAAAATTATGTGTTCAATTTTGTACTCAAATTCAAAAAAATTACTGCGTTGACTTTCATAGATTATGTTTGGTTTTATATAATTTATTTATTATTTTAAACATTCATTTGGATTGGGTTTCTGTACCAGTCCGTAACTTTCATCGTTACTATTTTTATCGAATGCTTTTGAATAGTGGGTTGTCCGGAGAAATTTGTTCTGGTGGTATCGACAGAGTGAATAGTATGAATTTTGTTTTACTTAAAATCTGTTTTTTCTTAATATTAAAAAATCTTAATTAAAAAAATATTATTTTATGTGAAATCAATTTACTTAAGTATGGAGAAAAATATTGTTCTTTTGATTCCTCCAGAAAGCAGAGTAAATTCTATGACTAACTCCTACAAAGACATTCGTACTTAAAATGTCAAGGCACGTTTTTATATTTCGAGGAGTATTATGTCATTAACTGATGTGGCCCAGTATTACAGTTTTGGATGTGGCATTGAATTCTATACCGTCACTTCCAGTACATATTCCATTGGCTGGTAGAACTATTTCTCTGAGATTCTTAAACTTGATCTCACTTTTCCCTTCAAAATTAACTGCAATCTAATTTCAAGAGGGAAATGCTTTCCTAAATTAGAGATTGCCTAGGTCAAAATTATTTCTAAGAATGATATATGTTTCAGTGATAAATTAAAAGTTTGATGTTCATTAACAAACTTATAATTCTAAAAAACAATGCTATGTCTTAAAATATTGATATTTCAAGTTTATTTTCAGTAAGTTGTAAAAAGTTTATTTCAAGAAAGTAGTTTATTACTTATAGTACTAAAATGGGACCATATTTTATAACCATAACGCAGTCTTCAGGATACTTTTATACAGAAAAGCACATATAAAGTTAACAAATTGTGAAAAGGAAGAAACTTAGAAAATTAATTAGAGACTAAATTTAATTTATGTTCTGTACGTTGATCAGAAGCTGAGAGTACATTATTAGCAATATGATAGCATTGAATATTTTCTGAAAATTTAAAAATAATAAATCATTAATTTACATGCGCAATAAAATGTATTCTGTTGTTATTTGAGAATAAATTTATAACCGATTCACGTTGATGTTTTAAAAGTATTATATATAAAATTTATAGGAGTTGTTATTAGAAATGGGCACGACGTACAGTTAAATAAAATATAACTTCGAATAATTTAATTCAAATGAGAAAGAAAAAAAATACTACGTTCAAAACTTGATCAATTTCATTTTATGTTATGCTTAATCAGACAAATTATAAAACAAATCGTTTAGTATATTACTATATTAATCACACAAATCAATTACTACATTAATGAATTTTAATTAGATTATCCTTCACTTCTTCAGGGTACTTTTAATAATGTTTTTCTAGGAACAGCATTTTGCACATAAAACTAATGAACGGTTTGACATTTGTAGTATACGATTAAATAATTTCAAATAAAATTTTAGATTAAAATGCTTAACTCGGTGGCGCCATGCATGGAAACAAATTTGACGCAGGAAATGACTAACACAGGGTACATAAATAATTTAAACAATTGAGAAAAAATATTTTTAACCAGTAAAATTTTAAACCGAGATAATCATTAGATCTTCATAGATTTTAGGAGAAAAACTTCATATTTGGATGATTGAAAAAAAGAGAAACTCTTTTATGCGAAACAAGACTGCTTACAACATTAATGACTGCATCAACGTTGTAAGCAGTCTTGTTTTGCATTCTGATGTTTCTGGATATCACGGTAACGATGTTTCATTCTGGAGTTTCTGGATATCACGGTAACGATGTTTCATTCTGAAGTTTCTGAATATCACTGTCGCAATATTTCATTCTGAAGTTTCTGGATATCACGATAACAATATAATTAATTTAAAAAAATGTTCTACCAAACCATGGAAAATAGTTTAGTTATGGTTTCCGAATTTCAGACCTAAACATAACATTGATGTTCAAAATTAAGATAATTTCCAAATTTTCTTGAACGAAATGTAAAACCATTACTTTGAGATAAAGATGCAAATCATGTACGTCGAATACGTAAACGTACACGTATGTGGGGAAGGAACTAGTAAATAAACAGGCTTTATAAGCTCATGTTACAAAACATGTTTTGCTTACGCTAACACATTTCACCGAATTTCTTGGTGTTTCTGTGCAGCAACCAATTGAATTCATATTGTAACTATGTGTAATTACCAACGTTTAGATGATGATATGAGGTGGAAAATTGTGTGGAGGCTTGAAACAAGCCTGTTTCATGTCCAGATTTGTAGAGAATTGAATTTAACATCCAGCATCTTGTGCAACTTTTGGAAATAGTTTCAGGAAACCGGATCTGTTGAGGAAAAACCTGGACATGGTCGTCCAAGAGCCACGATTGTCGATAATGGTCACCATTTGTCTGTTCTAGAAAAGCGTATTAGAGATTCTACAGCTTATCAGCTCTCTCTTGACTTATATATGTCCACAGGAATCCGGGTTTCTAGGATGACTGTTTGCAGAAGATTTCATGAGAGGGGGTTGTTTGCACGAAGACCTGCGATTCGTACCTAATCGCCTTTCATAAATTGTATTTAGTACATCAGTTAGTGTGTCTCTGCCAGTCTTGAATATCGCTGATAACTTAAACACTGAATATCTTTCATAATAATTTATGAAATTGTTTTTATTCTCTAATTATTCTTTAAAAACTATTTTGTCTTCATGATTTATTTATGTGAAAAAATTATACCAGTGAGTCAAATTATTAAACTTACCAATCCGTGAGAACGTACCGAAATATTTTATTAGTCCTTGTAGTAAATCCAGCTGAGAAACACTGCTATAGAGCAGTTCTGGAGAGGACAATTGTCACTGGTAACTCCCCTCGAGAATCATCTAGGGCATGGATTCCCAAACTTTTTTTTTTTCTCGTGGACCACTTTCAAAGTTTTACTATTTTCGGTAGACCCCCTGCAACTACATTTCGACTGTATTCCCTGACTAATAATCTTCAAGACGCAGTTACACATTTAACTTGAACAATTAATTTTCAAAATTGTATTTGGGTAATTGTAAGACAGGGCTCAGATCACTCACAAAATTGTCCTATATTCTTCACATCTGACTGTTTGCAACATCTCTTAATCTTTAAAGAAAATTTTATTTCATGAATGGGTATTTTATTTTAATTTCTAAAATAAATGGTGGCCAATTTTATAGGATTTTAATCCTATATGAGCTTTCTAAGCCTCTTAAAACATTTTCTTTATTGTTTATACTTTCCGACAATGCTCAGCATTTACAGATTCCTTGTGGCTCTCCTACAAAACACATTAGTCCAATGACGGTCTGCTGTCGAATATATTGTTCAGTTATAAAATTTACATATGCGCGATAATTATTTCAGTGAACAACTTTCACTACATCACCTTGAAAAACTTCTTGTGGTATTTAATCAGTCATATGTGTTTTACAACTGAATTTGTTTTCATTTTAACAAAAAATACATATTTTAGTGAAATTTTTTTGGAATTCTCTGAATAATTTTTATGTATAAGACAATATACCAAGTTTGGTTACGATCTTTTTATCTGTTATAGCAACAAGGGGCTACGTATAGTCAAAATGTAATTGTATTAATAGAAGCCAAGGCCACCCATTTATTGATTCTTATAAGCTTTTAGATTGAAATGCATAATGACATAAATTTTGCTGCACATGTTTCTTTTACCCAAAGAATGCGGTAATAAAGAATTTTTAAAAAAAATTTGGTATTAAAATTTTTTATTTAACCCAGATAAGCCTACTGTCCTATATTTAGGACAGTAGAATATAGGACAGTAGGCTTATCTGGGTTAAGACTAAAATAGAAAATAATTTCTAATTTTCGAAATCAAGTAATTTAAAAAGCTTAAATGTGCTTCCTTTTGTAGTATAAAGTTCATAGTAATCTAAAAATTGTATCCTGTTCTTCAGAATAGAAAAATCTATATTCATTTCCAGTTATTTTTAAGATATGATTTCGTATGTTCATTAATGTATGGTCAGATTTTGCACACGGAAGCTAATTGGACTAAAACATACTGATTAAAATGTGTATTGGATGATAGATATGTATAATATACAATTGAAAAATCGATAATACATAAATAAAACAAATCAAGGATTATGAAATAAAAAAAACGCGAATCATGTCTTCATCAGGAAGGAAATGGTCTGCAATGCAAATTAGAGAAAGTCTCTTTTCTGTCATGAACGAAAATCAATGGTTTAACATTCTTCATCCAATTCCAACGAAGAGTGCCTGTAAGTAAAATAGAACATTTAATTTCAAGTAATACACAGATGCATTGAAGAAATTTACATAAATCCAAAATGAATAAATAAATAAACAAGAATATCAAATCCAACACATCAAAAATTTTATTTATTTAAAATGGAATAAAGATAAGAATGCCAAAAGTAATTTTAAAAATTATTAGATAAATATAAAATATTTGTTGAGTAACTTTAATTATTAAAAGCTAAAGTACTTGTAAAGTAATAGAGAGGAAGAAGTGTTTTCAGGATTCTTGTATGATCTTCAGTCCTTGAGTGACTCTTCTAATGTAGTAAAAACTACGCTTTTTACTGCAGTCTTACAAGTGATTCCCTACTTTCTACATAACTTAAAATAAAATCGACAAGGTTATTATTTTTTTAAGGTTGTAAATTGAACATTGTAAAAGTTCATAATTAAATGATGAGCTTAATTTATTCGAACAAAAGTTTTGATCATAATCAACAAAGTCAAAGCCAACAAAAGTCGTGACATCCCTTTACTTTTTTATCCTTTACTTATTACTAGAGTCAGCAATCTGGGGTAAGAGGTTCAGCTGATGTGATGCCCATGGGGTGCGCAGTTAAGATGGTCTCAACAGGCTCAAGAGCTAAAAGAAAGTATTCTTAAACATGGAAATTTTTTTGGACAGTATTCTTATCACTGTTAATGTAACAAAAAGTTCATTTTATTACAAGCAATATTATAGATCTCTGAATTTCGACAATTTTTAAACTAATTCGTGGTGAAATGGGTGTTAAGTTACTGTTAAGTTTTACATTTGAATATTTATCATGAGGAATTTCTGAGGATTTTCGCATAAACTATAGTTAAAATAAATCTCGAATATTATATAAACCACATTTTCTTAATATGCTAGTTATATAGTATTAAACTGTTGGCTGTGTTTTTGTCTGGTTGCTTTTAAGTGCTAGTATTTAAGAATAACAGGTCCGTAATTACTCCGAAAATTTCACGATCATTTGGTCAGATACCTTTAATGGAGATTTTTAAGTGCCAACTGTCAAGTCCAATTTTTTCTGAATCACGAGTGAACTTGAATGTAGCTGAGCCATTTATGACCAAAACTTTTCTAATTAACTATTACAGAGCAGAATTTGGAAGAGAAAATACCATCAATGAAACAGTTTTGGCATCGTTCACTGTTGGAGGTCGATCGAGGATTTCATGAACGACAGATAATTGTAGATGGGACTGTTGCCAAAAGGATTTGTATAATCGCTTATTATTTTCTCTTTTTTACATCGATATTTGAAGAATCTACCTATGTTAGCTTATATTGCGTTTCCAATCAGAAAATAAAATGAAGATTGTAGCGTGTAGCATGTAGCTGGTTTAATAGGAACAAAGAAATAGGTTCCTTAAATAGCTCAAAATATTTTATTACAATTTTAGGTACAATTTGAGCACAACACAGATACACACAGATACTACAAATAATACTAAATAACAACTAAAACATTTAAATTTGAAGAAAAGAAAATAAACATGAGAGTCATATGGACATGTCTCACACCGTCGGTTGTTGGAGAGGGACTACCTTCTCGTTGACGATGCCATGGGTGGCGCTGCAGATAGAGGGCGCTACAAGATAAGTTAAGCATGTAACATCCAAAAAACGCATAGTGCATCTTTGCTTCACCAGCCACAACCGGGATGAATAAAAAAGATGAAGAAATTTAATTAAAGCAGATGACAAGTTTCGAAATATAGGAATTATTTTAATAAATATTGAAGTTTAGAGTGTGGATTGCAGTTTAATGCACATGTGCAACGTATTATAAACATAAAATAAATGGATTTATGATCTTCTAAATTACTTTTATGGTAAATTTCATGTAATACTTTGATAATTTATTCTATAAAATATTTTAAATTATTAAATCAGGTTCAAAGCAGTGAAGTATAGAAATATTTCTATGGGTCTCAAGAAAAAAAATTAAATTTCAAGAAATCACAAATAAAATTTTTTTGGCTACAAAATAATTCTGTCAATGCAATTGCTTCTACTTTAGTAATTCACTAGTTCAGTTATTAAAGGAAAATATTCTAAATTATACAATCTTACAATAAAAATGTAGAAACTTAATTTCATTGAAAAATTATATGTTTTGATACTACATAATAGACCATTTAAAGGCCATTGCTATTGCAGGGAATTTTAATATCAATCGCGTAAATGACTTTCTTTAAGGACATTTTATAGATAATATGTGATATTCATAATCACAAGAGAAAACATCGAGGAAAATCCGAAACACCCATCCTGACAAACGTGGATATAAAGGCATTTATCTGACAAAACTTAAACAATTTATATCGTTTGCTTATCCCACTCTTTTAATTTATTAATCGTTAATGCCCCTACAAAAAGTATATATTGTTAGCATTTTTGGAATGCTCGAATGATTATATTGCTTATTATTTACATCTACAAAAAGAAGTAAATTCTATAAAAATGTATACATCATTCTTAAATCATTATGTGATACTCATTAAAAAGATAAAACAGATTCGCCTAGACAGTGTATAACCAGTTTGGAAAAACGTGCAATGCTCCAAAATAATTTATTGAAAAAGGTATCCAAAGCATAAAGTTTATAGGATTCCATTTACTTTGGTCTAATAATATATTTTATTCATATTATCTAAAATTAATAATATCAATAATATATTAGAGCAAAAGCAATTGTTTCTGAATCAATTTTTTAAATTTAGTCAATAAAATTAAAACTGAAATCCAAAATTTAAAAAGATAGAAAAATCCTTAGAGGAGTTTAGTTTAAGGTTTATATGTTATTTTTTAACACTGTGTAATTGTATAAACAGAAGAAAAATTTAAAAGAATACCAAATATTATTTCTAATTTCAAATTAATCATTGATGTATGATAATTGAAGTAGATAAATGCTATAAATACTTTTTGTTTCATAACAAAAATGCAGAGGAAAATGTTATTCAGGAAATTTGCTTGCGATGGGATTTAATTTTAAATGAAAGGTATGTAAATTATACACTAAATATATTTTTTAAAAAATGCTAAATAATGATTGTAATGAATCATTTCTCAATGTACTAAGTGTCTTACAACTTTTTTCTAAGTTCTTAGTTACTATACCAAGTGCTGAATGCCTTTTCGGCCGATTAATCACCCTAATTTTATCCCGCTCGAAAGAGTGAGTCTACTCCATTTCAGATTACAATGTGAATAGAGCCAGGACATCAGCCGCTTAGCCTTAGAAGACGCGCATATCTAACCAAATACTACAATAAACTTTGTGCTCTGGGCTCTCATAATCGCACTTCAACCTATTTTGGGAGTTGGCATTATAGTCAGAGACTCAAGAGAAATAGCCCCTTCAGCCAGATAGCCAATCTGAACATAGCTAAAGATGCCGTGGAACCACATCACTGGAAACAATGTCTTGACACATCGGGTGATCTAGATGGTGTCATTTTCCATCCGGATTTGTCGGTTCATGTAAATAAACGATCTGATATTCCCGACTATATGAGGCAGGAGGCCCTTGAGAGAATTGGAGAAATACCGAGAGATTCCATACAGGTTTATCCGGATGGCAGTAAAGACGATCGTATCGGCAGCGGAATCAAATAGCAATATAGTGTCTTAAGGCTAAAAAGAGAAATCCCGATTATTGCTCGGTGTTCCGTAATGAGCTTATTGCCATAGAGGTAGCCCTGGACTCCTTGAATTCATTTCCACATGGAGCTGAGATTTGGCTTTTGTCTGATAGTAAAAGTGCAATACAGCATTTGGCCAGTTGGCAACAAGTGAGAGACAGGACTGGGGATTTAATACTTCAAATGTTAAAACGGATGTCCGTATCGATCATATTCACCTATAATGAATTCCTTCCCACGTGGATCTCGAGGGGAATGAGATTGCGGACACTTTGGCCAAAGCTGGTGTGTCTGAAGACGATGTGCCGTCGGCACCTTTGACATTTTAGGAGATTCATTCAAAGCTTAAACACGAGAATAAAACCACTTGGATTGTCCCTTCTGAGCATCATTGGTACCGCTGCGCGCGTCCAGGTGTTTCCTTGGCTACTGGTCTTAACAGAGAAGAACAAACGGCTATTGCCCGTTTCAGAAGTGGCCATCTTAGTAACTTGAAATTCGTCGAGAGTACGAAGAAATTCGAAATTTGCTTCAAGTGCTTAAATGAACAGGCCTCTCCTGAACATATTCCTCTAGTAGGAATTTAACACTGGGGTGGTAATTGGGTTAACGACATTAACCGATGGAAACTCAGCGGCCACCTGTGTGGCATTATTAAGGAAAACTTATTTTAAGTATGCATACATTTATAAGTTTTTTATAGATAAAAATACTTGTGGTAGAAGACTTTTTTTGTAATACTTATAAATTCAAAGTATAATAAAAACTCCATACAGTATACTTATGTATGTGTTAAATCAATATGAAGTCTGTTTTATCGATCATCTAATATTTTTCCACTGTTGGACATTTCAGTATTTTCAAGATTTTACTGAACATAAAATTAACATTCAATAATTTCAGTTTTAGAGTTCTGCTTTTAATTTTTTACTAATAGGAAAATTCGAATAAATTTATTTTTTAAATAATTTTCAATTTTAGAAAAAATAAATTAGCAGATTGTTAATTATGATTTTCCAAATGTTTTCTCAAATTTTACTATGGAAATTCAATAGCAAAAATATTATTATTGCTTTATAAGATATATATTTTAACAATTCCTCATAAATTCAATTTTAAAAATTAAAATCATACACAGTTCATTTATAGTTCCAATATATTTGTAACAATAGGTATGTATATATAGCCAGAACATTTATAAACTGATACTTTGATAGATTTAAAATAAAACATTGATTCTAATTTAATATAGAACATAGAAAAATTTGATTCTATGGTCTTAGTTTAATTAATTTTTAATATGGTTTTGTAGAGTAATTTTATATTAACAGCAGAAAAATTGACCTAAATAAGAATATTCTAGAAATTTTTCAAAAGAAATATTTGGAGAGATAAGGGTGATAAAAAGTTACAAATTTTTGATAACAAATATATTACTGTAATAAGATTTAATATTCAGTTTCACATTCTCAGATAAAGTGTTCCTATTTCATTGAATTTTTTATTTTAATATTTGTTAAACTATTTATTTCAATATTTATTCACAAAAGCAAATCTTAATCACAAAAGAACTTAATCACAAAAGCAAAATGATCACACAAAAGACAAAGCTTTATTATTTTTATTACATATTATAAACATTAGATTGGGCTTTTTCCAAAGCTCTTTTTTAAGGGCTTCCCATTTCTGTCAGGAGCATGCATCAACCATTTCTTTATATATTGACTGAAGCATCAATTTCTGTGATATGGCTGTCATGGTGACGAGTAGAAGCTACAAATTAACAAATTTTGCTCATATAAATGTTAAATCAAGTAAACTCAGAAACAAAGTAAAGTCAACATTTCAAACATTTTTATAATTGATATTATTAACATTATATTGTTTCTGTTATAAAACAATTTTAAACATTACATGAAGATGTCACAAAAATTAAATTTTAAGTTGTTAAAATATTAAAATAAAAGTTTAAATTTAAAGAAAATATACATAAGCAATCCATAAATGAAAAATAGAAAATAACAATTTTTCCTAATGTTTATAAGTTACAATCACAATATAAGCTGAAATTACATACATTAAACATAGGATAATAAAAATCTGTTTATAATTAATAATAAGCCTGCGCATGATTTTACTTTCCTTCAATCTCAAAGGTAAATGCTGCAGCCTCCGTCCAGTGACCACTCTATTAGCGGCCGAAGACGGTGTCATTCACAATATGCGGTAGAAAAAATAGTGACCGTTTCATATATAAGTTACTGCGCACGGACCGCTGAAAAAATTCGGTGTAAAGTGAGTTACCAGTGAAACCGGTAAATGGCCAATGTAATACCATTGAGCCTATGCTACTAAAGTCTTCAATGCTATGGTCTTTCCGAGAGAGATCTGATGGAGAATTCACTTATGGTACTGGACTTTTTAAAGGTGTACGCGCTCATGGACCTGGTCTAGCACTGCTGACCTCGGGAGCATGCAACAACAACAGATTACAATGTACAACTGATTTTGCCCATTTTATAAATGAACAATATCACTATTGAAAAACATTAAAATCTGCAGTGAATAAACATTTATTAAAATGTGCAATATGCATTATTTTGGTATTACATCATTTATTATAATGGTTTATTATGATGCAAGCCAAAATATTTATTATATTTTGGTTGGCATTGCTCCAGAAGTTTTATTTCAGTACATAATAATATTTATTCCTTTATCAAGCCATGTGGTAATCATTTTTCAAATCGCTATTAATCATAATAAAGAATAAATATATATACTCACTAGATAAATATCCTGGGGAAAATAATATTCACTTGGTAAATGCCACAAATGACATAACTTTAACTGCTGCTATTTCTTGCTGATTTCCGGTTCTATGACATCAACAGGAAAGGGGCGTATTTACGATTTCTTGTTTTCGTTTGTTTTTGAGAGGTACAGCTGTCAGAATTAAGTAATAGAAAAAGTGAGTAATGGAAATTTTACAATTAATTGCTATTAGTGAACATCAGAGCATTTAATTACTATTTCTCAGTTTTCAAATGCAATTTTTTAAAATTTTATAGAAGAGATTTTTAACTCTTATGTGTATTGCATATTTTTATATTTAAGATCATTACACATAGATTTCATCCGCCTTGAGCGAAAGCCGAATAAAATTACTAGGCTTTAAAGCATTAGAAGCTAAATGAAAACATTTCATATTTATTTATTATAAAAGTGACATTTTTGAGAAAAAGAGACTTGGACACTCTTTTATTTATGGAGAATTATTTATGGGATAAATAAAACTAGCATGTATTAATTATAGTATTTATTACTTACGATAATTGCTCATTAAGCATTGCCTGTTTTTTTGTATTTCCTTGTTTTTTTAAGGAGGTAAAATATATGCATAGAGTACAAGTATTTAGTCTTATATACTCTGTCTCCGGCTTATTTATGTATATTAAAACTATGTTTTGAAATTATATATTTACATATCGGAAATAATATTTTTACCTTAATTAAAATTTCAAAATTAACATAAATTGTTTTACAGTCCACTGATATTTTATGAATACATAAAACAGTTAATTATCACATTTACAAGAATAAAATTGTAATTTGCTTGTAAATTAAAATTTTTAAGTGCATTATTTTGATTAAATATATTTAAACTTTTATAATAAAATCTGTAGCTATAAATTTTATTAATTTTTTGCGAATTTTTATCAATATTCAGATATATCTATCAAAAGAACTAAATTTATTCATTTCTTAAAATCTTAATAACCGATTTTGATAAAAATTACTTCCTTTGTTACCAATCCTTTTCAAATCATGCCAAATATATAGAATTTGCATTATTCTTTTTTGTTATTATAAAGAATCAGTCTGATTGCAAGCACCAGCTTTTAAAAAATATATTTTCTGATCATAATATAAATAGAACATGCCAAAACTAAGAAAATAGATTGCATTATTTTTTGGGGTTGTAAATATGTGTATTTTTTGCAATTTGATATTTGTCTGATATGAAATCAGAATTGTTTTAAATGATAAAACTGTATTTTTATTGCTTATTTTCAGCTATAAGCATGTAAATGCTATAAAATCATAAATTATAAATATTGAAATTATAAAAAAAAAAGGAAAATTGTATGCATAAATATTTTGTATCAATAAAGGCATCACAAATTATTTTAGCATTCTAAGTTTAGTGAAGCTATTTTAACATTTTATTGTTAAAGATGTTATATTAGCTTTAATTTTGGGATTTTGTTTTTTTTTTTTAATTTGAATAAGATTGTTTCAATTTAAATCTTCAAAAAATTTAATTTTTATTACTGTCAATAAAATTATTTTGACTATGTATTAATGAATTATTTTATACTTTGATGTATTTTATTTATTGTGGTATTGGCTTCAGTAATTTTTTTACTAAACATATTAGCACTCAGTATACTTTTTATTAAAGCATCACATTTAAATGACTCTGTATGTGTGGTTGTATAACAAATAACTTAGCGATAACTAGTAGTGTGTTATAACAGATCTAATACAATAAAAGTTTGATTTTATTAACTAGTGAGTTTATGAAATGTCAGTTAATTTTAATATTAGAGATAGTTCTTGAGTGAGTACTTTCATTTTCTTTTTAATTCTGATTAGTAATGCATCAGTGTTGAGAATAGTTTCACATAGATTTACTGATATAATATGTTGATTTGTGTTGAAATCAAGTGTCATATTATTTCATTTTTGCATAGATTGTTTTGTGCCTTTTCCATTTTAATGATTTATATGCAACAAAATTGTAAGTAAGTTTTTTTATTATAGAAATTGTTAAATTAAAAGTTAAAATTATAAATGAGTTTGGCATTATTAAATAAGTTAAAGCATTTTTATATTAAAATAGTTTATACAATAAAACACTTTTCTTCAGTATACTAATTTTTTTACTTAATATTCAATAATGCAATTAAGTAGAATTCCTAAAAAGATATCTATTTTTACTATTTGTACTGTTTACTGTTTCACTATTTGTATTATCATATTTACTTTTTATTAACATTTATATAGAAAATATTTGCATTACATCTTTGTATCTACTAGTAAACTATTTAGTTATAGATACCTGTCAAATTTGCTTGTGTACAAATAATGACCATTGTAGTGAAAAACTTACCAAATTTAATCTACTGGTTGATTAAGTTTACTATTTAACATGAGCCTTGGGGTTCAATGTAAAATATCTACCTAAGTTTTTGAGAAAAATTGTAATTGGAAAAAATATTTTCTAGTTTTTCTAAGCATTTATAATTAGCTAAGTTTTTCAAAATACTGCATACAATGAAGTAAGGTTGATTTAGTTTGTCACACAATGGTGACTTTTTGCTCACATGAGCTAATTAGATTGGAGTCAACTGTTTAAAATAGATTCCAAATAGTTAGAAACATCCATGCCTAGATGGAATTCAAACCTATGAGAGCTGTTGAACTAAAAGCTAGAGCTTAATCATTCATCTGCCGACTCAGCCTATAAAATAAGGTCTTGCATGTAAATTAGCTAAAAGTAAATTGAATAAAGTGTGGAATTTTTAAAAATACCCTTTAGTTATAAAACTATTAAATATATACAGGGGTGTTTGTGCTCGGGGTTTTTGAACTTCGATACCCGGAAATTCCGGGGATCATCGTTCAAAAGGAAGTAGGAATAATAATGAATTATTTATTTTGATATGGGTAATTTTGTTTGCTTTGAAAGCAGAAAATCCAAGGTCATTATGTGTGGTGAAAACTTTTAAGAATTAATTAAGGTAATTTAAAATATTTACATAAAATGTAGTAGTTTATATGTTTGAAAATTTATGGTTATTAATTTTGCAAAAAAAGTAATTTATTGAACTTTTATAATTAGGTCATTCAATACTTCATAATTGTAATTTTTCATTTCTCTCCCCCCTACTCGAAACTCCAAAAAGTCGGTAGTAAATCGGAAAAAGTTTCAGGGGATTTTTTGGGGTCCCACAAACACCCCTGTATATAAATCAGCAGCTTCTTAATTTATATTCCAACACATTTCTGATTGATAACTTGTTGGGGAAACTGAAAACATATTCATTTAAGTAGACACTTTTTTCAAAGTGTAAAAAATAATATACTTTTCAGGATAATTTAAAAAATTACCCTCTAAGGATATAAAAAGATCAAACCATGTGAAGTCATATATACATATTTTATCTATTTATTATGTATCAGTGATATCTCCATTTATGAAAGGGACAAAAAATTTCAGGCCTCCATTCATAAAACAGAATTTTAAAATGATGCATTACAACATAAACAGCTTTGTAGCAAATTCAAATCAAAGTTTCAGTTTAAATTAATTACAAATGCTACTGACAAAATTTAAAAATGAAACAGTCTTTGCTAATTTATAGGCTGGCATATGAGTTATTCTGTTCCATGTGGCCACTTTCAATTCAACCTTGGATGAAAATTCATCTAAATATGCATAATATTTTTATTTTGATTATATTATCTGCTAGTGTTACATGAATACATAAATTGTAGAAAAACATTTTTCCCAAATGCTCTGTAATCATGGCATCATTTATATATTATAACCAATTATTTTTAAATGAAAAATTAAATATGAATATGAAATTTTTTCGTTCGACATACACACACACTGCTAATTTATAGTCAAATATTAAATATATGTTATCTCTTGTTTGATATAATCTGGTAATTTATAGTCAGATATTGTATATGAATGTTAATTATTTAAAAAATTTTACTTATTTAATTTGTTTATAAAATTCAATATTTACAATTTATAAAAATATTTTGTTTGCAGAATGTGGCGATTCAAACCTTCAAAATACAAGAATGCCAATCCGAAAATTCCAAAGAAAGGAGAGGTATTAAATAATTTTTTTGTTTTATTATATTTCTTTGAGCAAATTAGACTTATTGAAATCAAATAGTTCATACTGCTGTGTACAATATTTATGTCTAAATAAGATTATCAAAGAATTAAAAAAAAGCTTTGAATAATTTACATTATAGTATATATAGAATTTTTTTCACTAAATTATTTAAGTTCAATCAGCTCATTACTAAAGTATTTAAATCCAACCAGTTAATGCCTGTTATAGCTATAATGAAAAATTATATATTAATATAGTTATTTATGAAAAGTAAATTTAAAAGAAAATTATGATTTCCAAATCTTAGAATTATCAATTAAGTAAAATATATTAAGTGATACAGAAAAATTCCAGGTTTGAAATCATTACTAAAATATTTAAAATACAAAACCTGGGCAAATCTAAATTTAAATTAATATTGCATATCTTGAATCATACTTCATTGTAATCTTCAAAAGTATTTAATAAGTTGAAAATTTAAGTGAAATTTCAGGCTATACAACTGTATTAATTTATCTTAGTAATCTAAGGTTATTTTTCTATTTTCAAGATATAAATTAAGAGTTTATATTTCCATTTTCTCAATGTTTAAAATAAAATTTATAAATTTGTTTTGTTTTAAACATTGAAAATCTATATATATCTGTACAAGGAAAATTTAATATGTAATATACTGTCATCTGCATAAATTAATTTTTGCTTCAAACACTGGGAGTAAGGAAAAATAAGCTTTTAAATTAATTATAAATTTTTTCTTTGTGTTTTACTTCTATGCATACATAAAATGTCATTTTTTATGTCACTAATATTAATTGATAACTTTCATAGATAAATATGAATTTTTAAGAATAAAAGTCAATTATTATCAGTTATTTTTATATAGTATTTTTTAATTTTCATTTTAGGGCTGGATTACTGATATTTCTGTTGGTTCTTTGCCTTCCTTTGGAAATCATATTAAAGCAAGTGCTGCTTTGATGGCTTTTAATATTGACTCTGGTGGTAATAAGTTTTTTACCTATTTAAATTTTCATTAAAATTGGTAACTTTGTATATTGATATAAAAGATTGAGATAGGTGTTAATTTTTAAAAATTAATTAGTACTGCTATGTCCTAGTAATAAATTTGCACTCATTGTTTTGACTGGTAGAGTCCAACTCTGGATAGGTAAAGGGAAGTATACGAGTACAACAATTCATTATGTTTTGAAATACTCAATGTTAATCATATCCTCTATTATTTTTTAGGTTTAATTCCCTTAGACATCTATGTAATTTAAAGTCCACTTAAAATTGTTGGCCTTTGTCTATTCTTCATGTACAAAACTGACTAATTATTATATGCAATAACAAATTATTACTATACAAAGAAAAAAATTTTTATTTTTATAAATCTATTGAGAAGTGAAAATTCATTTTTTATCAGCTGAATTTGAAAGGTTTTATTTTTACTAAAACTATTCAGATTTGTTATTTTGTTGATAATTTTATTTTAAGTGGAAAGACGCCTAAATTATTATTTTGCGAACCACCTTATAAAAATAGTAGAAAAGTTGGTCATATAATTAATGAGCACTAAATAAACTTTATTTAATGAACTCTTTCAATGTTTTATTTTAAATAATTTTAAAATGCTGTTTTACTTTCCTTGGTACAATTATTGATTGTAATGATATCGCAGAAGAAATTAATTGTGCAGAATCAAAAATGTTATTATACTAATATTTATTTAAGAATAAAATCCTTACTGAAGAAGTTAAAATGATTCATAAAAATTGTCATCAGCTCTATTTATATATGGCAATCAAACTTGAATATGAACAAATTGCATTCACCATCATTGGTCAATCTTTGAAAGAAAAAAAAAATTTAAGAAATTTTGGACCAATAAAACTAAATAATTCCCAGTGAAAAATCAGAAACAATGAGCTTGTTCATCTCATCAAGTGAGTTGATATTGATTTATTAAATCTCTGCTTTCAACATGGTTGATCATTTTGAAATATATAAAAAAAATAGTGTTTTGTGAATCATAAGTCTGAGATATTTGAACCTAAGAGCCAAAAAGATGGGTTGATAATACAACCAAGAAATAAAACATTATGGGAATAAAGAATTAAAAATCTAAGGCTAAAAATATAATACCTTATGGTGACAGTGTCTTGTAAGCTAAGATGCACTCTGATCTGTAGAGCTATGAGAAAAAGATAGCTAAAGATACTACTTAGCCTTGTTAAGAAAAAAATGAAGCTACTTAAATACAAATAATGAAACGTTTTTATGGCATCAGTCAAGTTTTCATTAAATGTGTAAATGGTAATGTTTTCATAAACTGTTTTTATGTAGTCACATGATTTTTTAAAAATAATTTTTTATATATATGTTTTTTAATTTCTAGGTGGAGGCAGTTTAGGAATTCTTTCTCTTAATGATTCTGGTAGCAAAAGTAAAAATCTCAATACATTGCACGCACATTCAGGTAGTTTACTATGTTGAATTTCTTATAAAATGATTGTGTTACATTTAGTTTCATTTGAATAATTTGAAGAAGGTATTTATAGGGAAAAAAAGAAACCAACCGTTATTTGTATCACTATGTTTTAAATACAAATAAATGCTTTAAGACATCAATGTAAATATTTTTACTAATTTGATAATGCAATGTTTTAATCTTGAAAGTAATGATTTTTTAAAAAAGCTAATTATTTATATATTAAACTGCATTAAAAAATAGGTAATTTATGTATAATTTTAAAGTTTATTAAAATTTCATTTTAAATTTTATTAAAATCTGATAATAAGCAGTATCTTTTTATTTTTGCTTTAGAATTTGTCACAGATTTTGAATTTTGTCCATATGATGACTGTATTTTAGCAACTTGTTCTCAAGATCACCATGTAAGTAGAGAAATTAGTCTATTTTTAACATTTTAAAGGCATAATCCTAATTTTTTTTATCTTATTAATATACATTAATGATTAAGATTTTTTTTGTAAAATAGGTTTCCTCTTATATTTCTATTTAATAAGGTTCTTTTCCTGAAATTATAAATACAACTATATGTGATTAAGCAAAAAATATCTTTTTCAATTTGCTGAGTTTATCATGTAAATGTTTATCATCTTTGCTAATTTATCATGTAGTTTAAAAAGCAAAATTCAAAAGAATCTTTTACTTTCTTAATTTCTAAAATCAAAATAACCTATTTGTTATAATGTGGAAACAAGATTTTAGTTTTGTCAATTTATTTTAGTGTAGATTATTACAATTTGGATATTTTCATGTGAATACTAAAACAGTTTTTTTTAATAAAATTAGAAAGCCATTTATTTAAAAGATCATTTATTATTTTTAAAAGTTACTACTTCATTAAATATGTTCATAATTTGATTATGTAAATAATGTGATATTATGATAACGTAAATGCATACTTACATTATATGTATGTCATTATACTTTAGATAAAATTGTGGAGATTAACGGAAGATAATCTGTCGAGTAATGTTCCATGTAATCCTGAAATTGATATTTTGACTCAGAATAAAGTTGAAGTGTTAAAATTCAATCCACAAGCTGATTGCCTGTTATCTACTGCTGAAGATAATATTATTCACTTATGGGATGTGAATACAAAACAGAGTATTTTTGGTAAAAAATTTCATTAATTTCATTATATTTAATTTTTTCTGGCAAATATTCATACCAAATGTGCCAGTCTACAAATAAACTATTGTAATGAGTAGTGCTTATGAGTATTGTAATGAGTCTGCTAATGAGTAGTAATGATATTATCTACTACCTTTATTAAGTTGCCTAATTTGAATTATAATTACCACTTCCATTTTGTTGTATTACTAAAACGTTATTTAATTTATTATGCAAATATTATCAGTAAATTATATTTATTTTTAGTTGAACAATTATTTTGCTTATAAACTTCCATTTGTTATTGCTCTTGTACAGAAAAACTTTAAGATATGATGACTTGGATAATATTTGTGTATGCCATTCACTGCAATGATTAAAATTTATGTTAGCTGAGTAAATTTTAAATGTACACCAATCATCTATCTTTAGTGCTCATTGATTTGCTTATCTAAAATATTAATTACCATGAATTCTCTGTTTAATGAACATTGTAAATAAAAAATCTTAATTATGCTTATTATGGTTTACATTTGTAATTACATTACTTCAACAGTAAGTAAGAACTATTCTCTCTTGAAGTATAACACATAATTGCAGAGTTTTTCTTAAAGCTGTATGTTATTTTGAAAGTTTCATAATGTCACATTTATAGTGTAGGATATATATATACTTCATAATTTTGTTATTTTTTAAATCTTTTTTGCTTTGCTACGTGCATATAATAAATTTTTTTTGTTGCAACAAAGAGTGAACTCTTTATTTACATTCTTTAAAAAGTTCAAGACGTTCGTCTTTTAAGATTTATTTAGGTTAGTTAATTTACCAATTGTATTTTCTCACTATAATTTTAATGGAAACTTTTAATTAAAAGAGTGTTGATTTCTTATTAATTCACTATAAATGTGGATACAATTCAATTAATGATGAATGAGTTTTAAGGAAATCTTTATGAAGAATATTCTGAACAATTAAAATTTCCTTTTGTAGCATCATTAATATAAAAATTGTTTTATGAAATTAATTTTACATTTACTGTATTCAAAAGTTCCATATTGCAATAAATACCTAAACATGAATGAATTATAGATTTCTCATTAAGTTCAATATATGCTGAATTTTGTATAGCTAATTTTACTATCTTGAGAAAGTTGCTTAAAAATGTAATGTACTTTATATTTTTTACTAGAAATAGGGATTGGATATTAAAAAAGTTAAATGTGTGCTGAGTGTTTGACTTAAAATCTAATATATATTCTTCAGTGATTTACTAAAATAAAAATTTTTTAATATGGTGTTAATTTTAGTTGTTAGAAGTTTAAATCTATTTTATTATACTGTAAACATTGAATACTACATGCTAGCATTGTTTATTGGCTGTCAATATTTTTGACTGTTAATGTAATTGTTTGTGAATAGTTTAAAAATCTTCATAAAAATTTTTTTTGTTAGAAATCTGCTTTTAATTTCTAAGAAATTTGTATTTTCTGAATCAATACTTAAAGTACATCCCAAATAAATAGTAATAGTTAAAGGATTTTTTTATCATTTAAATATATAAAAAGCATTTTATATAATGTTTTATCTCTTGATTTATAATATATATTTTTCAGGT
This sequence comes from Latrodectus hesperus, assembly GCA_037975125.1. Lineage (NCBI taxonomy): Eukaryota > Metazoa > Arthropoda > Arachnida > Araneae > Theridiidae > Latrodectus > Latrodectus hesperus. The sequence goes on along the minus strand of CM075856.1, from coordinate 46,438,904 downwards.
GGTCTTTTGATAGCATTTTATCACAGAAAATGCCTTTATTTATTATAAGTAATTAAAAGAGGAGCATTTGAAACTTCTGTTATAAAAGCACCTAAGCAAATGAAAATATTTAAAATTAATTGGAAATACTTTTGATTATATAAAATAAACAAAATTTAAAAAAGCATGCTCATTTTTATTAAGTAATTGTAGTCTTATCAATTATAATTTATGGTTAATGTTATAATTTTTTGTGCATAATTAATGATTTAAACTTTTCTCAGCTGATTCCAGTCATGAAGATTTAATTCAGTGTATTTCATGGAAACATTCTGGTGAAATTTTAGCTAGTGTTGGGAAAGATAAAAAATTACATCTTTGGGATCCTAGGGATCCATCTAAAAATCAGGTACATTATATCATGTTCATTTCTATGTATTATTTATGTAGAAAATATTTAGTCTTTAAGAATTTTCAAGAGATAAAAATTGCTTCACTTAAATTTTAAGTAATATTTTTATATAAATTTGAATTAAATATTAACTCTATCATTGTAGCAACAGGCTGATTTTTAATGTTAAATGATCAGAAGTTTTTATTTAAAGAATGAGAGAGGTAATTGACAAATCCACTCTGTGTGTCAAGTATTTCAAAGTCTCCTTATAGATTTTTTACAGACTTATTTTGTTTTCTCAGTTTATATATTTATCATAATATTTTTTAAGTGATAGAAAACCAGGTGTATATTAATTGTGCTTATTAAAAGTCATAAAAAACTTTTAATCTTGAATATATATTTCATTTCTATCAATAGTAAATATTTTCTTAGAAATTTAAAAATATTTATTTTATTGCTTGATACTATTTTATTGTTTTTGCTAGGAGACAATATGTATTGTTTTTCAAATTAATGAAAATTATTAATTACAAATGTAAATTATTGTTTTCTCATATGAAGTAAAAGAGTAATATGTAAAATAATGCTAATTGTTTCAAAGTAATTTTGTAAACTCTACAAAGTATTTTTTAAATTATTTATAGTTTCAATTTTTTTTTGTTTTATTCATAATATATTAAAGTTTTTGTTACTATTTTGTTTAACTCCATATTTATTCAGTAATTAAATGAAAAACAGTCTAAATTTGAATTTTTATGTGAACATAGTTGAGAGTGATAGTTTGATTTTTTGTATCAATTTTTTCTAAAGCTTACTTAAAAACTTTCTATTTGATTTTTTATAAAATAAAAAAATATTCATATACAATATTAAAAGTATGAATGTAAACCTAATTAATTTTTTTAGGTTTCTTTTATAGTTTAAGGATTAAATTACTTATATAATAAATAGAAGATTTGATTTCTTGCCAAATATATAACAAGTGATTTATTTTTTTAAAAAAAATTGTGAATTATTGAGAGGATGTAATGTAGATCTACTCAAGTTATATTAAAAGTTTAATAGTACCTAATTTGACTGCCAATCATGACTAATTTGTATTTGATAGGCATGATATAAAGAACACATATATGTTTATTTTTCTTCATTGTCATATTTGTAGTACATTATAGTTATTCATATACATATGGCTTATATTATTTTTGTATTAGGTAGCAGTTAGTCATAGTAATAATCGAGATTCAAGAGTTGTATGGCTTGGTGATACTGAACAGATAATTACTACAGGCTTTGGAAGTGTAAGTTAGAAAGGATTTCTTTTTACAGTTAATACTACTTTATTTCAATACAAATATATTTTGCATGTTTACTAAAATTTCTTATAATGTAGGAATATTATTTAAAGGATTATAAAGTTAAGTGGCTCATTAATTTTGGTTTTGAAACCTTTCTCTTAGAAATGTATCAAATATTTCTTAAATATATAGATGTTCTTTTAAGTATAGTAGTTTTCTTTCTTTGAGTATTCTTACAACTGCTGTAATTTTTTTTAATCGTAGAAATTTTGTTTGTTAAATGAAACTGTTAACTAGTAAACAAATTGTAATAAATTGTTGTTTAACTGTGTGAAAAATTCCCCTTATGCTAATATTAAAAGAAACAGACTAACAATGTAACTGAATGCTTTTTATGAAGTGTTCCAGGTGAGATTCTAATGAAAATTTGTTTCATTTAATTTCTGTGGTCCAGAAATTTTTGAGATAATTGCAGAATTACTGTTTTTTTTTTTTTTTACTATAAATTATAGATAACTTTTAAATTATAGTATTCATTATATGCTGAGCTTGCAAATAAATGATAAGTCCTCTGGTTTTTGATTCAACAGTTCATGAGTTAGATTCTCATCTCAATGATCTTTTGGAATGGTTCACATATTGGAGATCACAAAGGATCAACAGTTAAATTTACTTTAAACTGTTGATCCTTTGTGATGTCTAACCTTATATGCAAAAAAAAAATAAATAAATAAAATTATATGACAAATCAAACCAGTATTGATAATTGTTACAATATTTATGATATATATATTTATAAATGCGTACCAAAATATATTTATCATAATTATTATAATTTGCTTACACCATGTTAAATTACCTAATTTCAAAAATCGAGAATTATTTATTTTAAGCAAATATCATCATTTTTAGTGTTATAATAGAACATTAACTTAATATCTGTTTAATAATTTTGTTTGGTTAAGATTAAAGAAAAATTTAAGTTGAATACTCAATTTCATCTGTTATTCCATTAGCTTACACACGTTAGTAGATAAAATATTTTGATTAAAATGGGGAGGTAGCTACAATTTTACAGTCAAGTACGCTGATCTTACATCAAACATGATTGATAATTGTTTTCAGAAGTAACTTAAAAGAATTTTAAAGGTTGAGAATTTTTCACTTTGCACATAAAAATTAAGTTTATTTGAAGATTTTCTTTATTTATAAGAAGCTGAGCTGACAGCTGAATAGTCAAAACCTGGCTTTGAGTATAACAGTTCTCAGCATTTATTTCCACTTCAGGTGTAGATGTTAGCTAGTAATCCATTTTTTGCAGAAAAATTACCATTAAATGACAAATGAAAACCAAATCTATTTCTAAAAATTGATATTAAATAGACATTATATACATTAGTATCTTGATATTTGAAAATTCTTTCATTTTATCTAAGGCCAAGAAAAAAATTACTTATGTTAAGCATCCTTCTTAAATACTTTCTGTTCATTTTACTACATAACTCCATGAAATGTATGCTTATATCCTATTATCTGATTACTAAATGGTTTTGTTATAGATATGGATTGACATCTAATAATTTTTTTAACAATTCCTTGATTGTTCAGAATGTGTTAATGAGAGACTCAATAATTTAGATATTTTTTGTTTTCTTGTTCCATAATTCTAATTAAAGTTAAATATATCAGCAAATGGAATATAATGGCTTTCACAATTGTCAATGGATTTATAGTTATAGTGCTCCAAAAATTAGCAGTGTAAATGGTTTTCAGGAATTTAATATTAATACTTAATCTGATAATTTATCTATAGTTAATCTTTCATTTAACATTTTTGTCATTTTATTTGTGAAGCTTAGTTCATATTCTTTCGAAAGAAAAATCGGGAAAATATGATGACAATGTGATGTACTAAAATTCATATCATAATATATTATCAGGAGAATTGAAATTTACAAATATAATGAATGAATGTTTTGACATGGCAAGATGTCATTTTTTAAAGAAATTAATATTAAATTAATTTTAAGTGACCAAGAATATAAATCATCAAATAGAACAAAATGGCTCACATTTTATGACATCTAGTGATGACCAGTATATCTTGTTAATTACTTGCATCAAAACAAGAGAAGCTATGTTATTCAACTAGAAAGACAATTTAAATTTGGTAGTTAGACAGGACTTCTACATACATTGGTTAAGAGGTATGTATTGTTTTCAGCTTAAAACACAATATAGAATGAAATAATGCACTGTGTTGTTTTTCCATATTGGATGCAAAGTGATTGAAATCAAAGGCTGATAACTGAAAGTTCAGACTCATTTTGGAATGTGGAATTAACTTGTTTTAAGGAAATGGATATTTGTACAAGGAAGATCATATTTAAGATAGTATAGGTTGATATTAGCTGAAATGGTAGAATTGTTTAATATGTGAATCTGTATCTCATGCAGATTGTGAGCTGAAGGTATGAAAATAAGTTATTTGAACCTCTTATCATTTTAGCTTGAAGCTGTGGTTGATTTTATTCATAGTGTGCATAATATCAGATTTCTTTCTGCTCCTTCTATCAAAAATATGCTTGAAGTTGAAAAAGTATTTTATATGAAATGTTTTAACATAATCATCTGATTTAACATATTTGAATAATTAATTGCTACAAGACCAAGAATTTTTACTGTTTTTGACTTAGAAACTGCTCTTCCATACAAGTGAAATAACATTCCCAAAATAGTTTCACTAACTTGTTCATATCCTTTTAAAATATATAAATCTTAGAGTCGTTATAATGAGAAACCATATTGCATATTAAGCAAAATGTTTAATATGTCATTATGGATTATACAATCAACCAAAATTTTGACTAGAGTATTTTTTCAAGTTTTCTATCATTATTTCCATATAAAAATTTCCATAAAGGTCATTCTCCCATTTTTTTCACAAATGTGTTTTGTTATAAATATATTCTCTATATATTTAGCACCCTTACTTGTCTGTTATGTGATGATTTTATTATTTATTATTATTATTATTTTGCTTGCTTTCCTAATATCTTAACAGTGATGTTTTTAATTGATCTTTATGATATTGTTTGTTTCTTAAACTTTGTAAGTGTAGTCAGTTTTTATCTAGAAGATAGTATGTCTTTTAATTCTAGAAAAATCATTTTTTAAAACTAAGTGGTATTAGGGGTTTTAAGAGCATAGTTTATAATTGCTATTTTAAAATTGGAATATTTATAAAACTTTTAAAAAATTTTAAATGAAAAATTGTGAGAAATTTATTATTTTGATACTGCATTTTAAAATTTAAACATACTTAAAAAAATGTAAATTTGCAATTTTGAATTTTTAGTTTCTATTCTTAAAAAGCATGATAAGTATATTAAATAAATAAAATATCAGTGTTTTGAAAAAGATAATATGTTAAAAAATTATCATAAAACATTTAATATACTCTAACGAATATAATTATAGAATATGTTCTAACTAAACATTCCTTAAAGGGTCGAGAAAGAGAAGTACTGCTGCGTGATATTCGTAAAATTGACGAACCTGTTGCGTCTCATTCTGGTGATTCAAGTTTAGGGTGCGTATAGTTTTATATTCTGCAAATAAGTCTTAGTTTAAACAAAAATTCTAAATCTTAGTATTACATTCTAAACTTAGAATTAAAAATAAATATATAGGATGTATGATTGATTTTTAACTAAAACTTGTTCAAACAGTTAAGGCAATAAATTAAAATCATTTAATCAATATTTCTTAATCTGTTGTGTTCTACTAGAATTTCATTGTGAATTTTAAGTTTTGTGTACATTAAAATTTTACACAATATTAAATAACTGATATCTGACATGCTTAGTTTATATTTCATTATATATTTTGTAATGAAATTATTTTCTAGAGTCTACATTCCTTTGTTTGATCCTGATACAAATATGTTATTCCTCATTGCAAAGGTAGGATTTTACAATGTTTGAGTAGTTTTACTTGTAGTGTGTTTTGAAGACACCAAATTATGTCATTATACATATAATATATTAATATTAATAAAATTAACTTTTACAATATAAAAGTGCTTTCTTCTTAAAATGTTTCTGAAAATATTTTTGTTTTATAGGCAGATACTGCCATATCATTTTGGGAAGTTCTTGATCATGCTCCATTTCTACAAGAAGGTATAAAAAAATTTTTAAAAAAATTGCATCTTTATTTGGAAAATTCAGTTATGAACAATATTTTATTCTTATTTATTTATTGGTCCATAGAAAGGATTTATCTTTCATATCATTAGAAGTCATAGTTTAAATTTTTATCATAATACATCCCACAGAATTTTTGACTGAAATATAACATTCAGTTGCAAATATGTGTGATTAAAGATAGTCAAAATCATTTCTAATTGGTAATTGAAGATAGTCTTATAATCATAAAATAGAATTAAAAAGCATTAAAATGCTTTTTAATTCTATTTTATGATTACAAGACTATATTTTAAATATATATTTGCAATCCATTAACTTCTAGTTTTCACTAAAAAAGCTTTGAATTCTGATATAAATGAATTTTGTTTTCTTTTTGCTTCGATTAGTCAACCAAGCTGCCTTCAAATATTTTTAATGGTTCTGATATCTGATCTTAAGAATGCTTAATAAATATTTTCATTTAAATACACTCTTTTCTTTATTTGGAGAGGAAATATTTGCATCATTCTGCTAGGATATTGCTAATTGTATTACTAATTATTATTGTAAGCAACTAGGCATTTTTTACACGTAGGCTCTTGTTGAAAAAGTCTCATTGTATGAAGTAAACTTTATTTCTTTTAGAAAGGCTGTCATACTAGTAATAGTTTTCTGATTTACACTTGATGTGTCATTTCTACTCGTTCGCTTGATTCATTCATTCAGTTAGTTTTCATTCGCTTTCAGATGTGTAATATTTTGTTAGATAAAAGCTCTACAATCTACAAATTATCAACAGTAATGTTGCAAGTTGTTTAATTTATTTTTCCCCCTCATATATACACACATTTAATACACCAATCATTGTTTATTTTGCAAAACTGCTCCAAGTCATGTCTTAGCATTTCAATTTTTAACTTTGTAAAAATTTAACTTGTAAATTTTGTAAAAATTTATTAGGATTTTTGTTTATTTTAATATATTTCTTTTCTTTCTTTATAGATAGTTATGATTTATATTTTATATTAATGGCAAGTTTTCTTAAAATTATTTTGTTAAAAACATACCTGTGAGTGATGTAATTTGTAATCATACTCCATTTTCTTAGATACTTAATTTTCTAAAAAATCTAATCAACTGAGCAACCAACTATAGGATTTCTATATATTTTCTAAAAACTGTTATACTGTAAAACTCTAAATATAATTCTGTTGCTAAGCTTTTAACTATGAGATATTTATAATGATATAAGAATTAATTTAAAATATAAAAATTAATTTTATTCATAACAAAAAAAATTTATTGTTTTATGTTATTATTTAATATCACTGTTAGACAATTATGACTTTCCAAGTAGAAGAAATCTTTTAAGAATTATAATATATTAAAAATGGGCATTAGCTTTTTTATTTACATTGTATCATTAATCCTGGAGTTGTCTTACATAATTTACTCCCTATAATAAAATATAATTTTATCATAGGGAGTAAACTTAAGTAACCCTAAAGAATAATACAATTATCTTGAAATTTTCCATGAAAATTTTGTATCTGTAGTATACAAGGACGTAAAATTTCAGCACCAATGAACATTAATTTTGATCATAATACATATTTCTGTGTATATCTAATATTGAATAAAACTAGTATTCAATATCAAATATGTATAGTTTTAACAGAAATATAAATTCAAAAGGTTTATTTTATTGTCTTGAAGATACAGTGGAGAGACTTCATGAACACACCTCACCTTCATGGAGTGTTATGTATAAACAACTGAGCACCCTCTAATGTGGTATTTGTTGAAATGTGTGATGCTGAAGAAAACCAACATTAAAATAGTTGTGCATGTACTTGCACAGTTGTTGTACCATCTGCATGTATTTGCATGACTGTTTTGTTGCTGACAGTATGGTTGCTAAAAATTTATTAATGGAATGAAAGCTCTGGAATGCCAAGATGCACAATCACCTGTTATTAAGGCTCTTTTTTGCACCAGGTTCAATTTGTCTTGTGCTATCATTGTCCATTATTTGACATCTAGTCTTTTCCATGCCACTTCTTCCACGTTCCTTATGGATTCTTCCACCATATTTCAGGCATGTTTATACTTACATTGGCTTTGGACTATGTAATGCTAGAGTCATCTGCAATTACATTGTAGCCAAACATAGCTACCCACAGACTGGCATAGTTTTCAGCCATGAATTATGCTTTTCCTTTGGATAAGATGACTCTTGTGTTTGTGCATATCGACTCCCAGATTAATGATATCAACTAGCCTTATTTTTATATGACAAACAGCTATAATCTCAGATATGATGCTATCTTCTATTACAACTGATTTCTTCTAGTCCTCTTTTTAAACAGTGCAACAGTATTTTTTTTCTCTAGGCAATGGCACTATTCTTAATAGCACGTCATTCTTAAGACAGTTTTCAGCAAAATGATGACTGTCTCCATTTGACTGTCAAATCCATGGTTTGTCTCTATGCAGTTAAGACTTTTTGCCCAGGTATACTTTTAATACTTTTTGCCCAGACTTCTTGCCAATGGAAAATATTTGAAATGCAACTGTGCATCAAAATGTAAAGATCTGGAACAACAGTTGATGAATTTAAAGCAGGCTGTATTGCTGCTTATGTTACTTTTTCTGAAATATATTGTCAATAAGATTATTATCCAATATTTATATCAAGAACTAACCGTTTATTCTGAAAATTCGGCAATTATTATACCCAAAAAGATTTAATTATTGTTAAGCTTCCATTATACTGTGTAAAAGCATTTAAGTTTATTTGGGTTATAATTTTAATCTTTTTATGAGAAATTTCTTTTTAATCTTTAATTATACAACAACCAAGATTTTTTGAAATGCATATTTATGAAATATGCTTCTTGTGTTCTACACTTAAATTCAAAATGTATGATTATTTTAAACATTTATATATTTAAGTATTAAGTTTCCTTCTAAGTTATACATTTAAAGGTTAGAATTATATTTACGTGGAATGTAACTACATAACAAAATAGTTGTCTTCATAAAGAAAGGAAATTAATTCCAGATTTCTAAATTAAACTAAAAATTATGGCATTCTTTTGAATATTTCAATTTGAATAGCATTAAAAACTTAATCATTTATTTTTATTTAGCTACAAAATTTTTGGGTGAAGTGCAAGCTAAAGGAGCTGCTCTAGTTCCCAAAAGAGCTCTTGAAGTTATGGATGGAGAAGTTAACAGATTGCTTCTATTAGGACAAAACTGTATTGTTCCAATATCATTCCAAGTTCCCAGAAAGGTTTTAATAGACTTACATTTCTATATAGCATTTAATTTTATGCATATGCTTGATATAAATATTGTTGAACAGAACACATATGCATTTTAATTTTATTCATGATAAAAATTATTTTTATTTCACCAATTTTAGAAACTAATTATTTAAAGTAAATGTTTACATTTGATCATTCAGTTTGGAGTCATTTGTGAAAACACTAGTTAAAATATATTTTTTTATAAAGAATTTGGCTTTTTCATACAACTTAATTGATTTTTTATTACATAGATCTTATAATAATAAAAGAATAGAATCTGAAAAATAGATCTTATATGTATTTTTCATTTTACACTGAACTCAATGTATAATGTGACATTAATTAAAAGACTTGTTTAATTGCTCATTTTTTTATAAAATGTGTTTTTTCAGCAACATCTAGAAATAATTTTGTAGTTTTTGTGGTTATCAATTTGTTGCTATCAAAGAGAGTAATTAACTTATCTTTTTTTCAATCATTTTTGGAAAACATTTAAAAAATTGTTATGAGAAAAACTCACTAAATATTATGCTAGTAATGAACTTAAATAAGTTCAGTTCCAATATATTTTTCTAAAATTTAAATTCCATCCTTTAAAATGAGTAATTTGAACAAAATTTAAAGGATTAGTCTTACCTTATTGTTAAAAAAGTTAATGTTATAGAAAAAAGATTACAAAGAAAATTTTTGGAAGACTTCAAAAACTTTGGAAGTATGGAATTACTATTTCATTTTTGTTTTTTGACAGACTGTTAATTAATAACTCATGAATAATTTCTAATTCTTTTAAGAAAAGTCAGTGCAGAACTGTAATATTATATATCTCTTGTACTAAAACTTTTCACATAGCATCCAAAAAATATATATTAAAAACTGATTAAAACTCAAAATTATTAATTTTTTAATATTTTTAAACTTATATATATAATACATTTTTGTTAAAAATATTAAATTTTCATGTAACTGTTTTTAGTTCAATATATGAGTACAGTATCAGAGTTCATATATTTTCATTCTTTCCCTCGTGTCTCTTAGGTGTTTTTGTAAATGTCCATTTTTCTTTAAATAAAAGTTACTTTTTCCCAGAGAATTGGTTGTATTAAATAACGAGTAATATAATTAAATGTTGCAGTTCTTATGCAGTTACAATTCATTATTAGTGGCTATCAATGTATTCAGTGATTATTATATAGTAACAGTTATAATTTTGTTTTTGTATCTAATATAAAATTATGTACTAGAATTATGAAAAAGAAAACAAACTTAAGAGAAAATATATTAAATGTCATAAATAATAGTTTGTTTTAATGTATCATTCGTTAATATAATTTGAAAGTGCCAATTTTATTGTAATATAAATTAAAGCAACATTTATAGTAAAATAATTGTTTGAATATATTAAAAATAAGTCCAGAATGTAACATTAAGATTTTCAGAAATGTAAATAAATTGAAGCCATGTTTTATATTTAAAATAAAAATTTAATAAATCTTACTATATTTGAATTTTCACTATAATATATCAAATTTTTTATATGATTTAGGGGAAAATTGTACAATTATTTATGAGTATCTGTAATGAATGAATGTGTTTGTCACTTCCTAATAAATTTTAATTATTACTCTTAGTGCATTTTTGGGACATAATTTTTTTAATTTATAAGTTTCACCAGAAACAAATCCTTTTTGACTTTAGATAAAATTATAATTTGTTCTTGAAAATTAAATAGCATTTTTCTGAAAATTCATGCCAATGTAAGTATGTATTATGTATTACAATGTATTACAACATTCAAAATGGAACTTCAGCATTGCCACTATAAATTCAAAAACAGTTATAAAATATTCACTTTAAAGTGTATTGGAAACAAGAATACATTATCTTTCTATTCTAAAGCATACTGGAAATATTCATTAGAATGAAAAGACTTGCTTAATTTCAATTCAGATTCAAATATCTTCCTTTCTAAATAAAATTCACTGGAAAAAAGTGATATAAATTGAATCAAATTTAATAAATAGAAGAAAATAGTGTCAGAATGAACCTTTTTACTTATTTCAATACAAGTGGTTAACAGTATAATGATTATTGCAAACATATTGATCCTATACACATGTAATTAGAAAATGTTATAAATGTAGTTAATGTATCTATTACTGCTGTTGTATAACAGTTTGATATTTTTGTAAATAATTTTTGATATTAAATTATCTGGTATAATAAAAGATGTTCCCTATTTCCATTTTTTAACTATTACATACTATTGTTAATTAAGAGGCATTTCAGTAATTATTCTGACTTTTTAATTTATTGTATATGCAAATGTATAGTGTTGATTTTGTTTATTGACTTTAAATTTTTAACTTACAGTCATATCGAGAATTTCATGCAGATCTTTTCCCTGACACATTTGCTCCAGAACCATCCTTAACTTCTTCACAGTGGCAAGCTGGAGAAAAAGCTAAGGTATATAAAAAAATTGTATAAGTACATGTAATTAAAATGTTTATAAAATTTAACTCTTGTGCAATAATATTCAAAAAATTGTGTTAATGAATGTAATAATATCAATACTTTGTAATAGAGGATAGTATTTTTACTATGGAAAAAAAATTTGAAAATCCATGTTTTAGAACTTCAAGTTAAGCACAATGTAATGTTTCTTCTTAGAGTGGAAAAGAAAATAGAGCACAAAAATCTTTCAGTTTGGCATCTTAAAAGTATATTTATCTTATTACTGTAGAAAAATGTGCCATCAACTATATCTTTGGGAAGTAACATAGTTCAAGAGTCTGTCTTTTTGAGTTGAATCTTTTGAATGTTAGATACAACTCCAAAAAGCAATTTTGTGCATTTACTATTCAATACTGATCTCACAACTTTTCGAGTTCTCATTTGCTTGGAGAATTTTCAAAGAATCTTTAAAAAAAATAAAAGTGACAATTTTGTGCTGAATTTTATTCATGAAAATTAATTTGTATATTTTCCCTATTAAAATTTTATAGTTTATAGTTTAGTTTTTCTCATTGTTTTTTAAGTCAACAATTTTATGTTTGAAGGCTTTTTAAATACATATTATGTGTATAATTTATAAGCTTTTAAGAAATGTTGTTGGAATGTTCTTATTTAATAGGTAAATATGAAGTAATTATTTAATAGGTAAATTGAGAAAATAAAACAAAAATTTGTAGAAATAATTTTATTTCTCTTAAAAATTAAATATACTTGAATCATAATAGTTTTTCAATGAGTTTATAAATTTATTATTTGAATTTTAATTCAAGTTCATTCCTATTATAAATTGTCTATTTTCAGTTTGTTATACATAATTTTTAAAATTAAAAAAGTTAAGGATTATTATTATAAGTTTAGCCTCTCTTTCTATATATATAGATTTATATTTACAAATTTATTAGTATTTTTGATTAATATATGCATTATAAAAAATAAAAAGACTGCAATAAAAGGGAAAGTTTAAGATATTTTTATCTATACCTATTTATATATTATATAATCTAATTCCTATTTATATTTTATTCTTTAACCTATTTATATGTTATGTTTGAATTTGAATTCAGGTCAATGAATTAAAAAATATTACTACCCTTCAAAACTATCTTCTTGTAGTGTTATTAATTTAGTACATTATTTATTCAAATATCTCTTTGTGCTTTTTTTAATAGCCTAGAAAAATTTTAATGATTTGAACTTTGTATATTTGTTTTCTGACTTTTACATATAATTTTATTGTATAGTAATTACAGCAAACAAAAAACAAAAGGGAATCAATTTTAGAAAATAAAATTTTTAACTTATTGTTTTTTAGTTCTAAATTTAAAATTTTAATTTTCATTATTTTGCAGTCTGCTCCTGACAAAAAACTTCTAAAGGGGAGGAAGAAATTCATAAATTAAAAAAAAAATGTTCTGATAAATATTTGTTAATCAAGATTTAACTAAAGTTTTTTTTTTTTTGAAAGGTTAATATCTTCTCTCTAACATATTGAAATTTCAACTTAGATCACAAAAGTTAGTTTGAAGCCATCAAAGACAGGATCTCTCAAAAAGATTAATCATCATCTTGGATCTGGGGCTAAAAAAGAATTTAGAGCTTCTGCAACCTCAGAAAATGATATGTCTGATAATACAAATGAAAAAGTTTCTGGTGCTGGAGAATTACAAACAGAAAAATCAAATTTAAACAAAACTGTAAAACCTGCAGTTGCTAAAAAAGTAAGTTTATTGCAAAATACTATTGAATTTAATCCTAAGATTTTACTTATAATTTTCAGTGCACCTCAAAAAGTAATGTGTAATATACATACTTATTTATATTATAGTTTGTGTATATATTACAATAAAATTGTTTTATGTATATTAATTTTGGTATAAAATATTTATATATGTCATAAATATTTTTAATGATAAATTATTTAAATATTTTGACAAAAAATTTTCTGTGTGGAATAAGTTTCATGATTTTTATTGTTGTGGCAAAATATTTACAAATATCACAATGGAAATTGGAGTGATCATGATTAATTTTTCATTTATAAACTTTTTTAAAAACATTTTTGTTTATTTGATCATAAATCTGAATTATCTCTTTAGGTTTTCATTCAATTTTTAATCAAGTTTGTTGTTTATAATCAAATGTGATAGTTTAAAAAGGATTTAAAATTACTTGGCAAAGAGATTTTAAAATTCCTATTTTATGTAAACTTGAAATAAAGTGTCTTAGAAAGCATTATATATGAAAAGTAAAGAAGCTTTTATTTACGTTTAAAAATTAGTACATACAAGAACTGGGAGAGTTCCTGTGATAAAGAATTATTGGAATTTAAATGTGCTAAGTGTCCATAATTCTTTTTGATATAAGAAAAATGGAGCCATTCTAATCTAACTTAATGGATCATAAATGCATAATATTGTGGATCACCCTGGATTTTACCTGCTAAGTGATTAGTCCCTCAAATATCAAAGACCTAATGTTTGAAATAAGATGAAATGAAAAAATTAATATTTGATCTGTTACATATACCTTTATGCATTATACTGATATATATAATTCACTTCATTCATATACACATCAGTTTCTTATTCAATAATAGAATATCAGAAGAGTTAGTTTGGTTATATTAAACTATGTTTAACTTTTTATCATAAAAAGGGAAATTATTCATAACTATTTCATTATGAATAATTATTAATTTTTTAAAAGATAAACTTTGAGATTCCAAAAAGTTCTGTAAACTATTTCAGCTTTTGAGAATTTTAATATTTTACTTGTAAAAACTTATGTTGATTAATATTTTCAAACTTTGTGCCAATAAAATCAATATTAAGTCACTGTTCACATTAATTATTCTTTGCTTATTGCTTGTTGATTTTATTTGTACCCTTGTTTTATTGCTGCAGCTTGTCCCATCGTGGACTTTGTGTCATAAAACCTAACCAATTTGTTTTTATTATAATTTGTAAGTTCACTTTTTAAGTATATACAAGACAAATAATTTAATATTTTCTATTTAATTTCTTGTTTTTAAGTACTAAACTGTGTTAAATTTATTAAGCATTTATAAATTCTTCATTGACGTAATTAATTACATGAACCAACATATGATTTTTATGTTTACATTTGTAGCCAACACCTTCTGCTAAGCCTAAACCTGTCAGTGCTGAGAGCACACCTGCAAAGCCTAATAATATTATCCCTTCTAATTTCATTGAAAGTAGGAAACAAGTATTCGGAACTAATACAGAATCCTCAAATAACTCGGCTCAAAAAGTTCCATCTCCAGCTGTTCGAAGATCGGCTCGTACATTTGGAAGTAAGTTGTTAAATAGGCTAGCATTCATAATTCAGTAGTATTTTTATTTAAAAATTAATTACTAGGGAAATTAATTTTAATTAGTATACTGTATTGTATATTCGTATTAATTCCTACTTTGCAGATTGAAACAATGAAAGCTTAAAGTATGTTTTAAATGTATTTTATATCATTTAGAAATTTTCAAATTTTAAATTTATATTCAATATCAAATTTTCTAAGTTTTCCAAGAGTTTTTTTAATGTGCGAGATACTTGGAAACTTCATTAAACATTCTTTGTTTAGAAAAGATATTTTATTTTCTTTCAGTTATAAAATAGAGACGTAATTACTAAAATATAAAATACAAGTTATTCAAATGTTTAAAAGATATTTATCGCTTTACAGACAGGTAACTTGAAAATTATATATTTTGAGCTAAAACATTTTAACATATTGAAGAAAAAAATTATTTCTAGAAATTATTTACACATATATATGTGTGTGTCATTAACATCTAATAAATCTCAAGTAGCTTGAAACATCAGTAGCGAACAATTTCGTATTAAATATTCAAATCAGTAATTAGTGAAACTGTCATTTGCAGAATTATGACAGTTGCTTATGACATTCCACAATAAATCTCACCTCATTGGGCAGTGGAGAATGAGATGGAGAAATCTGCTTTGTTCTGGTGCTGAATCATCTAATGTTGCCTCACATCTATGTACCTTAGCCTTCCAGTATTTTGATCTTGTTGATGACTTATTTGAAGAAGTAATTACTGCTAGTACTTTTGCACAACGTGTCTGTGAGATTTAGTTAGTGACCTATTGCTTGGTTTGCCTATCCAGCTTCAGATTCCGAGTGTAATCATATTTGAAATCTTCTAATTGATTATAAGATTCTAAAAATCATAATGGCATTATTTGTTTTCAGTGAATCCCTTGAACAATAAGAAAATACGAACATTTTGCAATTGTTATTTTTATACCAAACAAGTTCCAATGTAAAAATGTTATCTATGATTGGAATTAGCATTCATTTGCTTTGAAAATTTAATCACTTAAATACTTCATATATAGTAATTTGCATACAAAATTTTAAAAAATGGAATACTTTTTTTGAATATGCTTTTTTTCTTTGAAAAAAATGCATATGTTATAATTTGTTATAAGTTTAAAATTTGAAGTTATGGATTTTTATTTATGGATATTGTAATATTGAACTCCTATAAAGAGGTCTTGTCTGTAAAGGGAGTAAAATATATTCTTTTAACTAAGGTTAAACCAAGGTACAGCTCAAAGATACTGTTAATAGCAGTAAAGGTATTTTTTATTTATTATCTAACAAACTTTTTCTTGTCTTCATAAAATGAAATACATAAAAACTTAAATTTAGTTGGATATTTTACTACGAGAAAAAAGTGTATATCAAACAGTTCATCATAAAATAATGCAGTTTTCAGACAACATTGAACACTTCATGATAAAAAAAAATCTTTGTACACAGATAAAGCTGCATGAAAGTTTTTAATAGTTCATTTAGTGATCACCACCTGGATGTGCTCAGAGCTAGTCATATTCATTAGAAGCATTAAAATGCCAGAAAAAGAAAATTTTCTATTTGTAGTTTTAAAGTAGGAGAAGAATATTAAATATATCAAAATGTTTTTAAAATTTATTTTGAGGATCCTAAGTGATTCAAAACAATGTTTATATATTTTTTAATAATTTTTTGAATGCTTAGTACTATAGAGATGCTTGAAGATATAGTAATTTAATAAATTCTGTAAGTAATTTATCTAGTGAATTCTGGAACACTTGAGATATTAGTAAAAATTAAATTATATTATTTTTGAAAAAAGTGGAGATCTTTTTTTTTAAATTTTTTAGTTGTACATTTTTATAATCTTACCTCTAATAAAAACTTCGAAATGATTCTTGATTAATAAAGATTAAAAGACATGATAAATTAACCAGATGTCTTTATGAATCTCAATTTCTTAGAATTCAATTTCTCAAATTTACTATCCTTAATTGTTTATAAGCATCGAAAATCTTCCAAAATTAAAATAAAAAAGATAAAAAGTTTTTGAGAGACATTAATTGAAATCTTGGTGCATCTATTACTAGTTCTTCTTATATATATTAATGTGGACAGTATTTTAGCTATTCCAGACTTTAGTGCAAAATATCAACTGTATTAAATATTTTTATGCTGTAGAATGACTAATTTTCCTTTCATCAAATTGTAAATTATCACTATTCAATATATTTAATGTGAATATATCACTGATTTTTATGCTGTAAGTATAAAGAAATCACCCTGTTAATCTTGTTTTAAAAAGTTTCATATATATTTGATATATGTGTGTTATGCAGAATATATATATGTATAGGGTAGATGACATAAAAATACTTTTATTTCACATAAGAGTTCATGAAATGAATATAAAGTATTCACTGAAAGTCATTCTTATCTTCCTTTTTTTTTTTTTTGGAAAATAGAGAATATTAACTATTTTTTATTTTTATTTCGGACTAATGATGTCGATGCCAGTTATTTAAGTAATGATAATATGTATATATACATTAAAATAATTTTATGATTGTGAAAAAATAAGACAATTTTATGTAAATTGCACAATAAAAGTTTTTTTTAAAAAAAAAGAGTTATAGAATAAAAATAAAGAGGTATATATTAAAAATAGAGGTATTCCATTACTATTCGGTAAATATTTTCACATAAAACAATTACCGAATAGTAATGGAATAGTTAGTTATATTGCCTGCAGATTCTTCAGCTGTTCCATGGGTTTGAATCATACTTTCCATTTGGATATTTGTAATAGTTTCAGAATCTACTTTAAGTTGTAGCCCTCAGTTTAGTTAGCTCTCATGTGCAAAAATTCATTTTTGAATAACAGACAAGCTAATCACATAAAACAATTATATTAAATCAAAAATCATTCTTATTTGTGAAAGGAATAACATGAAAGATCTATCACTAGATTCACAGGTTTTTGGATCTTGTGCCAGAAAATCCAACCTACCACTAGATTTACAGACAGGATTATTGGCAAATTAAATATAATCAGATTAATTTATATTCATTTACTTGTGGATATGTTTATCAAATCATTAGATTTTTGAACAGGTATTAAGATTCTTATTGAAGTATAAAATTTGGGGTAATTTACATCAGAGTTTTAAAATAAGTGCTCTTTTATTTATTTGAATTTTTGGAGACAAAATATATTTATAGTTTACAACTAAACAATTGTAAAGCTTAAAAATTTCATATTACATTTGTTTTAGTGCGTGTGTCAAAGTTTCGTCATTTAAATGGCAATATATTTCCAAAGGAGTGCCATATTACAGATTTACCTACTTTAACTAGAACCATTCCTGGAGAATGTAATGGCTTTGATGCAAATGAAAAGAGAGTTGCTGTACCAGTGGGAGCAGCTGGAAATTTCTTGGCTGTTTTAGAGGTTAGGAAATCTTGTTTCTATATCTCTAATTTCCATATAATATTATAAGTGCTTTATTTCAACTCCATAAAATTTGTTTCCTGTATTTTCTAATTTTCTTTTTACTATGAATCATAGTTTTATGAAATGTATATTGTTCAACTGAAATATTGTTTGATAGCTGAAATTTGAATAATTTTACATTACCAGAATGAAAAATATTTACTTATAATCATTAAAAGGGTTATATTATTTATTAGAATTTATTTATTCTACTTGTATATTGCAAGCTGGTAGCTGAATGATTAACTCTTTGACCTTTAGGACTATAACTTGTTAGCTTAATTTCCATTTCATCTGTGAATGTGTGCAGGGGCTTAGAAACTATTTTAAATTGAAGGTTTGGGTAATTGTCAAGTGAAAACGAATATAACCTTTTCTTATAAAGGTAATATTTTAATAAAGTAAATTTCCAAGCAGAATTCAAGAATTTAAGGTATAAGGAGTAATTTTCAACAAATAAACTTCTTTGATGTGTGGTAAATCATTTATATTTTACAATGAAGAAACTTCTGAAAGATTTTATCTAGTTAAATAACATAAAGTAAAATATATATTTTATATACATTTGTTATTTTAATTTTA
The DNA here is from genome assembly GCA_037975125.1 of Latrodectus hesperus. Lineage (NCBI taxonomy): Eukaryota > Metazoa > Arthropoda > Arachnida > Araneae > Theridiidae > Latrodectus > Latrodectus hesperus. The sequence goes on along the minus strand of CM075856.1, from coordinate 46,419,800 downwards.
CCAGAGGGGATTTTAATGATATTTTATAATAAATTTCTGATATTCTTAATTATTTTTTATGTTTATTTTATGAAAATACAATAAATTATTCTTAGTTATTTATTAAAATTTCTTTTACAAATAGTTAGAAAAAACTGGCCGTGCTCCACCAGCCGCTGATATGTCTGGAGTTTTAACTGGAACAAGTATTATGGATTTTACTTGGGATCCTTTTGATTCTAGTCGCATTGCTGTTGGTAAAAACTTGTTTTATTTTTGGTTTAAATGTGTATATTTTGTCAAGTGAAATCAACGATTAATTTTTTTCTGCCTAAAATTGTTTTTCTATTATATTCTGTTCCTGACCCCAAAGCATAGGCCAGGCTGACATCCAAACTGTTACATATCTGGTAATTGGTTCAACAGTTCCTGGGTTCAAATCCCAACTGAGGCTTTTATTTTTGTAATGATTGGTATTCTAAATAGAATAATCGGCCTCTGTTTAATTGACTCTTTTGTGCAAAAAATAACTGTTTAAAAGCAAACCAAACCAGAAATTTAGGTTGATTTATTGTACAGCACTAAGCCTTCAGATTTAAGCTTATATACTTTAAAATTGTAACATTTTTTTGCTGCTAAATCTTAAGTTCAGATGCTTGTATTATAATTGTTCATAAAAGCATCTGAACTTAAGATATATTGTCAAGTGAAATCTTATATGTCAATCTTATATGATTTTTTACTAATGACAAGTTCACCGAACTAAAACTTATTGTTTTTAATCATGACATTGACATCCTGGGTATAGTGGAAAGTGGTGCCTCTACTCAACACCTTCACCGTTTGGGTTTGAGGGACTCTCCAATCTGCCCTTTTTGCGGACTAGAGGATATGACTGGTGACCACCTTTTCACTTGCCCTGGACTTTCGGACGTCGCAGATAGAAATTCTGCGGAAGATGACTTTTCATTCACCTCAAGATTGTATTGGGCTGCCCGACAGAGACTGATGGTTGAAAAACCAAGGTCGGGCATAGGATAAAAAAAAAAATATTGTTCATTAATTTATCCTTAAACATTTTTTAAAATAACTTTATCTTGTAAAATATTGTTCTATTCAGTATATTTTATTTTTAAAAATTATTAAATTATATGCTTTTCATTTATTTTGATATTCTTTGTAAAATGAATATGGGATTTAATTCTTGTATTTTTAAATGTTAATTTCATACTTAAATTTCTTGAATTTTTTGGAAATGTAATATTTGTATGATTTTTTATCCTTTTCTTAAAATAATTTTCAATACTCTTAGCTTGTGATACTGGTGATGTTCAGATTTGGGTCATTCCTAGTGATGGTTTGGATCAGAAGTTAGAAGAACCCACTATTTCATTCCGAGCTCATTCTGAGAAAGTGAATATAGTCAAATTTCATCCTTGTGCTGAGAATGTTCTTGCCACATCTTCATCTGATCTTACTATTCGAATATGGGATCTAGAAAGCCAAGAGGAGAAATATTGTCTGTCTGGGCATTCAGATCAGGTGAATGAAAAAAGCAAATCTTAATGTTTTAAGCTCTATGAATTCCATTATTTTACAGAAAACAAGTCATTTTTTATTCTTAATTTAATGCTCATCTTGACTGTTCTTCTTGACCTCAGAAAGTCTCCATATCCAGATGAAAGTTCATGGATGTATTCTTTAAAACTTTGGATTTATCAAAAAACAAACTGCCTGACCCATTAGGAAAAAGTGGAGTTCATCTCAAAAATGGGGAGGGGGGAGAAACTCAATCATGCCAGTCAAGAATGGAAAATATTTATATTTATCCACTTATATTTGACGTAATTGAAATGAATGGTATCATTGATCTTCTCTGACGGAGTCAGATCAGAGGAGAAATTATAGAAAGAATAACAGAGTATTTATTAACCTCATTAATAATATTCAATTCATTTAATAAATTTTAATATTAATATTTTATGATTTTCATTGTGTTTAATTATGCTAACTTTACAATCGCAAAACATTTTTTCCACTGTATTTATATAAATCAGTGTAAAAATATATCTAGTTTTTATAAATGAAAATTTTTAATTTTATTCTTAATGTTGCTTTTATTTTGAAAAAAATTATTTTTAATCCCCACTTTTCTGCATCAGCTGAAGTTTTATGCAATCTAATAATAATGTAACCAAAAAATTTATATATGTAATTAATTTGTTGCAAATTTCTCTTGAATTAATATTACAATTGTCTTCGTATATCTTTTTAAATGGAATATTTTTTTGTAAAATGTTCTATGATGTGAAATATATATTATAAACGTACTTATAACTTAACCTAATTTATAGTTAATAACTCTTCATCATTTTTTCATTAGATATTTAAATTTTTTTATTTAATTATACTTTTTTCTTTAGTTGTATTTTCTAATTTTTAGCTATATATATACTTTGATTGCATTCTTATTGAATAATGTTAACCATATGTATATGATACTAATGATTTTTAATCGAAACTTTTTATTTAATATATTTTGACAGTGACTGAACTATTTTAGATTTTAAATTTTTCTTGGAGTCCTGATGGTCGTTTCATAGCTTCAGTTGCCAAAGATCAGAGAGTTCATATTTATGACCCTCGTAATGCAGCTGGCCCAATCAAAGAAGGATCTGGTCCTCAGGGTACTCGAGGAGCACGAATAGTTTGGGTCCTTAATGGCACTTGTTTAGCAATTACTGGTTTCAGCAAGTAATTTTTCACTGTTTTACATTCATTTCTTTAAAAATATAATAAATAAATTGTATTTTAAAATAGTTTTCCGCAATGAAGTGTTTTAATGAGAATATATATATATTATTAAATTTCTAGGTATTTTTATGTAGGTATTTAAAAATAAATATAAGTAAAATAAAATATGATGTATTCAAATTAAAAATTAAATATTTTGTTGGTTTGAAATGACACAAATTTCAAAAGTTGGTCATTTTAGAAAATGTCTTTTACTCATTCAATTTGTCCATTTGTGATGAGAAAATCTAAATTTGAACTAAATCTCCCTCATTAATGTTCATATCGTAGGCCTAAAATTAAGTAATCGTGGCATATAAAAATGACTCCAAAAACCAGATTCACGAAAATAATTATTTTTTTCAATTATTTTTGTATGTCATCACTTTCCATCCTCATTCTAATTGAGGTTCTAGTCTCTACAGATGTCTTTTAAACTAACTTGAATTTAAATGTCATTTGAATTATCTTGTATCAGTTGAGTAATCTCTAAACTAAAGGGTATAAAACACCTAAAATATTTTATATTTCTTTTTTACCATCCCAAGCTAATAAGATTGAATTTTTTTTTAACTCTTCATTGGAATTCTTCATTAACTCTTCATTATTCATTTCATTTCAAACTAACATTAATCTTTTGTCATTTTTAATATTTTATATTTAATTTGCTTTCATACCACTCATGCCAGAGTGTGGTTAATCTTGGATCAAAGTGACATCTGGAGTGACACTGTACAACTCAGGTGTATGCATTAGTGATTATCTGTATGATGCGTGTAATACAAATCATTAATATTGCACTCATAGGGTATTTTAAGGGTTTCATTGTAAGTTATAAGAAAAATTTTCAGATTAACTGTTTCATGAATACTGGATCTTACTCAAGATTTATAAAAAAAGATTTTGGCATGAATTTGCCAAACATTTGCTTTAATTTAACAGTTGACTATTTGTAACGTTACAAAAAATTTTTAATTTTAAATTCTTGTTATATGTAATTAATATGTATATTTCATTTTATAATTAGATTATTCTTATAATGTAATTGTGTGTTTAGGGTTTCTGAGAGACAAATTTATCTATATGATTGCAAAGACATCACAAACCCCATTGGTTCAGTTGGATTAGATGTGAGTCCTGCAACATTGATTCCTCATTATGATGAAGATAGTTCTACATTGTTTTTATCCGGAAAAGTATGTCCTTAATTATATGAATAGTTTTTTATATTCATTTGCAATAAATAAGAAAACTTCAGTTTTGGTTGATTAGCATAATGTAACAAATTTTATGTTCTTGTATATAAATATACAGCTGATATCCCCTTAGGAAACTAACTTCATAAACTTAGAAATATTCCTTATAAACCTACCGTTAATTAACATAATAAATTTTATATTTAATTTCAGTGACTTATTTTATAGCATTTTAAATCATTTTTTATATTTTTGTCTATAAATTTAAAATGTTTTATGACTTTATGTTGAAATATATTTTAATATAAATATATTATGCATAATTGTTTTTAATTTTACACATTTTAAAAAATTAAAAAGGAATTTTTAAACCAAAATTATCTAGGATTTACAATTTTGATGAAAATTTCTTCCATTGTGAAATAACCATATTTAAAGAAAATTATTACTATTCCATTAATCAATTATTTTCAATAATGTTATGAATTATTTTCAATTAATTTTCCTTGATGGAGTATGTTTATTGATATTAAGGCTGTTATAAAAATTTACAAAAATTCAAATGAATTGACTAAAATGCTTAAAACATCAGCATTTAGTAATGAAATACTATATATTAAATGGATGAATGATTAAACTTGATATAATCATGTTTATGTAAAGTATTTTGTTTCAAAATACTGAAAAATGTGAGTTTAATTTTGATTGAGTTGAATAAAATATATAATGAATATATATTTTATTCAACTCAATCAAAATTAATGTATTATGTTAAAAGTAGGCAAGAGTATATTTAGTATTTATATTTGGAAGTATATATAAAGTGCTTGTAGGCATTAAAATTTATTTTGTAAACTATATTTAAGAAAGTGCTCTTTTTATTATTGATAAACTTAAATTTTCAGGGTGATTCAGTCATATTTGCATATGAAATAGCTGCTGATAGTCCATATTTTCATCCTTTGTCTCATTATAAATGCAACAACCCTCATCAAGCTCTATCGTTTCTTCACAAGTCTGTGTGCAATGTAAGAGAAGTGGAGTTTGCTAGAGCTGTGCGCCTTTCTGCATCAACAATAGAGCCAATTTCATTTCATGTTCCACGACTAAGGGTGAGATTTGTTTTAAAGGAATTACTTTTTTTAAATAAGTATTTAATTAAAAATGGAAAAAATTATTTAATTGTTTGCCTTTTCATAATATTTTTTGCAATATAAGTTAAAAATGTAATATATATACCATATATATATATTTATATTTATGTTTACTATATATTAATATAAATTATATTATGAAAATAATGGAAATTGCTCATTGGAAATTGCAAAAAAATAATGGAAATTGCTCAAAATAATAAATTGCTCATTATATTTACTATAAACATAACATGTTTATAGTAAATATAATGAATAATTTATGGCATTTCCATTATTTTCATAATATAATTTATATTAATTTATCAGATTGTGTTCTTTGAGCAGTTTAAATAACATTTATTAAGATTTAAAATGAAAATTGCATTAATTCTTTTTTTGTGCCATGCGTCCCTATTTGGTGTGCAAGGGAAAGGGCAAACAGAGATAGACAACATTTATTGACATGGTCTATGACTCATGTACAAGAGGCTGCGCTGCTATATTTTTCGAGATGGGGATTCATTACAGGCTGAAAGTTTGATTCTTTTCTCAAGTTTTACATCCAACCCTCATTTGGAATTCAAATCAGAATCCACTCATAATGAGAATCAAGAGTCATAACCAGCATGCAGGCTAGACAGTCAATTACATTAATCTAATTGTATTAACTGAATTTCAGTATTTATTTATATTATATAAAATATTGTTTCACTAATTACTAAAAAAAGTTTTTTTCTTTTTAGTAATTGGTCAATTTTAAAGTATCAAAATTCACATGTACAATCTTTTTTGTAATCATCTCTTCAAAATCCTTATGAAGTCTTAAAAATTTGCAAGAGAGAAATTGGTTTCTTGATTTCTCTCTCTTAAATTTGTAGTTATTCTATTCCTGTTTTGAGATGATAATCCAAAATTAATCAAATGTTTTATTTCAGCTTAAAATAATATATACGAGTATACCTTCAAATTTTTTTGTATTTCAGGTGTTTAGGAATTTGAGCAGATGTATGTTTAAAATTTTAAACACTTTTATTTTTCAGATCTTTTTAATATTTAATATGTTTAAAATATAGGAATGCTAATTTCACACATATTTTTATTAAGCTTGTAAAAACATAAAACTGTCATTTTTTCCAATTTTAGCTTGCATTTGTATACAATTTTTATCTTCTTTTTGGAATTAATTGAATTCAAGAACGTATTAACTTTGGAATATGCATTACATTATATTATATATTAATTATCTTATATTCACCTTACCAAATGAGTTTGACTATGATAAATTTTAATTGTTTTATCTAGTCTGAATATTTTCAAGATGATTTATTTCCACCTACTCGCAAAACATGGGAGCCTTCAATGACCAATACAGAATGGTTCTCTGGGATGAACCGAGAGCTGCAAATTATTAATCTGAAACCAGATGACATGTCACTTTGTAAGTGAATGCTAATTTTCATCATAAATTAAATGCTAACATTTAACTATTCAGTAGCCACAGTAAGTTATAGATTTTTTAGCAATAATAATAAAAATATTTTGTAAAGACACTGACCTAAAGTTCTGAAATGTTATAGTTGAATAACTTGTAAAAAATTGAAGTTTTTCATCGGTTTATTATATTTTATTTATTTGATTAATTTATTTAAATTCCTATGATAAATAGTGTCTCACTTGTTTGGAATAAATTTTTTTTCGTATCTTGAATAATTGTAGTTAATTTCATTAAATTTTTTATTAACTCATAGTTGGATTTAAAATGAAAAAGGCAGTGTTATTTGTACTGTAGAAGATTTTTAGAAACTTATAGGAGCCAGTAAAACAGTTCTGAAAATCGAAATTTTATAAAATAGAAAAATAAGCATTAGACCTTTTAAGTTATTTTATTTTTTCACTAAACTGTGCTCTCTTCATTAGTAAATTACTAAAAAACTAAACTCAGTGGCCCAATGACCCATTTGGGGAGCCGAAGCACTCAGTGTCCCCCCGCTTTTCTTTTTTTTTTTCCATGACAGAAGGACTTAGGGTGTGAAGTATATCTTGCTTAGAGTGTCAGCCCTATGTGGGATTCCTAGCGTTTAGTTCCAAATTGTGCTTGATACTCGGTTATATTAACCCACATGATAGCCAAAAGCATAAAAACTCAATATATCTCTTGAACGTTTCACAGCTTTGAAACTCCATTGTTTTTGCAGCTGTTTTACTCATACCTAACTGTTTTAGCTACCAAAATATATACTATTTCACCTTGGTGATTCTTATGTCAGAATTAATTCTCCAGTCACTCTATTATGTCGGCAATCCACTTCATATGTTAGCACCTTTTAGGAAGTTAAGAAAATGTGAGCCAAAGTTAGTATTTCTAAATAACAAATGGCAACACCACAGTGTTTCTTTTTCCATATAAGCAAATGCGTAGTAATATTTAAGGCAGAGGTATTCTCTTATAAGTAACCGATAGCAAGTTTGTCAAGTATGAGTTTAGGCATACAAATTTATGCTTAATATTGCTAACATTAATCTTTGCTTGGTTTATCATGAATGTAGCTTAGCAAAAATGTGTTTTCTCTGCCCATGTTTACCGTTCTTTATCGTTGTCTCGTGCCTCTCATGTTTGTAATACAGCTTTTCACTGATATGGAAATAAGTAGTTAATTCTTTAGTACTTATTTAAAGTAAATTGCTTGAACTTAGTTTATGCTGTCAGGGTTTTATATTATCTGTTTATTTCTAACACCAGTACACCATATTTTGAGGCTGTTTATTGCTATTAAACAGCTTTAATGCATGTTAACTTCAATTAAGCTATTCCTTTTTTATTAATATTTATAAATAGTTATGAAATAAATCTAATGTAGTTTTTAAGTCATGTAAGTGTTATTTCAACGCACACTTAGTTGTTGGTGTAAATATTTTACTCTGCTAATTTTAAGAGGTTTTTCTGTTTGTGGCTTACATTTTTTATCCCCCAACCCTATCACCCCAAAGAATTGACTATCTGTCAGTAGTCAGTTACACCATTGAAGGAAAGAGAGACAACCTTGCCCAGCTTGTGAGATTTAACCTTGGACCTATGCCCTTTGAGTGTAAAGTGCTGCCACTACACCACCAGGCTTCTAAGTGAAGTATCATAATAACAAAAAAAATTATATTTGGTACGGTTTACATGAGAAACATGCAAAATTGTTGTTTTCGTGTGCCAGCTAGGCTGGCAATATGGGGTGTGCTGCTCCACTTTTTCAAATGAACCATATTTTGGTGTAGAGTACAACTTCCTCAGTACACACATGCCATAGGGACCCGTTTATAGGGTAGGCAAACCATTTACAACACATTCATACACAGAAAGGACAAAGACAGGATAGATAGAGATTGTACATCTATGATTCGAACCCAGGACCTCCCTATTTGTAGTCAGGCACTCTGACCACTAGACAGGGCGGGTGGCAACATGCAAAGTAAAATGTACCTTTAAAAAAACTTTAATTTCATTTTATTTGTGGAAAATCAAGCAAAATGCATTTTTTTAAACTAAAATTTTAAAAGATTACTTTTTCTTTTTTTTTTGAATGTAGAACATTTTTGTTCTCAAAGTAGCTCAATCTTGTTCCCGATTTATTTGTTTGGCAAACTCCCTGTATTACCTTTTTACTTTTTATTTGTTATTCAAAAGTTTTTTCCATTTTCGATCATTAAATTCTCAATACTTATGTATAAATTACATCCGAGTCCGTATTTACAGTCCTGAAATTAATATTCGAGCTGTTATTAGTTTCTGTGTCGAAAGTCATAAATGATAAACTCATCCTCAGTCAAATCTACAGGTAGATATTTTTAGCTTACTAGTTTCTTTAATAAAGCCTGCTTGCCAAAATGACATTGATTTTTCTGCAACATTATTCTAAGCATAGATTGACCCTACATTGTGCCTAAGATATCAATTTCAAAAGGCAATTGCAATCCATAATTATTAATCTTTGTCTAAATACTGATATTTACAGTTGAAGAGGTTGATTATATTCTGGAGTACAGGCTATAAAACATCTCCTACGAATTAGGCTGGAGAAATAGCTGAAAAAATCCAAGATTTCAATGTCAGCTTTTTGGTTATCTAATATTTGAAGAATGTAGGATTTTTCGTTAAAAATGTCCACCTGAGTTTCTCAATAAATTTTAAAAGAAATAATAATAAAATGAACACAAATAAAAGTAATGCAAAAATGAGTTAGCAAAAAAGATTTTTCAAAATTTTAATTCATAAATAGGAATTAAATTTATTATTGTGTGTATGGGAGCATGTTAGGGACCGGCTGCTTGTTCATAAAATCATGAATATTTGTACATTTGTAGTTTGTAAAAACATGTTTGCTGTGTTTGTATTACATTTTTTATTTCTTATCTGATCATTAAAATAGTCAATAATTTAAATTTTTATTTCTTGAATGAAAAATATTTTTTCATGTAAGTCACATAAAAATCACTACTTTGCAATTTAACTGCAGTATGTTATTAAAAGATAGCATGTTTTACCGAAAACAATGTATCAGCTATTACTGAAACTAAAAGGCTTTAATACTGGTAGAATTTTATATTGAATTGCCTTTATTCTTGAGTAATGACCATTACAATGATACTGATGTGGAAGTGACTTCATTATAATTGCTAGCTAGGCAACTCTAAACCTGAAGCCATTTACTGTAATTATTTATTAGGGAATGTAATCTTTACTAAAATTCATGAATTCGAATATACCACTTATTGATAACATACATAACAAATTTTAAATTCAATAATTATACTATTAAATGATTGTTAATTGTATTGTTAAATAAGTAAAATTGCTAGATTTTAAAATGTTGAAAGCATGTAAAAATATTTCATACATTGTAAAAAATGAAACATTTATGTATTTTTCATTGACAATGATACAAAGTCTGTACTTAAGGTTTAAGTTTTCCATGATTAATTTTTTTTTATAAGATTCAATTTTTAATGCAGGAATAAACCTTAAGAGTGATCCATTTAAACTGTAGTTCCTTGTTAATTTATACTACAATATATAATCAGTTACAAAACTAAGTCTAAAAACAAATCCATCTAAAATGTTACTAGAACTTTAGTTTTTATATTTTATTTTTGTTGCCATTATTTTTATTTTAGACATTATTGTGAACAATTTATTTATTTTTGAAATTAAAGAACCAAAGAATTTCAATTAGCATACATTATTTGTTATAAGATTTGTGTTTTATAATGTATCATTTTCCTTAAATTTTATTATTTTGCCATTATTTAAAAAAAAAAAAATTAGAAGTTGACATGTATTTTTAACTGAGAAGTTTTCTGAAAACTAACAAGCAATATGATTGATAATGTTTCTTAACTTTAATTGTGTTCCTCCTTTTTATAATGTATAGTTAAAATAGTTATATATTGCTTTCAGTAAGTGAAGCTCCTCCACCTGTTAAAGCTACAAGTAATAAACCATCTGACACCACTCCTAATATTGTGTTTGAGGGAGAAGTTGTATTGCAAAGCTCTTTAGCCTTTCTTCAGAATACCAAAGAAAAAGAAGAGAAAGTAAATGTTTTTTTTATCATGCATATTTATGTGAAAAATATGTTCCGAAGCAATTTCAATCTTATTGAGGAAAAATTTTAAAAATCTCTTTGATTGAGCATAATTATTTATAAAATCTTTAATTCGAACTGATTTTTTTTTCAATCTCTTAAAAGTTTTTGTGATGTGTGTATTATCTACTGTAATTTAATGATTTAATTTATAGCTATATACACTCCCAAAAGTTAATCATGAAGATGTAAAATGCAAAAAAATCAACAAATACTGCTTTGATCGGCACAAAATTCAGCAGGAAAGTGGCATATATATTTATGCATAAAATAAAATCAATAATTATATACAGAAATGAAAACAATATTAAATTTTTGTAAGTTATCAGATAATGACTTATTGAAGATTTAAACAAAATTATGTATAAAGTAAAAATAAACAGCATAAAATGAAAAAAGGACATTAATAGGATATATGATCCCCCCTCATCTGTATACAAAGTTTACAACTTTTGATCATGCTTTCAATTATGTGGTCAACCACCACAGAATTAAGCAATAGCCATTCTTGTAGAACAGTTTCCAGCTCAATAAGCTGGAGGTGAGAAACGTGAAGATACAGCACAGTCAAGAGCATACCAAAGATTTTCAATGGGATTAAGGTAGTGTGAATATGCTGTCCACACCTTACGCACAATCCCTTCACTCTCCAGGCAGTCACTGAAGATGTCCACTCTATGGGGACGTGTGTTATTGTCCATTAAAAAAAAGTAGTGCCAACTGCTGCAGCGTACAATCTCACAAGGGGTTCCAGGACTTCATATCGATTCTGGACAGCCATCACAGAACCCCATTTAAAAGATGTGCAGGTCGGTGCGGTAGCCTAATGAAATCCTGCCCACACAATAATGCTTCCACCTCGGAATGTGTTATGTTTTGTGGCCGATTGTGTGTACCTTGTTCATACTATATCCTTATACGCTTGTCATCTGGCTCAAGAGCAAATCTTGACTCATCAGTAAGCATGACATTGCCCTTGACACAGTCCAATTAACATGTTCCCGGCACCTTTTAATCGTGCCCCTCTTGATTGGACGGATAGACAAACACAAACTAGAGGTACCCGGGCATACAGTCTACTCATATGTAATCTTCAGCATACAGTAGCTCCAGATATCACTATATATATATATATATATATATATATATATATATATATATATATATATATATATATATATATATATATATATATATATGTATATATATACTTACACTTATATTATTTAAATATTTAAGTACCCTACTTTGGACCAGTAATAAGCCAAGCTGGCAGCCGAATGGTTAGCGCTTTTGTCTTCGATTCAACAGTTTGTGGGTTCGAATCCCACCTTGGGCATGGATGTTTGTAGTGGTTCGGAATCCACTTTAAACTATAGGTCCTGGTCTAATTAGCCCTCGTGTGCAAAAAATGACCATTGAGCGACAAACAAACAAACAAACAAATTTGACCAGTAATAGGACTGTTCCTTTTGTAATGTCTTGGATCCAATTGCAGAAACAATCCAAAATCAGACAAACTTAAATTAGTTCTATTTTATCCTACTGTTATTTTAGAGCAAAAGTACTTTCTTGAATACAATAAACTGTAAAAATGAAAGATTTATAAAAGGGAATTAAGAAAATAAATGTTTCTAGATAGACTGAGGAATTTCCTTCTAAATAAGAATGCATAGATCAGTCAGCAAAACATTTCCTATGTGTTTATCAGAAGTCTACAAGTATATTGATTAATTTAGGGGTGAAATATTAAAAGTACTGTTATGAGAAAGAAAATTGTGAAACTTATATAAGTTATAAAAATGTTTTGTTCAGAAATCCATCTATATTGGTTTACATTTAAAGCAGAATCTTGATCGTGATTGCAACAATTTAGGCAACTATTACTTGCATGGATTTATTTTAACAAATGTTAATCTGTAATTATTTTGATTGGAATTATTGCTTGAATTTTTATTAACATAATTTTTAGTTCTTAATTATAGAATATTTTGATACTAAAATTACTGGTGAAAACTATTTAAAATATTTTTATCCAATGTATAATTTTGAAAATGACATTTTATATTTTTATTTAATTGATTACTAACTTTAAAAAAACACCATGTGAAGCAAATGTAAACTGTAAACTTCATGTGTTTTAATGTCAATAATCTTAGCAAATAAAATATACTTGACAAAGGATTTTTTGCTAAATATTCATTATAAATATTTTATATATTATAAATTTAAGTAAATTTTTAGTGTAAACATCAGTTACAGACAATATAGGCATTTGCGTGTACTAGCTGCAGCATTATAAAATACAAATAGTGGATTATTATTTGTGTTTCTTTTTTATATATTAAACTTTTAATACTAAACTAAAATAGTGTGGAAATTAATTTTTAATAGATTAATATTCTGTTACAAATCTCAGTTGGCTTGATGTATAAAACTTATTGGTAATTGTTAATTTTTTTTATAAAAGCCAGATAAGTATATTTTCACTTAAAACAATTATGAGAGAAATATTTAAAGAAATTTAATAAAATTTAAAAAAGTAATGAAGTATTATATTTTGAAACAAAAGTTTTTCTTGAGACACTCTTGTAAAATTTGATCATGTTCAATAAATTTGTTAGTAATGAAATTATTTACCTTAAATTAAATTTGTTTATAATTGTCTACTGATCTTTTTAACGGAGAAATACAAGTAATTTAAAATAAATTATATTTGTTTTATTTGCTGATTGTACTAACTATTAACATTAAATAAATTCATACAGATATGAAATCTTTCAATTTCAAATAAATGTGAAAGATCGTATATAGTAAACAATTAAGTATTAGTTTTTAAGGCCTTTTTTTAAAATCATTCTTTAGATTATGCAGTCAATGTCTTCTAAATGTGAGCTTCAAGAAAATAGTTTACCACAAGAAGAATTTGAAGGAGTAGATCCTGATGAATGGGTAAGAAAGAGCATTATTCAAATATGATTATAAGCAAAAAATTGAGATAGTGCTTAGTTTATAGTAACAATCCAATTAGCTCTTGTGTGCAAAAGATGAAATTGAGTGATCAAGAAAACCAATTCGTTTTTGATAGCAAAAGTGAAGTTCTAAAATGAGTTGCTTTCTGAAAGAACATTCTTTTATTTTATAAAACAAATTACTAATTTTTAAACATTAGTAAATTCTTTTTCCATTTTGATTAAACAATGTTTTTTCAGGAAAATGTTTACGGAAATCAATTTTCTTACATTTGCTTCCTGATCTGTATTTTCCTCAATTCAGTAGTTTATGTGTTCACATAGTATCTTGTTAAATATTTTTTGTAGTAGAATTGACTCTACTTTAAGTCACATAAATCTCAGTCAAATTAGCCTCCCCTCCCACCTTTTATTCTTTCTTAAAGTAACCAGAGGACTACAAACTAATCTACCTTAACACTTTATCTTTTCTTTCAATTTAAGATTACACTCTTTCGTGGTATCTTCTACAGTTATTCGAAATTTATTTTCAAATTAATAATTTTCAAATAAATTTCCAATAATATTTTATTGAAATTTTAAAAATGCTATATCTCATATTTTACTAAAAAAATATTTAAAGAATACTCTCTGTTTAACTTGGATGTAATAATATAAAATTTGCACATCACATTAAGAGTTAATTAAAATGTTAGGAATTGTTGTCTGTAAATATATATTTAAAAAATTAATGCTCAAAATTATCATTAATTTTGCGTTATAAACAATTTTCTGGTTTCTAATGCTGTTTCAAGAATATTTAGGAAAACACTCACAGAAATCTCCCTTAGAACTATGTCGAAAGGAAATTTTTAAAAGAAGTTAAACAGTTTGAATATGTATTATAATGTTTTACTGACATAGTCACTAAATAGTAGTTGACATAATTGTCACTATAAAATAGTTTCAAAAATTTAAACTTATGGAAATCTTCATAATATTTGTTACTCAAATACAATGTTGGATAAGATACGCAGCTAATTTTTTTAACTGTGAATAATATTATTATATCAATAATATATGAAGTACTTGGTTATCAAAACTTACACTTATTAGTAAACTAGGGAAATGATCTTTATTTAGAATAGGAATTGATTATTTTAATCAATAAAAAATTATTTCAAATTTTGTAAATTATTAAACATAAAATTATTTTTCCTGAATATTTAAACTTTGGGAAAACTGCCATTAATAGGATAGTTTGAATGTATTTATTAATAGTATACTGTTAATAAATAATAGAAAGGGGATTAGTATTATTTAAATGTGGTCCCTGATTTCAACTTTCTACTTCAATTAAAATAAATAAACAAACAACACGTCATCAAATTTATTGATTGAATTAAAGACTATGAGTAAAGAAGTTTTATACAATCTTTTAAAAATTTTATACAATCTTTTATTTTCCTTATATAAACCTTACAATATGGACCATAACTTTTGATACACAAAATGATTAAGATAAACAGGTATTCCAGATTACAAGAGATGTCAAATAGTTGAAAAAATATTATTTAAAGTTAACATTTAACATTTTTAAAAATTATACTTTTTTACTGATGTTACAAATGTTAAATAGTAGTATATAAAAGATGTGTTTCTTTTCTGTATGAATCTGATAGAGAATAATCTCCCTTCTCTTATTTTTTCCCTTGTTTATCAGAAGACTAAATTGATTGCTCTCTTTAGTTCAAATATATTAATGTTTGTGTTTTATTAAACTTCAGATATTTAAAATAATTTTTGATTTAAAAAATCAATATTCCTCATTTTGATGCTGTAAAAATTTTTATTATTGAATTGGAATTTCAGTAAATATTAAAAGATATTTGTTAATAAAAATGTTAGGGAAAAGTAAAGAAAGAGTAATATTTTCATTGCTTGATCAATTTACTTAAATTCTTGATTCATTTATTGAACAAGCAGCAGTTAATGTTATTTGATTAATCTTACATTTTTATAAAAATAAATCAAAATATGTTTTATAAAGAAAAATACTTTTTTATTTTTGGGTGTATCATTTTAATATAAACTAGATTTGTCTCTTCCACTGACAATAAAATATATTGCAGATTAGCAATGGATAACTATTGATTTATGTAACAATATATTATCAGATAAGTTTTAGATTAATTCATTTCTCTTTTGTAATGTAGGAGGAGGAAGAAAAAGAACATCTTCAAAAAGAGTTATGATTATTTTTCTGCTCATACATGCTCATAATTAAGTTTTAAGAAAACTGTTAGGATCTAGAAACCTGATATTTTATTACTTTTTGACGATTGATTTTTCGCATTCATTCTGAGATGTAAATATATATATGCCATATAATGAGAATTGAAATGTTATATTTGCTTATTTTTGTTATTTATAATTATTTTGTAGTCATGTTTTGTTAAAAAAAAATTTTTATACATGTATTAAATTTTTGCCAAAATTGCCGTACAAATGTTGCAATTTTTCCTTCTGACATTTTATTCTTCTAGCATTTTTACCTCTTGTATTTTTCCTGATCATTTTCTTTCCTAAAAGAATCACATTTTTGTATTTTCATATAATTCGAAATCTTATAACTATGAACATTATTTACTATTGTATATTTTTAATTTGAATGTTAAACAATTATTTAAAGCTTATAAAGCACAATTCCATTCATGTGACAATTCTTTTTTAAATTTTGACTATTTATTATGTATTTTGTATAATATTTATAATTTGTTATATCAAAACATTGTTTTTTTTTTTCAAGAATATTTATTATATTCTGATTTCTTGTTTATATCTGTGTGTAGTTTAGTTTCAAGTGATTGTTATTAATTGATGAAACTTCAATCAAAAACTTATTTGTGATTTTGCGTGCTTCCTTTATTTTTTTAATTTATGCATGACAAATTACATTTATAATATTCAGTATTATCTTATAATATATTATTTTAAGACCTGGTAATATTGCAAATTTCTTTGCATGTTATTTGGTGAAACAGGATGTATGTATATCTGTCCTTAATTCTTTCATCATGTAATTACCTAAAATAAGGATTTCACTTTTATATCACTGTAATAAATCAAAAGGTTGAACCTGAATTTTCCAGCTCAAATTTTTAATGATTTTTCTGGATTGTTTTTAATGCAATAAAATGTAAATGTTTGTGCTTTTATCTTACTCATGTAATATATGACTATATTGCTTGTAATAAGGAAACAAAATTTTTCTGGTTGCTTATTCGATTATTATTTTTAATAAAATTTTTTGCTTATAAAAATGTACTAATTACAAATATTTTCCTGTTTCTATAAATATATAAATTGAATATGAATTATTGACAAAAATTAACTGATTGAATGTTGTATATAAATTATTTAAATATTGTTCAAAATTCATAAATTCTTGAAATTAATAACTTTATCAATAATTTATTTAAGAATAATTAGAATAATTAGTTTTGCACTTAATTTAACAGAGTAAATAATTTCAAATTCTTAGAATTTGACTTATAAAATTATTCTACTTAACGTAGAAGCAATAATACAAAAAATTTCAGTTAAATAGTTATTGAAGCTGCTTTTGTAACAATAAAATGCAAATCTATGTACAATATTGCTATTAGGTATAATGCACTTTATGGCATTATTAAGCACATGTTTTTCCTTGGTAAAATGTGCATGTGAAGTTTTTTGCATGTAAATTTGTGAAAATGTTAGGAAATAAATTACTAAAATTAATATAAAAAATCACAAAACATTTCTCATCTGTTTTTAATGTGCTCAAATTTCTATTCTATAAATTATAGTTACTTTATATTAATCTTTGATTAAAAATACCAGATTATGTGCTACTTTCTTTCTCATATTTTTCTCATTTTCCAATTTTTATAAAACAGTGTCTTATTTTATAATTTGTGCAGTTTAATAATGCACATGAATTTATAATTATATTTCTATTTAATCTATATTACAAAACTCTTTTTAGAGACATTTCAGTTACATTTACTGTAATAAGAATTTTTTTTATATTTGTGTTTCTAAACATTTTCATTGATTGCATTATTGTGATAACTTATACATGAAACTATTTTTGAGAAATGGGAATTTTTATTGTAATTTGTGGAAAGATGAATTTTGAGTACTAGATAATACTTTATAATTTTGAAATAATAATGAAATATGAATAATCTTTAGATTTGCATATTCTAGAATGATATAAATTAAGTTTATATAAATTAAGTTTAGGAACTTTCTTGAACAACCATCTATAAAATTTTCCATATTCATAAACATATGTATTTGTTTATGACTAATATAAATAAATCAATTCTTTTGTGATTTAGAAATAAATTTTTATCATTTTGATATGAATAGGAAACAATGTAAAATTTATGAACTGTACTGCTGTGCAATCACATGTAGTTTTCAAAAAGAAAAAATATTTTAAATAGTATGTTTACATGTTGTGTAAATGAAAATAAAATTTTCTCACCCTTTTATCTGTCTTAATTCTTCTATTTTTTTTTATGCATTTTTCATAGAAATTACTCTGTGTTAAATAACAGGATCACATTGTATGTATACATTATCTTGAATATTTCTAATAGGCTATATAACTAAACACATTTATCAGTCTTCAATTTGAAAAAAAGTCAGTGAAAAAATGTGTTACAATATTAATTATGAATCAAACTCTTCAAAATTTCAGTGCCCTTGTGGAAGGCTGACCTCTTTAGATAGAAAAATTCAATTCTAATCATTGTTGAATTTTTCTGTGTAAGGTGATCAGCCCTTCATGTGACATGTTCAATTTCTATTTTGCCCAAGCGCAACTCAAAATGGGAAAATTTTTCAATTTTTCCTACATTGGATTTTAAACAAATATGATTCCTTATCTAAGAAAAATCCTCTGAAAGGCAATTTGTAGACTGAGCTGGTAACCAAATCCTTTGGAAACCATAGGTCCCACACTAATTAGCCCTTGTGTGCAAAAAATTATCTTTGACTGACAAACCAAGCAATAACTTGTGGTGGATAATCAAACTCTTAATTATATTCTTTAGCTCTGCAGGGGCAAAAATTTTCAAAAGTTAATAAAAACGAATTACTAAAAATATTGAAGCCTCCAAGAAATATGAAAATTTAATTGGAGATCTACAACAATGAAGGGATTACCTTATTTAGATCATAATTTTTGGGTTGGAAAATTATTGATACCATTGTAGATATTGTTAAACATTGAAAGATGTCACTTTTTTCCCTATGTGCATATCTTTCAAGAGCAGATTTTGTAAATCTCCTGTCTTGTTAGTGGGTTACCATGCTGGGACATTAATAGCTTAGATTTGCCAAAGAAAGCGATGGAATGTATCGTTTGTGGTAAAGCAGACCAGTTATTTTCTTCCAACGAGAGTTAATCTAAAACCTATAGCTTAAAGAAGACTTTTAGTTATTCAAACACCTACATATGAAAATTGAAGTGTCTTACAAACTATTAAATTGAAGACTAGAAAGCAAACAATTAACTTCCTAACTCGAAATGCATACATTCTCAAAGTGATTTCAATTGTAAATGTAATCTAAATGTTCCAATGTCTTGCTAAATGTCATGAAAAATTCCTGAAATTAGTGATACGAATATGCTATCATTAAGATTTTGTGCTTTACATTATTTCAACCTTTTTTTTTTAATGTAGATTTTTTCTTCATTTAATCTATTGGGAATTATTTTATGTTGTTTAATAAAATAAAACTTTCAATGTAACATGTAAAATTCTATAAATTGCAAAATTTAAAGCAAAATAAACTTTACATTTTATATTCATTGTTATGTATAATAATTTTTATCTCATTGTGAAATTCAAAACGAAACCTGAATCTTTATACAAATCTTTTGTTAAATTTATTACATTAAATTAATTAAATCAACCTTTCATTAGATCAATAAAGCTGAGCACCAAGCATGCTAGGAAACGTTGGGGGTTTCATGAAGACTGGTCATTTAACTGGAATATATACTTCACATCCCAGGGACCTCGATCAAGAAAACATATATGCACTGTAGGCCTTGGTGCACGTATGGGCTGTCGTGTCATTAAGTTTAGGTTTTGAATTGTCTGAGATTTGTAAGACTTGTTCAAAAATGTGCTCATGTATTATAATTTTAATATAGTAGACTATTTCATTGTTGAATATATTTAAAAGTTCGATTTAGGTTTAAAAATTATCATTAATTTAAAATTAACATCCAATATTATATTAAAGCAATACATATGATATGAATAAAGTTTTTAAGGCGTTATTTTTTTTAAAAAAATTTGCATAAGTGAATAAAAATATTTCAAATATTATAATTAGCCATGTATTGCAAAGCTGTGTAATTTTGGTGAAAAAAATTTCAACACAAAGCTTAAAATAAAATGCTTTGCTTACATTTATATTTTATGGCACAATAAACAATTTTGGATTGCCTTCACAGAATTTGTTTTAGAGTGTGTGAAAGAAGACCAAGATTGAATTTGTTATACTAACTTTTTATAGTGCTGAAAGATGTTGCTTTATCATCTGTATATGTAATCCAGTTCTTCGAAGCTATGTTACCTTGATAATCAACACCAAAGACATGAAAAATTATCGTACAAAAATGTTCAAGACTCGATACCATTTCTTGTCGGAGGTGAGTTTAATTTTACCTTAAGCACAAATCACGCAAAAATGGCAAGTTATTAAAAATTTATACTTAAAAATATTAAATTATCATTCGGAAACTTCAACTGTTGCCCAGCAATATCTACTGTTGCTAAACACAAATATAAATAGCAATCTTCATATTGGAGTAAATGTAAAAAATACTTGGCTAAAATTTTATTAAAAACTTACGAAATTATTCATGCATGTTTCCTCATTCAAAATTATCCATGATTGTATAGATAATATGGAAATGAAATATTCCGTTAAGAAAAATATATATCGCCAGTTTCATGTAACCCATTTTATTTATTATTAATTAGCCTATAAAAACAATCATTCTGAAGCTAGAATATTTTGAAAAACAGTTATTATTCAAAATTTTAAAAAATATTGCCCTAGCCTATCCTCTCCACATCAGACATTAAAAAATATTGAATAAAATACCTGGCTATAACAAATTTTATTGGAAACCTATGAAGTTTTTTTAAGTGAATGTATACATTCAATCATTAAGAGTTGTCTTGTTGATAAATTAAATTCTGAAATGTGTATAAAAAATTGCTTTGCCACCTATTAATCAAATATTTAAATGGTTGCAATACATGCATCTTTTTTCACTAAAAAGTTTTTAATATACTTTTAAAAAATTGTAAAACAAATTTTGAAGTTATTTTCAAAAAACGATGATTATCTAGCTACATTAAAGGTAAAACAGGTGAGAGGAAAACATATGGTTGAAATTAAATATGTTGAATACTTATGGATTGAAGAAACTCCCATAACATGATTTTTGTCAGATTTAAATATTCAGGTAAAAGTAAATGATTTGGAAAGAGTCCTTTATTCAATTTTATGCATCAATGATATACTACAAAAGAAATCTTTAACCTGTTGTTCTCCATTAAATTTGTACCGGGAAGAAAAATAAGGCGTTTTTTATACAAAAACAGTAGCATGAAGATAAAATAATTAAATTTGAAAGTAGCTTCAAGATTTTGAACCCAGGTATGCTCGACAGCGTAAAGACAGAAGACCGTCGTAAGGCATTTTGACATTTACCTCGTAAGACTTTTTTTACGTAATTGGCTTCCAAGAAGACTTTTCATAGAACAAGGAAAAAAGTGGGTAGTATTCTCGTTTCGCAAGGAAAGAAACCCATAAATCTCCTAAAAACCCATCCTTATAGGCATGCGTACAGATGGCAAAAGTGTGTTACCTATCTCCTCATTGTTAACTAGTGGAAGGCATCGAATTCGAGACATGATTTGAAAAATGTTATGCTATGGTGAGCCTGAAGTTTGGAGGTTCATAAGGATGTGAAATGAATAGAAGCTATTGTCATCCTTAGCAGTTAAAACTTTCCTTACCTGGTGCGGCATGAATTTATTTTATTTATTACATTACATATATATTCAGACTTATATGCTTGATTCTGGAGATCCGCTTCTAAGTCTTCGTCGATAATAGACAAATAGCACAATGACAGATGTACAACCACAGAAGGATAACGAAGAAAACACCCAGGGCCACGGTGTGAATCGAACCCACACTCCTACGCTCCTAAGAGATTAGCAGAGTGATATTTTGACCACTCAGCCACGGAGCGCCCTTGTGAGACATGAAGTCGAACTTAGATGACAGATGGCCAACTCACTCCATGCTGTTTCAGTGCTACACTTCATTAACCATAGTAGATGGAGAGTGGTGGCGATACAGTTTCTCAGCAATCCATGACCAGATGATTATAGCTAATGAGAGGTGTAGGGAGAATGCAGGATAAAACAACAATCGAATCCTTTTGCATCCAGAAAAGTCAGAACAGGATGTGCCACATGGCCTCTTGTATAATCTTTTCCAAAATATGTCACGAATGTAAGATACAACAATTAACCTTGAGAAGTCAAAAAATATACCGATTGCTATTCAATTTACCATTGATCGGAGCTAGAGAAGTGCGTGTCGAGTACTTAATGATTTTCCATGCCATCGTACCATGTCAATTGGGCGTATGACAATACTGAATGTAATCAATCAATCAATGATCTTTTTGGAGCCTCTAATCACATACATGGCTATCAAAATGTATGAGGTAGGTAATTTTAGCGTTGGATATTAATATATCTTATAAAGACCTTTGCAAAACCTAAGAGCTATGGCCCTTAGGCTGTCTTATTGTCGAAATGTCATCACTTTGGGCTTACTGTGTCTTTATGATACTCTCTTCGGAGCTAAAAGTACAAGCTTCGATATCAGTCACTATGAGCAATAGAGGATAGATATTTGTTTCTGTTTGCTACATGCTCATATATAGAAGTGGGTGCTTAGGAATTTTTCTTATTTGCTCTCTTGCGACAAATATGAACATTTTTCTTAAAACTCCTAACCAAAAATTTTCTAAAAATTGAAATGTATTTAGATATATTTGCAGGACAGAACTATATTATGAAAGTTGTATTAAATTTATTAAAATTATTTCCGAAAAAATGCACAAAAACTGAATCATTTGAAATAAAAATTTTATTTAGTGAATACTGTTATTTATGCAGACCATGCTGATTTTTCAATAAGAAATCATTAAAAAAAAATAAATAAATAAATAAAAAATAAAAAAAACAGTAGATTTTTTTATTCTAGCCACTGGTTATATAATTAAAAAATAGGAAAAAATCTTGTAGCATTTTCAATGTAAATTAACAATTATTTTCTCAACCATGATAAACGCCAAGATTTAATGTTTTTCTTACTTGATTAAATGATCAATTACATTATTATTCCCCATTTTTCACAAGCAGTTATTTATTTTTATTAATCTGAAAATCTTCCTTTAAATTTTTCTATCAAAATTTAATAAATTGCATTCATTATTACTTTGTCGAATTCCAACCATATGCTATTACAGGTCTGGTGATAGTTTAATAAATCTTCATTTTAATTTCTTTAGTAATAAACTTTTTAAGTGAGTATTAGCGTTAATACTAGGATTTAATTTATTTTCGAATCTTGGAACTGATTTCTTCAGAAATTTCATATAATAATAATCGCCTTTTAAAGGAAATTAATTTAGTCATTTTTCTTCTTAAAATCACAATTGATAAAAAGATGATAATATTGAGTATGAGTGTAATATGTTGACAAGCACCATTAGCAATAACAGCAAAGATTTATTGAACCATAAGAAATATAATTTTATAATGAAGGAAGCATAGCACTGAAGGAAAACAGAAGTTAGAAAAAATGCTTCGATGCTGTTAAAGCACAAATAAAATTCACTTCGATATTGGACGAAGGTTGCAAAAAGTATGAGCAAAAAAAAAGAAAATAATTTTTACTATACAAGATCAAACATCTGTTGGGGTTTAGTAAGCAGTGGATAAAATTACTGTGGTACCATTAAGTAGCATTAAATTCAAATATTATCTTGATAAAAACGACATATTAAGGAAAAAAGACATTCCGTTAATCATAAAATAATATAAATCTACTCTTTTATCCCCTTCTAATAGTAAAATAATTTTAAAAAAAATGATACATTTAGTGAAATACATTCTTTAGTAAAGCATGAATTTCAATAGACATCAAGAATAACATGTGAAAATTAAAATCATATTTCGTGGGAGAATTATGTTTGTTATGATGAATGAACATAAAAACTATGACATAAATACTCACTAATTACTTTTGCATAAATTTCTTTCAGGTTTAGTTACTCCAAAAGTTTTAATTTTTTAATAATTAGCTATTGTCCTGAAAGCATTCATATTTACTCTCCTTATATTCTAAACACGAATAATACATGCAAAAAATAAGGTTAGTTAAAATATAACTCATGTTAAAATGTAAAAAAAAAATACGTCATTAATTTTATCCAATTAGCATTTTTGATGACAAATGTAGGACTTAAGTAAATTTTTATACATTAATAAATATGTGCGATTTGATAAATTAATATTTAATTAAAAATTACATTTCATCATAAACTACGTACAAATTTCGACTTTTTTCTATAAATGCAAATTTATTACACACCCACATATATATGTATAAAATATAAATCAAGTTTACATTGCCTTATATGTAATTTAACTCTATTTGTTTTAAACTAAACGTAAATAAAGTGAACAGATATTAATACTGACCTTTATTTTTCACTCTATCAATCTAAAATAACTCTACAAATTCCTGAGGAAAACAAAACAAAGCAAAATACAAACAACCATGAGTAAGACTGAAATTCATACGAGCTTTTCATAATTTAGTTTTAGAAGAAATGAGTCGGTATAAGCTATTTTAGAATGCTCATTTTAATTTACTGCGCAACATCATTGCATAATATTTTAGTATGAATTTCAGTAGTACCGTTGTTTCAAGCATTAAAAAGTAAATGATTGCTTATCTAAACGTATTTAAGAAATAAAATATATTTTCTCGTGACCTAAAATGAAATACAGGCAACTTTCATTTTCTAACATTCTATTTCCGCTAATTTTGCTACTTCAAAAATCTCTAAAAATGTAGTATTTTTAATTTTTGTTAATAACAAAAACCATTTGCTTCCATACAAAACGTTCATTTTCTACAATGGGACTGCAAGAGAGCATGGAAAACAATGGCCACAAATAATAAACGATTTTGAAATTCCGTTTAGAAAGTATGACTGGGGAAATAAATAATGAATGAGTTGAATATAAAAGAGACAATAGTAAAAATTATTAATAAGTTGAATAAATCTCATTCAGTGCTGTCAATCAAATATTTTATAGAACAACAAAGAAAATAAGAAAAAAAGCCAATAATAATAATAATAGATTTTGATAATAATAGACTTTGACAGTGAAAATTATGTATGAAAGCTTCATGCATTTTTATAAATTCATGTTTTTCATAGAAGAATGTATTTCCAATAAAGAAGTTATGCATTAAGAGCATAAAGTGATTTTAAACAGCACTGCATGTTATAGTAATTTTTAAAAATATGTTAAGGATTAGTTAAAAAGGAGCTTTCTTCAACTAACTCATAATAAGTTTATAAATTAAATTCTTTAAAGAATTTATAAAAATGTTTCGTTAATTTTACTATGAAAAATAAATATTTAAGATAATGTTTTTGGTATATATTTTTCCATATTTCTATTTTCGGAGACTCAATCTTTGCACACTTCAAGGAACTATTTTTATGTGCAAATTTCGATGTGGTCCTATTGTAAAATCACTGTGTAAATTGAAATACATAATACACACTTTCAAAGAATAACCATTATAATTATCTTTTATTTGTGGCTGCCATATTTATTGAAGCAAGAAAGCTCATCACAAAACATAAATTATAAAGTATTGCTTTGTTGTTACTTATGACATTTGGACAAGCCAAGCCCGCTAGAGCAGCAAGAAGGTGAAAGTACGACTTTTTTCAAAACTCCTCCGATAGATGGCCTCACCAGAGAATTCACTTCCTCAATTTTGGGATTGATCATGAGGGGAAGGAAATTTTCTTCTGATCATTACACCCATAGTAACTGCTCAATGACCGACCTCAGAACTTTCGATTCCCCAGATTTAAAGAGCACCTACATTGCATGTACTCGATGGGTCTTTGGCGGCATTGGAAATCGAACCACGCTTAATAAATATTATTGCAAATAGAATTGTAATCTATAAAATGAATGTATCAACATATAATGTAATAATCATAATCTTTATAATGTAAACGGGTTCTTACTATACATAAACATGTATTGACTACTCATTTTAATCAACACTATTCTCAAGAATTTTCTATACCAGGAAAAGTCTATCAGTTCTCTATCAAATGATGCACATCACTCAGATGTCCGGCAAAGGATATCCGAGTTATATTTTAATGCAAGTGATATTTCCTTGCACTCTGTAATTTATATGCTAGACAGCCACCCCTATAATGTATAGATTAAATTAGATGAAAAGATAAGGATTTGAAAACTACACACGAATTTGTTTACATATGCATTTTCATGTTAACTACGTGATTTATTTTATAGGATTTTTCATTTTTTAAAATTGATTTTTAAACATTACTCCGTACAAAAATTAGAAACAAAAGTTAAATATGAATTCAATAAATTTTCGATACTGGAGTAGATTGCTATTTCTTTGATGTAATCTTTTCTTTCCCTTTTAATTTAAAATTTATTTTTTCTGTATTTAAAATAGTTTATTTTCAAAAACAGTTTTAAAAAACTGATTTTTTCTTGATTACAGGTAGAATTGAAGCTTTGTTTTAGTGGGGATATTTTAAAGTTATTTCCGCTTTTTTATATGAACCGTAAATAAAAATTACACCAAGACAGAAACTATCTAAATAGTTTGCAAAATTCATGGAAAATTCAATATTAACATTTTAATTAGTATTATCTAATTATTACATATAACATGCTTCATTCGTTTTTTATTCCTTGATAGAAATGTAAATGAAAATTAAACGACTTTATCTATTCTAAAATATACTACTCTAATGTAATTGCTATAATTATTCTATTAAACTTCAACATATTGATTTAAAGATAGAAAAAATTGATTGAAGCTAGAAAAAAATGCAAATTTATTACTGTGCGAAAATAAATTGAATATCAAAATTTTCTGTATTTTTATTTATATTGGTATATGTTATCATTCTTGTTAGATAAAATTTGATTTCTTAAATATGGATTATTACAAATTATGAAAATTTTAAATGAATGACAATTTTTATAAAAAATTTAATCTCAGTCCACCTATTGATAAGCATTTGGTTAAGTAATTAGCAAAATTAAGCACTTTTTTGGAAATAAGAAAGCAACTATATCTAGATGAAAGAATTTTGCCTTATAGAAACACCTTCATTCACCACATTTTGCCAATTCCCTGTCTAGTGGTCAGAGTGCCTGAATGCGGATAGGGAGGTCCTTATTTCGAATCTCAGTTCCAGCATGGATGTACTTTCTCTCTCTGTCTATCCTGTCTTTGTTCTTTCTTTCTATGAATGGGTTGTGAATGGTTGCCTCCTCTACAAACGGATTCATATGGCTTGTGTGTACTGAGGAAGTCGGATTCCACACCAAAATATGATTCGGTTGGAAAAGTGGAGCAGCGCACCCCATAATGCCAGCCTAGCTGGCACAAGACAACAACATTAATCACACTTTACAGCTACTGTTATTTAACTAAATGCATGGGATTTAGCAGTTGTTGAAAAAATGAATTATTATTCCAATTTTTAAAGTTAGCTAATGACTGCAATTTCTCTTATTTTTCAAATTGTAAATGACATAAAACAAGTATTATGCACTATTTCAAATTATAAAATTTTTATAATGGGCATCAGCAAGCATCGTTTGTGATCTTTCGTCAGGAATTGGATTAAATTTTGTACACAAACAGTATGCCGCCTGTCATGTTGAAAAAGCCGGTCGTTCCTGTACCTTCTGTTCCAGAGCCGGCTGTAGAGGTGATATAATATTTTAAAATAATTTGGAAAACCTCTTATTAATTCATTGATTTTGTTTCGTTTTTTAAAAAATAAAACGGTAATATTAAATATATGTATTTCTTTCTCTATTCTAGCCAATTCAGCCAACCTCTGTAATAGTGATCCATCCTGGATCTATGTATTTAAGGATTGGAAGGGCATCTGAAGCTTTTCCCAAAGTTTTTCCTCATGTTATTGCTCGTCGTAACCGGCTTGGACCTTCTCCTATCCACAGAGATCCCACATTAATACCGTTGATTAATTTGGTAATTTTATGTTCCTTGACATTTATTGAAATTTCCTTTTCAAATCGTTCAATATCATACCCTTTCCTATGAAGTCTGATAAAACAAGCTTTTTTATTCTTCTTTGGTTATTATAAATATATATAAGTGCAATAAGAATTATTATCTTTGATTATTGAAGTAGTAAAAAAGCTAGTATGGAAGAATTTCATACATAATCGCATTATACCAAATGAGGTAAAAATTTACTGTACGGTCTCCTTGGCGAAATTTTAAAAAAGTCGCCAAGGGTGATCGTATGACGAACTTCCGATCGGGAAAAAACGGCGGGAGGAAAATGGCTGAAATGGGACAAATATTTCATTCATTGTTGGTATCTGACAATATGCTCAACTAATTTTTCAAAATTAACAAAAAACACAGATTTATAGATTTTAAACATCAATAGTAGAATAATAAAGTTGATAAATTATCCATAAAATATTTAGATTAAATTTTATATTAATGAATTTAAATCGGTAAATATTCATGAGAAATTAATGACAAATAGGATTGCCAAAATACTAGTTTGCCGAGTTTCCAGGAAAAATGTTCGCCAAATTTTGCGCTAATAAAACGCACTGAAGGTGACCATACAGGTATATAATTATAAAAATATATATAATTATTTAAGAATCAAATTATAGAAAGTATTTTTATATATTAAGTTATAAAGAAACTTAATTTCAGCATTTTCAGATCTTTTTTAAGAAGAAGAGCAACAGGATTGAAATTATTTCATGTTCTTCAGCTCTACAAACCTTAGTGTATTTTAGCTTTTTCCATATTTCTTTTCCACATTTCTCTTTGCCCATATCTCTTTTTATTAGTTCGTTATTTTAATCTTCTTTATAGTCTTCAACCACATCAACCTTCCTCTTTTCCAAATAATGTACAATTTTCATAACATGATTTCTTATGATGTTTTTGTTTTTTTAATTCTTTTCATGTGTCCTAATCATTGAATTATTTTAATTCTCTTATGTAGATTCTATAATTTTTGCTGTTTATAATTATATTTTTGTCTCCTTTCATTATTTATTTTCTTTAGTGATTCCATGATTTTCTAATGATCCTACATTCAAATTTAATATATTCCCCAATTTGTTTGATAACACTCAGATTTCAAACCCATAAAACTTGGTGTGATTAAGTGTTATTATCTTCCTACCATATTTTCAATTTATTGTTTCTTGATATTAGATTATTTTTTATAATTTTATTATTTTCATACATTGCTTTATTTCCAATTTGCATTTCTCATTGAAGCAATTCTAAATTTTATTTGTATTTTCCAAATGAGTAAAAATATGTATACTTTTTAGAATTTCATCATCAGTGTTTAATCTTTATTTTCTTTCTTCATATTTTGATATAATTATGAATTTTGCTTAGTTCTGATTAATATCTCAACCTATTTAATTTGCTTTCCCCTCTTTTTTTGCTTAATGTTTTTGCTAGCTGCATTAAATTATTTAGTTCTTGCAAGTATTGCAATATTATCTGCTTATGCACAGGTTTGTGTTCATATGGCAAATAGTTCCATTTTGTCTGTATGGAGCTTTGAATAGCACATCTTATAACAAGTAATCCTGCTCAATGTATTTGTTGAATTTTAAATGTTTTTCAGTTTTCTCAGGTATATTTATACTGGTTTGGGTTTTTTTTTCATTGTTATTTTCATAAGCTTTGTTGGCATTTTTATTTGCATATTCTTCAGTTTTCTTCTAAGAATATTGAGCCCTAGCAGCTCAGTAACTCCATGTTACTTTCTGTAAGATCAGCAAAGTGTTGTTTGCTAAAAGCATTTGCTGTTGTTTTCTAAAAGTGGTAATTGGGATGGAGAGCATATTGTTTCTCTCTTTTTGTCAACATTCTTAAGTGTTTCTTTGGACAATGTGAAGAGGGCACATTTTATTCTCTTATTTTGCCTTAACAAAATGATGTTAAGCCCTAGCTAGGTCTTCTGAAAGTTTACACATTAATATTGAGTTGGCAACTAAGTAATTGCAGATTTCACTCATAGATGGCTTCAGTTGAATTTTTAAGTTTGCTGACGTAGTACAAATGTAAAACACATTTTATCATTTGATAGTTGCCAATTCAGCTATCAATCAGTAAAAAACGTTTTTTGATCGGTTGCGTAGTTTTCGTTTGGCGTTCGTTGAATAATGGAAAATCAAAAGGAACATTTTCGTCATATTTTGCTTTTCTATTTCCACAAAGGGAAAAATGCATTGCAAGCTTATAAAAAGTTATGTGCTGTTTATGGTGACGAAGCCTTTAAAGAATGGCAGTGTCAAAATTGGTTTGCCAAATTTCATTCTGGTGATTTTTTACTCAAAGATGAAAAACATTCTGCTCGTCTAGTTGAAGTTGATGACGACCTAATCAAAGCAATAATCGATTTTGATCGTCACAAGCTGAAAATATCATGGAGCAGGTCAGGTGAACCAACTCAAAAAACATCAAAAGCTAGTGGGTAAACACAAGAGATGCAGCCAAATGGCTCTGACAAGACTACGAAGTGGCCACCTGCTTGTACTCAGAGACACGTCTCTAGTATCAAGGTCTACCCTCTCTGTCCCAAATGTCGAGTGGTTCAGGCCTCCCCATCTCACATTTTTCAGTGCATTGGGTGTGAGAGAGAAGACATGGAACTGAGACCGGAGTTGGTGCTTGAGAGAATGACTATTTTTGGATTCATGGGGCTGGTGTGATGATACAGTCACGCCAGTCGGGGATAAGCAACAACAACATTAAAAGCTGATATTCTTCAAAAGGTTTTGTTATCAGTTTGGTGGGATTACAAAGGAAGTGTCTACTTTGAACTCTTACCACCCAACCGAATGATCAATTCTTGAACAACTAACAAAATTAAACAATGCAGTTGAAGAAAAGCGGCCCGAATTGACAAACTGAAAAGTTGTTGTATTCCATCATGACAATGCAAGGCCACACACATCGTTGGTCACTCGACAAAAATTATTGGAGCTTGGTTATGATGTTTTTCCACATCCACCATATAGCCCTGACCTTGCACCATCTGATTACTTTTTGTTTCAATCTTTACAAAACTCCTTGAATGGTAAAAATTTCAATAATGATGATGTCAAATCGTACCTGATTCAGTTTTTTGCTAATAAAAACCATAAATTTTATGAACGTGGGATTATGATGCTGCCTAAAAGATGGCAAAAGGTCATTGATCAAAAATGGGCAATACATTACAGAATAAAGTTATTTAGTTCCATGAAAAAATTTTCTTTGATTTTCTAAAATAAATCCGCAATTACTTAGTTGCTAACCCAATAATTAATGATGAATATATATTCATTATATATCAAGATAAAGTTGATTTAATTTTCTTCAATTCCAAGTATTCTACATGTTTCTATATGTATATTATTATGATATTATTATGTGGGAATATTGTGCCTTTGACATGAATTTTATTTTTAATGGTGATTTGTGTGTCCTAAAATGTTGTCATTTTTTATATATTGTAAATTTTTTGTGACACCTTTCAAACTTTCTTTTCTAATTTTTCTATTAATCTCATTGGTGATTATTTTTATACTACACATTTTTTAGTGCTTTGCACATTAAAGATATTTTACAATACTTCATAAAAATCCTGTTCCTTTGCTTTTTTTTTCCTTAGTTGGTGCATATACTAAAATATTATTTTTAAACCTTCCTTATAATTTGGTTTTATACTTTCTTTTATTAATAGTCACATATTTAATTAAACAGTTAGCACTTTTCTTTTGAAACCATAAAACCTATCCCAAATTGTAATAGATATTTATTAATATGTATCCAGGTTTATAAATTCTATCTTTCTTTTTACATCAAGTTTTCTTTATTGTAGCTCTAGGTATATATAAGCATCTCATCTACTGTTTCTCAAGATATTTTTCTTTGATTGTATGATCTATTGATTGAAGATTCCTTATTTATCATGTTAAAATCTCTTTTCTGCCTATTCCAAATCATTTTCTGGGAATGTCCATATTACTACATTTTAAAACTCCATTATATTAGTGGTTCTTTTAGAATAGAGTTGCCAACTCTCAGTTTAAAGGACCAGTGTCCTCTTAGTTATTGCCCACCCAACCTTTTCATCTTTAGTCTGGAGCTAAAGTCTCTGTTGGCATAACTGATATGATCAATAACACTATATAACACAGTATAAATATAGCAATAAAGTAATAATTTCACTATGGGCATTTACAATACTATCGAGAAAAGATAAAATTTTTTTAAATATTAAAAAATTCCATTTATTTTCAATTTTTTTAAGAATTAAGTACTTCAATTCTTAATTCATAGTCACCTTAAATTCATGAATTGTACTTGATATTGATTGGTAATCAATTGATAATTTTAAGAACTGAAAAAGTTTTTTAAAGGAAAAATTAATATACTTATGAGCTATCTAAGTTGACAACATAAAAAAAATAGTGTAAAATAGTTGATTGATGATAAAACCTTTTAGATTTTTAAAAGTAAATTTTTTTAATGTTATAAAGTTTTCTGGATATAAATAGAATACATATTTTTTTCTAAACATGAGTCTTGAAAAAATAATATATAAATAAAAATTAATTTTAAACTTTATATTTAGTGAAAATCTTTTGCATCCTATCTATGCATTAGAAAAGGAAAGACTTGATTTGAATTTCTAGAATAATGAGGAATGTTACCAATACTTTATTATTTTGAAACTTATTTTCAACATCTAATATAGTCATATAATTTTCAATATGTTAGGAATTTATTAAATTTTTTTAAGTTTTCAATTATTATTTATTTGTATGTGAATTCAGAATATAAAACTTTAAATATATATATAAATATGTTCTCCATTCTGAGTAAAAAATACTGATAAAATTATTTTTTCATGTATTTTAATTAATTAATTTATTTATTATTTTTTTAATTTTTATTTAACTTCATATTTTATGTTTTGTTTGTTCACAATTCATATATATAGTTTCATTTTTTACACTTCTCCAAAACATTTTTTATGGTAGTTACCATATTTAGAGTAAAATTAAACTTGTAAGTGAATTAAAAAAAATTCTCTGATACATTATGTTCAAGATTAATTAATTTATATTTTGTGTCTTTATTTAATTTTCTCTCTTTTTGGGGTGCAATAGAATTTAGAAATTATACGCTGCTTTTTGTCATGATGTAATACAGAGGCTTATCATTCATGGATGTTGAATTATATTTAGGGAATTCTGTTGCATATTGCTTTTTACACAAGATTTTGATAATGCTAGATTGCTTTAATATGTCATGGGTGAGGAAACTGAAAATTCTTAATGATTATCCCTAGTACATGGTTTGTACAATAATGTAATTGTACACATTGTTTCTGTGCACTATATTGTGCATAGTAATTTTTGTGTTAGCATATTTATTAAAATGTTTTATCTCTTGTTAATTTTTATAAAGTTTTATTTATAAAAATTATTGTAGAATTCAATGACCAAATATTTTATTGAGCAGTTATAATCTAATGAAATTTTCTTTCAACACTATCTTATTTTATAATAATATGCACATTCTCTGAATTTGTAGTATATGAAAATGATTTGATGTTTGATTCCTCAAAGGAAGTTCTTTTGTGGAATCTCTAAAATTTGTTATCTAAGGTATGTTTTTTGTTTTGTTGGAATCTTTCAAGTTGGAACTTATTTGCTTTATTTTAATTCAAACCTATATTGAATTCAGTTTAAATATTTGCTAAAAATATATTTTTAATTTTGAAGTATGTATGACTCTTATTTAAAAATATTATGATAATTTGGTAACACTAGAAAATAATTTTAATTTGATTGATCATAAAATTTTTTAATTTAATATCATCACTTTTCTAGATTTTTTAAATATTATACTTTTTTCCATCTGTTATATTAAAAAGACTGCAAAATTTTTGAGGTAATTAATGTCTACTTTTATTTAAAAATATTGAAAATAATTTTATTATCTTGAGTTACTGTTTTGGTGTTGGTGAATTTAAATTTATTCTATTCAATAATGAAGTTACCTATAAGATTTTTTAAATTTAATTAATAAGTTCAATACTTAAAATAACTATTCTAAATATGACTTGTTGTTTAAACAAAATTGTTTTAAATTTCATGAATACTTTTATGATAAATGTTTGAAATGAAGAAAATACGTTTTTAAAACTTTCCATTTGATAATTTTCAGAGTTCACTTTGTTTAGTTAGAACTTACTAGTTATTTAATAATTAATATTATTAGATTAAAAATTCTTAATAATTAAAAATATTTAGTTGAATT
This sequence comes from Latrodectus hesperus, assembly GCA_037975125.1. Lineage (NCBI taxonomy): Eukaryota > Metazoa > Arthropoda > Arachnida > Araneae > Theridiidae > Latrodectus > Latrodectus hesperus. The sequence goes on along the minus strand of CM075856.1, from coordinate 46,385,292 downwards.
TAAAAAATCTTTAAATTGCTTTTGTCAAAATAAAAAACTGAATATCTTATGATTCAAAATAATTTAAATTCATCCTATTTTAGTAATACACCAAATAAATACAGTAAAAAAAATTTGTGAAAAATATCAGTATTTTGCTAAAGATTTACAGATTTTATATGCAAATCTAGCAAGAGATGTGGATATTTGAAAATTTTTTGTTTGTAAAATACATATCATAATTTGATATAATTTTAATTTGGTAAAATTTTTTCAGTCTCAAGAACTGAAATCTTCACTGCATGAAATACAAAATGCAATTAGTACAGTCTTAGCCTCATGTCTGACAAGAGAAGGGAGACTAAGATATTCAGTTCCACTGAATCTTGTAAGTATCATGCTTTTGAATAATAGATAATTTTTTTGATGTTAAGTAGAAGTTAAATAGAAATTATCATAGTAAAAATTTTAAAGGAAATGTATTAATCATAGATTTTAGAAACTAAATCATTTATCAGTAATGCCAACAAATGAATTTTTGATATTTTCTTAAGTAAAGAAACTATAGGTTTTATTAAAAGCTTTGTTAAAATATAACTATTTTTTTTATAAAAATATTTGTTCATATTTATAGACTTTTTCCTAGGTATATTATGTGAAGATTATAATTAGTGTAGCCATTAAATTCAATCTTGTTAAACAGTCACTTTGTTGCCTTTTTTCATCAAATTTTCCAAATAATATTTAATATGGAGTTGAACTAAATCAAATATAAACTTTATCCATGAAGTATTACTCAATCAGTTAATGTGTTCTTTCTATAATATTACATTATACCTAAGCATATATTTTATAATATAAATTTGCTAAACATACAATAGTATATTTTATGTCAAGAGCAACAGAAAGAATTTCAATGAACAGATTGTAAATTTATAAAATTTTTGTGCTAATCACATAAAGGAATAAATTGTTTCTAAATATGTAATTTTCTAAAACAAATCATCCATATATTGGTGAATTAAGCATACTTAATGTACAAATTCATCCTTTCCAAACCAGTCATTATTTGCATGCACATAAAAAAAAAAGAAAATAATCATGCAATCTCACTGTATTTTTTGAAAATTTCTTTAAACTGTCTTCAGTGTACATCTTTCCTAACATCTTAGTTGTACATTAAGTATGTATTACAATAAGCATTACAATACATTAAGTATTACAATACATTTTATTTTCATTAAGACAGAGAAACAATGTGTAATAAAACACTTAAATTATAGATGAACCTTTTATCTTTGAGGTTGTAAAATTCAAATGCTTGAACTGTCAAAAGAATACAGAACTCCCAAATCTCATTATGCATATTATTCATGGTCATGGATAATCTGATAAAAGCATTCTTTGTCGAAAAAGCTTACAATAAAGTTTTGAAAGATAACATAGTTTATGGTTTGTAAAATAAATGATGTGGATAATGCTTAAAACTTTCTTGACTCTGATTTACTTCAACCATAATTATTTTTGACCAATTTTACTTTCAATAGTGGATTTCTCTTCTGTGAAGGATATTACACTTATCTTGCATCATCTTGCTTTTATCTGAATTGTTTTGTTCTGTAAATGTTCCTTTATCACGTGTAAGCAGAAATGCTTAAGTTACGCAGAAGATTTTAAACTAAAAGTTATAGAGAAGGCAAATTAAAAAAGGCAACAAACGTGCTAATTTATAGTGAAAAACAAAGCATGTATAGTACAAAAGAATTCAATTTGTAGTTCAAAATTCGATTTCTTTCATCTAATTATCAAAGAAACGTTTTAGATTAAAACACGTATAACTTTTTTTAAGAGTCATTAAAAATTAAAAAGTTATAAGCTCTTCTAGAATTTTCTCAGAATTATCAATTGGGTTCAGAGTAACAATTGAGATCTCAGTTTATCAGATTTAGTGATGAAGTGGATCCGAATAGCATCCAATCAAATGTTTTTCTTAAATGTTTCTTTCTATACAATTTATTATAATGGTAATGTATATAGTTTTATTTTCTCACATTATCAGCAGTGGATATTTTTGATTATTTGCCTGAAAAATTGCTGCATATTAAACATGTTTTTTCTTTACTTGAAAAAAGCGTTGGGGATAATACACAATTACAGATTTTATACAGGAAAATACAGTAGTAGTTCACTTTTGTGTACCTGTGTCAAAATCCAAATGCTGTGTTCAGATCTGCAATCAGATTGCATTGACATCCAAAACTGTTGTATGAAAATATCATTATGTAGTAAATGGCAATGTCTAGTTATATTTAAAGCATTTAGATTCATTTAAAAAAATAAAATGTATACTTTATTTTTAATTAGATGTAAAAAATGTCAAGCTAAATATTATATTTTATCTATTTCCTTATTCTTATAAAAATTAAAAGGGTAATGATTATTTTTATATGAGATGTTTGTACCATTAATTTGGTTGGCCAAATTTCTTATTCTTGTTTAAAATTTTATAAATTTTGTTATTTTTCTACTTGAGTGTGAAATACCTAATAATGTTATTGCTATTTCTTTATCACTATTATTATTCACAATATTTCTTTATCATTCTACATTTAATTGTGGTACTTTCAAAATTTTGTTGTATTCATAAAGGAAAATGATCTTGCATTTCATGTTATATATTTATTTTAGGTAACTGAACACAATTCTAAAGTAAGGCCTCAAATTTGTGGTAAAAGTGATCTTTCTTGGACAAATGTTGAAGAAAATCAAGATTTTGTAATTGGTGATGAAGTAAGAGTATTTTTGTTACAAAATGCTTTAATTATGTTTTCTTCTAAATCAAATAGTAAGTTTCTTAATGAACTGTATGTTTTTTAATATTTTTATTATTGATGATTGACATACTAATATCCACATGAGAAGAATTAAATTAGTTTATTATGAAAAGGGAACAGATATTGAAATTTTGTAAAAGAAAACAAATGATGACTTTCAGAGTCTTAGAATTTCAAAACATTTACTCTCTATATTTAAATATCTAATGTATAATTTTGAAATTTTAAAGGTTCTCAAATATTTTTTTATATTTGTGCATAAGTGATAATTTTTAAATATTTATACCTAAAATGTTTGAATTTTCTTTACAGGCACTATTTTTACAACCAGGTGAAAATTATAATGTTCATTGGCCTATCAGGAGAGGGCAGTTTAATATACATCCTGGAATTGGTGGCTCAATGAGTTCTGTATTGTCTGATTTAGAAGCAATATGGAGCACTGCTTGTCAAAAATTTTTAGATATTGATCCTAAAGACTTCAAAGTAATTATATATTTCATAAAATAATCTGAAAACTGAATATATTCTTCAAATGACCTAGATCTTTAAACCATTTATATTTATATATGTTAATTGCTATTTATATTTATATATGCTATGTATCTGCAAATTCTCCTAAACATTTATATTTTTTTAAAAGTTATTTTATTGACTTTTTTAGTGGAATAAATGTATTATATTTTTATAGACAAATTAAATTTTATTCATCCTTTAATATTTTTTAAATAAAGAAAAAATTATTAATTCTGTTATGTAAAATATATTTTGTTTGCTATAATCGCTGCTAATGATGAATTCTGAATTTGTTTTGACTATTATTAAGTGTATTTAGATAATGTATAAGGAATAATGTTCAATAATATACTAAATGAAATATTTCATTCCTAATAGTCAGAGAATGGGGAAAAAAGCTGTAGATATTTAGTTTGTTGTTGACAAATAAAAAGTAAGTAGTTAAAATTGCAAATCACATTAATTTTTTGTGGAATGGGAAGTGTGTGTATATATATATATATATATATATATATATATATATATATATATATATATATATATATATATATATATATATTATCCACTATATTTTATTTACAATGCAGAAAATAGATTTACAAAATAAAGCAGATTATTCAAGTACTTCATTATATTTTTCCCTTCAAGTATCTTTATTTCTTTTTGTTAGCAATCAAAGATAAGGCAAAATATTCTTATTTGTAGCTCTTTATTTCAAATTTTAATATCTTTATTTATAAAAATTAATTGAATATATATTTTAATGGCACAAGAACTATTATGTTTTACACTTTTTACTTATGACTAAGTATTTTATTTATTTTGAAAATGCTAAATCACTGAACAGGTGCGCTTGAATATTAGTATTTAGCTTAATAAATGTTTTGAAAAATATAATATGAATATCAAATCGTAATTTTAATTAAAAAATTATTAAAAATGTTGAAATTGAATTCAAGATTAAAATTCTCTTTAGTGAAATTTTTGTATTTGAAGGCTTAATGAATGAATGAAAGGGCAGCAAATTGTTAGATTTTCTCAAATGCATAACATTTATCTTAAAAAGGATAGATGGCAATTGTGAGTAACTAATTCCAGTATGAGAAAACTTGTAATTATTAAATAATTGTAGAAATTTTAGTTTATATAATAAACTTTTATAAAAGCTTTATACAATTTTGATTTGGTGATTTTATTTTCTAATCTAGTATATTTAAAATATAATTTAATTTAATCAATTGGTCTTTTAATTAAATATGTTTATTTCTTATATTAGGTTTTGCACATACTCTCTAGTAAAGTTATAAAAAATCCCAAAATTGTTTAATAAAATTATTGTAATTAAAATGAAGGATAAGCTTCCCAAAACCATATGTGTATTTAAAATGTATATTTATGATTTTTTTGATATCCCCTTTTTCTATAACTTATTAATCCTTTTATTATATATTGTCTCTTTATTAATGCTTTGAGTTATATTTTTTCAATATATTATATTAATGCTTTCAATTATATTTTGCCAATTGTCCTAATGGATAAATTTTGCAGTTGCTTAAAATAAACATGATGTGGATGTTGAATGCTTGGAGATGGTGAATACAACTAAAAGTTTTAATTCCAAAGTAGTTAATATAAGCGCATTTTATTTATTATTCAATCATGGATATTTTAAATAGGTGCTTAGGAAAATTTTTATTTTGGTGGGAACATTACAGATGCTATTAGTAAAACATTAGTATATTTTTCTTTGAATGTTCAAGCTTACCAGAAAATATTTTTAAATATTAATGAAAGATATATTCAAAAATTAAAGAAAATGCTTTGTTCGATTTAACATTATTTTCTAGTTTTGTAAATCTATTTATTTATATCTAATATAATACTTTAAACAATTTTTTAAATTCCATCATGTACTTTGAGGTACATAACAATAGTGAAAAAATTTTTAAGTTTGAAAATCTGAAATATTGTCATATAAATACATTAAAAACTAAATATTTTAATGTGTACTAGTTAATAAATGAAAATTATTAGATTAATAAAATATTAAGTAAAATAATAATTTTTTAATAAATTTTATAAGCTTCTATATGATTTTTCAATATTCAAAATTATCAACAATCTAATTCTTAAGTTTTGGAGACTATTCTAATACACATTTAACAACATTTTTTCTGATTTTTAGGCTACTTTAATCAAATAAGTTTTAATATTATTGTTTAAGATAATTAATTATAATTATAAGAAAATTAATTGTGTTAGCTTTAGTAGCACGCCATTTCTACTATTGTTTAGGGAATAAAACTTATAATGTATTTAAATTAAATGCGAATAAACTTGTGAAAAATTTTCATTTTTTTTAGTTTATTTCTTTGAAACTATTTTACTAGTGAAACTAGCTTTTTATGTGAAAAGCAAATTATTTGTACTTATAATATCTTTTTTATCACAAAATAACTGTTCTATTTCTAATTTGTATCTAAGTTTTTTTTTGGCGTTATATTCTTTATGAATTCTATAAAGGATTTACTCTACTTGTTTTTATTTTGGAGAAAAGTGTGTTGCTAGTTTATACATCCAACTTTATATGGATTAAAGATAGAAAATTGATTTCATTTTTAGTTTTAAGTTTTCTTTTTAATAGAAAAAAGCTTAATTTGGGCTTTGAGACAAATATAAATAATTAACCTTTTAGACAACAGAAATAAGGTTTTTCATTGTTTATTATTTTCATTGATTGTGTGCTTAACTTTGTAAAAGCTTAAGGAAAATTTTTATATAAAATTGACCCCACTTTATATATAGTTCTAAAATATTTCTAGTTTAATTCTGATTGATAAGTTTCTCTTAAGTACATAATTATTTTAAATTATCCTTTTTAAGTGAATCTCGATTATTTGAAACAAATACTCTATGTATTATTTAATGAAGTTAAGGTATTAAAATAAAACATTTTTATTATTTTATTTTAAAATTATTTTAATGCAGATTCTTTCAGTATTAAATATTATTATTATAATTTTAAATGTATTCATTATAAGGGAAATGAAATTTCACTCTTTTTAACTTTTATTTGGTAGAAAAAAACCAATTACTGTCTTTCATATTTTTCTGTTGAATTATAGTATGCAATTAGAAATTCCTGTTAAACTTTATTTCGACAAATAATTTTGTATTTTTAAAAAATTATTAAATAGGAAAAGAAAAAGCTCATGTTGATTAAAATATTTTTTGATCATGCATAAATATGTTTGCTCTAAAAAACTAGATTTGATTAAAATTATATTTTTTAAAGCATTAATATAATTAATGGAAACTAAAAATTAATATAATAAGTTGAATTTGTGCACCTATAACTTTCACAATGTTTTTTGTGTATACAGCATAACTAAATTTAGTTCATGAACATAAATGTATATGAAAATATGTTTTCTGTTAAATTCGTGTGCCTTTTAAAAATGCATAAAATATTTTAAAATCTTAAAACTTATAAATTAAATTATAATTTTTAACCATTTTTATTTTTAAATAAGCTTTTATGATTAATAATTAAGATTTTATTTCAAACAAGTTTGCACTTATTAAATATTTTAGTTTACGCATTTTCATAATTTTGCCATGTATATGTGAATTTTTAATACATATAAAGTATTCCTAATTTTTGCTTTTGAAAACTTAGCAGTTAATATTTTTTTGTTGATGTATAAAAACGTATAAAATTTTTTATTTTCTCTTTAAATCTAGTTAATGTGTTTTTTTTATCTCTTATTTAATAAAAATGAAATTTATACTATGAAAAACAATTGTGACAGGTAATGTCATGACATTTTTCAGATAATCCAAGTTATTACAGTCATCTGTATTTTGAGAAATGAAGAGTGTTTTTATACTTAGCAATTTTCAAACGGAAAAGGTCTAAAAATTTTCCTTGGAATTCTAAACTAATTAAAAATAATTGAACTGGCAGATGAATGATTACTGTTCTGCCTTTTTGTTCAGCAATTTGTATTTCCTGCCACTTGAACATGTTATGTAGGGGAAAGGGAACAATCATTGAGTCAAAAAAAAATTAAATGAAAATTTTTGTATTTAAATTAGTACTCATTCTTAAGGGAAAATTATAGGTTTGAATGATAGTCTAAATAAAACTAAGATTATGAAATGAAGGAAATTGTGTTATTTAGAATTACAAAATTAATAATTGAAAAGCTTATATGGATTTTATTATATGGTTTGAAATAAAGTTTTTATCTACAGTTTAAAAATTAAAAATAAATTAATTCCATTCAGATGTTTAATATTTATTATCTCCATAGTCTTACAGAGCTGTACTTGTGATACCAGATGTTTATAAAAGAGAACATGTGAAAGAAATGGTGAATTTACTATTAACTCGCCTTGGTTTTGCAAGTTGTTTTGTCCATTTGGTAATTTAAAATGTTATTTAATTTATTTTTATAGTATTCTGGAAATAATTTTCTGTTTCATAATAAAATATGAGCATATTTATATATTTTATTTTGAAAAACCTGTTATGAAGAAAAGTGCAGTTTTTAAATTATAGACAAGGCTAGTAATTTATTTTCATTCAAATTAGTTAAATATGTGGTGGATTAATTTCAAATTTAGTTCATAATTCTTATGAAATTTATACAATGTAAATATTTTTGTTACTATAACTATTTTTATTATTTGATATTTGATTTACTATATTTTTGTATTAAATACTGGATTTTAAATTGTTAAAAACATTTTCTTTTACATTGAGAAACTTAATTATTTTTAGTATGCTGATATATTACAATATTCAAACTCACTGTAATTTAATTGTGGCTCTCAATCCAAGAATAAAAAGGTAATACACAGAATTAAAAGTTTTTGCCCACTTGAACCTTTTTACAACAAGGATTTTATTAATCACACTATTCAATCTTTATGGACTCACTTTTTACTGCTTTCATATTCTTTTAGTTAACCTTATTAATTGTTTTGCCACCCTAAATTATTTTTTTATCAATATATCATATTTGCTGTTTTGGAATAAATATATATCAAGTAATGTTTCCAAATTTTTTAAATTATATGTGATGTTTAATGAATAATTTTAAAATCAATTTAAATATCACTTTATGTAAATTTAACAATACATTTATAAAGTGTTATTCTAGTTAATTTAAGTTATGTAGCAAGATAAAAAAAATCGTTATTTTTGGATAAAATATGTTCAAAATTTTTTTAAAGTTACTCTTTTTCTTGTTTAAAGGAATGATTTGAGAAAGTTAGAGAAATTTATAAATAATATAAACTTGAAGTAGAATTAATGTATTACTTAAAGCAGTTAAAAAATATCGCACTTTTTCAATTAAAAAATTATAAAGCTATTATTAAAAATGCTTTAAATGTCAACAAAGGAATATATTTATTTTTTTTCACAAAAGGGTGTCTCTACAATATGAATTAACAAATGATAAACTGTTATGTTTAGTTTTAATACCAAGCAGACGTTTTCTTGTCTATTTTACTTGAATATAGCAATGTTAATAATTGAAATGATCTATTGATGTAATTAAAAATATTTTTCATCAGCTTATTAATTGTTCATAAATTTATAAAATTTTCAATGAAGTGTATCATTTTTTAAAAATAGATTTGTGTTTTAGTTTGACTCTAAGTTTTTTCATGAAATCTTTTTTTATTTTTTAATTTAGTGTTTTTGATAGTTTGTGTGTGCTCACACTTTTATCTATTTATTTCTCTCTATTAGATATATACATACATTCATATCTACAAACTGACCAATGAATTAGAAACCTTTGAGATTTTCATTTAAATGCTTGTTAGGAATAAAGAACTAAATTTCCTTATGATTTGGGTTACACAATGCTGGTATAAGTAAGATGTAAGAGTAGATTGTAGATAAATGAAGTAAAATGGGAAAAATAAGAAGCTTTCGCAGTTTTATAAAGGGGTTATTGTTTGGAGCCCATTTATCAAAGGTCTAGATTTTGAAGAAAAAAAGCTCATAAAGTTCTCAGGCACAGAACTCATAAAGGTTCTTATCAGATTTTTAAATGTTAGTATCAGAACTCTGTTCTTGTTTAGAAGATGTAACTGCAACTTCAGAAAGTTTCCAGTTGGGTGCATCTCCAGTGTATTATATTGTAGAACAAGAATCAACTATACTTTATATCATAAAAATGCCCATCAAGGTATTTTCCTATAAATTTCAACTCAAACCAACTCATGCACAAAAAAAAAAAAAAAAAAAACTGTCAAAGATAGAAATGCATTGTTGATACCAATCAGAAGCACTTATTTCTGTTTCAAACATAAATTTCATTTACAATGCTGTCTGGAAAGAAAACACTGGGGATATGAAGAATAGAAATAGATAATGTATGTGTGGAATCTCACTACAGCTTATTTTGTTCTTTTGAAGATGTTAAATTCGTGAAGACTCCCTTGAAGTGCTGAATTTATCTTACCTTATTTACACTGAGCAGAGATCTAAAAGGAGTATCATGATATGGAATATATTCTGATGACACTGCTGCTGTACTCTAACTCAAGGTGTCTTACTCAGGGGTAAACAAAAATACATGAGGTGTTAGATATAGTAACAAATGAAGTGCTCCTCTACAATGCTGCTTTTTATACTTTGACAGAGACTAAGATTTCATGGACTGCAGCTATGTATTATTCTAGAAATGTTCAAAATTGATTCATTCAGTATTAGTTTGGTTTCTATCTCCTACCTTTATCACTTCCAGATTTTGGATATTAACTTCATAGAAAATGTGTAAGATGTGGTGAAACGATACATCTATCAGTACTCTTCTTTTTTAAAATAATGTAAAAGTTGCTCATCTGGACATTAATTTACTCCAGGAGCATATGAACTTGATGCTCAAACAAAATAATTGTTTTCCGTGCAAAAGGCTATCTAATAAAATTATGATCTTGGGTTTCTAATTCATTAGTATCTGTATATGTATAGATTATATCTATCTAAAAGTAAGTTTTATTTTTGTATAATGCTGTTGTCATCATAATGGTTATAATTCTCTTTTTCTAGGAATCTGTATGTGCTACATTTGGTGCTGGTGTAAGCTATGCATGTGTTGTTGATGTTGGAGATCAGAAAACAACAGTCTCTTGTGTGGAAGATGGAATTTCACATAAAAATACTAGGTTAGATTATTTTATAATAGAAGAATAAGATTTTAGAAAAAAGATTATTATTTCTATGGGGCTTTTAAATGAATAATATTCTACTTAACATTTATTATTTAATATATACTGTAAATTATTCAGGAGGGATATTTTGTGTGAGCTCTCATTTTTTATAAATTTCAATTTAGATATTTATTTCATGAATTTAAAATATTGAAAGAAGAACTTTTTGTTTACATTCATTTTATGAATGCCATAAAGTTTTTGGAGAAAAATTTCTGTATTGAAAATAAATCATCTGATTTTAATATGAATATTTTTCTTAAAGTTAGGTTTAATTTTTAAAGATTATCATAGTTTTGCTTTTGATTGAATTTTCTCAAATAATATTTATACTGTCTACCTGAAATCTTAAGCCAACATAGTGAAAATTATATTGTGCAGCTTTATTGAAGTTATTGTCATATATATATATATATATATATATATATATATATATATATATATATATATATATATATATATATATGACAATAACTTCAACAAAGCTGCACAGTATAATTTATATATATATATATATATTAAGTAATTTTTTTACAATATTACTGATATTTTTTTGATATATAAATATATATATGTAAGTCTTTATTGATAATAAATAGTGCTTTTTGTGTTATGACTTATGTTGCTTTTTTTATTATCTTTTTGTGTTATCATATTTATCTTATTGTGTTTGCAGGCTTAATATAAACTATGGTGGTAATGACATAACACGCTTGTTTCATTGGCTTCAAGGAAAATTAAGTTTTCCTTACAAGTGTTCGCCTGAACTTCCACTTGATTGTATGTTGATGCAAGAACTAAAAGAACGCTTATGTCATGTAAATTTGGTGTGTATGAAATTTTTTATTAACTTTTAAAATATATTATTGAATACTATTTCTTATCTGAACTAATGTTTTTAAATATGTTATGAAATTTTTGATAAAAAATCTATAATTTGTTAAATTAATTTCAAATTTTAACTCAAATTTTTATGCATTATGTAAAAAAGAAAAAAAAAAACTTTTATTTGGAACTTCTTGTAACTAAAGGGTATTTGCTTTTAAATTTTTGTTTGATTAAATAATGATGTAAAAAAGACATAACACAACATGTTCAATGCTAAAAATATGCTGTTTGAAGTTTCAATTTGATTTTCAATATTAAGGAAAGGAATGGTGTTATGGATAGTTATTTGTAATTTTAATGCAAACCATGAAAGTGAAGGTAGTTAGAAAGTTATGAGAAGTTGAGAAAGTTCTTTTTAGATACTCAAATGGTATTTATGGAATAATTAGTATAATAGAGCATAATATTAAAAGCAGGTATAATATAATTTTTTTTAAAATTCTTATTGAAAAACCTTTATTATAAAATTATCCCATAGAAGATTTTATTTACAAACTTGAATCACATTTTACATCAAGTTAAATATTAAGTTGAAAACATAAATATATAATTTATATAACTTTTCATTAATATAATTATTGATTTTATTATGGTTATATATTACATACATGCCAATCTTGGAGGGGGAAAAAACCAGTTGATTCTTCTGATTTTGAGGGGAAAAGTCAGGAGACACTATTAATTACACTTTTGCCTGAAACAGAATGTTTAAAACAATAGTACTATAAAAATATTTGTAGTGTTGTAATTATGATATTAAATACTTGTTAAATTATATATATTAATTTTATCAGATAAAACCAAGAATTGTATTTTTCATTATAAATAAAGACTGGCTTTGTCTGAAGGTGTAATTTTGTTTTGGAACTGAAATAAATGGCAGTGTTCCAGGTTTAGGTACAGGGTTTGATGTTTGCAGATATGCATTGATAGTGTGCAAACTGTCATGTCATGTTTGTGGATACCAGGTTAGATTGTGCTCCAATACTTAAAACTAAAAATTAATGAGTTGAATTAAAGATTGAATAATAACCTATTTATTATAGAATAATCTACATATTGACTCACTGATTTAAAATTAATTTAAATTTATATTGGAGATATGTGCAATCTGCACATAAGCTCCGTCTAATCAACAAACACCCCCACGTCCTATTAAATTTTGTATGCATGGCATCTGTTGATAGTTTATTGAAATATTTTAGAGCTTAAACATTTTTCCAGCAAAATTTTTGTTGTTTTTAAAGATTTTTTCTGAAATTGCCAAAAAATTGGTATTTTTCATACATTATCGGAAAATTGAGTGAAATGATGAAAAATCAGGAGTTTCCCAATAAAATCAGTAGAGTTGGCAGCTATGATATTGATAAGTATGATATTTTTTATGCATCAACATTAGTTTGCAGTGTGATTGGGACATTTTATTAGTCGTAAATCAGGTATTAAATGATTAACTGCCGTTTTTAGTTCATATTTTATTAAAAATGTTTTTTTATTGCTAATTTATATTATATATTTTTATTGTTAATTTATATTATATATTTCTATTGTTAATTTATATTGTATATTTCTATTATTAATTTATATTATATATTTCTATTGTTAATTTCTAGAATGGTGCTTTATATTTAATCAATACTTTTTTTATTGAAATCTAAGATGATTCTATTTTTCCTGACAATTTTTATTTGTATTTTAAATTTACTTCTATAGGATTTTATACTTATTTGTAGCATAGTTTCCATTTAACTACAAATTTTTATCTTCTATTGTAGTCAATCTTTAGTTATGAATATAGATTAAAAACGTTTTTCTCCATTTATTGTTTGAAACTGTTTTGTAAATTTATTTTAAAATGGATTTTTTCTGTTTCAAAATATTAATGTAATTAATATTAATAAACAAAATATTAATGTATTCACAAAATATTAATATTAATTTATATTAATAATCAAAATACAAATATTTTAAGCATATAACAAAACAAAATATTTTAGATTAAATGTCAAACAATTAAGCTTAGCCATTTTTTAATTCTTATTTAGTTAAAATTATATTTTGATGTTTGTTTTGATAAATTAAATAAATTATCAATCTTTGTTGTTAATAATAATTTTAAAATAGTAATTTTCCTTATCATTAAAAATATAGTTTAGTTCTTAAACAGTTGGTCTGTTTGCAGATTATTAATGCAAATTTTATATAGATCATTGTCATAAAATTTATGCTATTGTTATCCTGTAAAATTTGCCCAAAAATTCAAGATTTTGGATGTGCATCCTATTTTCTACTCCTCCATCAGCATTTTTTTTGTTTCAATTTTTGAGAGCTTTATTATGTAGTCAGAGTAAAAATCTTTCAATTTATATTTTATTTTGTAAACATTTTCTTTTGAAGCAAAATTTTAAACAATTTCTTTGTTTTAATAATTTAGGATGTATGTGGTGTACAAGATAAAAGCTTTCATGTCAGAAGACCAGCACAACCTGTATTAAGATATGTCATAAAAGTATGTAAAAACAAAAATTCATTTTTTCTACTTAAATGATTAATATATTTATTAATTATTTATTTCAAATTTATGGAAAAATATTGATTTGTTATGATAACTTTATATAATATTTAAAGAAAGTGGAGTTTTATTATTTTATGATGTTCTGAGATTCACAATTTTTAATAAATTTCTGAACTCTTTTGTTATTAGAGTGTTATTTTTATTGTAATAATTCTCTAAATATTGTTTATGTAGAAATTTTTTAAGCAAAACATGGGAAATATACTATAATTTTTTTATATTTCTAATGATATGTTGTGAACATTTTAAAAAAAGTAAATAATTTACCTTTATTACATTTTTAATGCGTATAATATTAATCACAAAATAATTAACCAAGATCTAGAAGTGTGCAGATTTTAAATTTATATTATTTTACATTAATTTTGAATTAGATTAAAATATTTATTTATCAAAGCCTTCACACTTGTCTCATGTTTATATATCTAATTTTATTTAATAATTTTGTATTTGCCAAAGCACATTTTTAAAAAAGATTCATTCTAACATCTTGAAAACAGTTCTACATTTACTTAATAGGATTGTGTGTACATGCATGATGGTATGATTGTAGCAACAATTCCAAAAAGAAAATTACCATTTGTATTAAATTTAAAAATGTTTACACAAAGTTTGTGTTGATATTGAATCATTATCAACCAATAGAATCACTTTTTCTAAATGGCTTCATTGAAATAGCAATTTAGTTTATTTAATGAATGATTAAAGAATTATAATTTTTATTTTCAAGTTTGTTCAATCTTTAAAGGTTTTATAATACATTGATCCTTAATCAAAAATGTTACAAATATAGCATGTAGAAAACAAATACTAACAATTTATCATAAACATGAACATTCTCCCCAACTAACCAGAAAAATGATCAAAGTATTTTATTTTATTTACAAATCCATTGACAGGGAATTATATATTCCTATTTGTTGTATATTTTTATTTGTCATTCATGCATGCAAAAAGTAATTCGATTTGTGTTCAGTGAATTAGATGAAGTTAATTGTATACACATATTTTTGCTTATTTTACTGCAATTTGTCATTAGCAAAATTTTTTATTGATTTATCCAAATTTACATTTTATGTAACAATGCATTATTATTTTGTAAAAAAACTTATATTTTTTGATTTCATCATTTTCCGATAATTTATTGCGAAGTAATTTTTTAAGGCTTATGATTGTAATGGAATTTTGTAGTATATTCCATCATTGATATAATAATAAAATATTTTATTAAAATCTATTCTTTCAGGTTGGTGATGAGTGCTTAATTGCACCATTGGCTTTATTTCATCCAGAACTGCTTGGAATTACAGGACCTAAAAAGGTTCGAACGTATAGTAGAAATGAAGGAATTCCAGAGGATCCACATGATGAACTTTACTTAATACAAACACAAGTATGTTCTTGATGAATGATAATGTTATGAATTTTGTAGCAAAAATGCTATTAATGCTGTGAATTTATTATCATTGGTTTCAAAATTACATGAACTCCAATTCAACTAATTTACTAACCAAGAAATCTTGTGATTTCTTGTTGCCAAAAGTTTTATTTGCTTTGGTTTCAGATTAAATCAACTTCTAAATATAAATGTTTTGTAATCTTTTTAGTAAATGAAAAATGTTTTAACTCCCTGTTAACTTAATTTTCATTTTGATCATATTTATGAAAATGGAATTAGTCAATTGTTTTCAAATTAAAGAATTAAATTGTAAAAATTTTGTTTATGACTTAAAATTTTTATCATTTATAAATAATTTATAAAACAAACTAAATCTGTGACAGTAAAATGTAGACCAAGGCCTACAGTGCCCATATTTTTTTCATGACCTAGGACCCTGACATGTGAAGATATGCCTTGATTAGGTGGTCAGCTTAACTTAAAACCCTCAGTATTTAGTTTCCAAGGATGTTTGGTGCTCAATTTATTGACTCACTGAAGGGATGAAAGGCTGGTTCGGCCTTGCCTAATCTGAGGATAGAAATTCGGACCCATACCTTAGGAGCATGAAGTGCTACCACTAAGTCAGAGAGCTTAATAAAGTTTTAAAAAATTACAATTATTTGAATTTTATCTTTTATTATTTAAATATGCTAATATAATGAATT
Organism: Latrodectus hesperus; assembly: GCA_037975125.1. Classification (NCBI taxonomy): domain Eukaryota; kingdom Metazoa; phylum Arthropoda; class Arachnida; order Araneae; family Theridiidae; genus Latrodectus; species Latrodectus hesperus. The sequence goes on along the minus strand of CM075856.1, from coordinate 46,369,158 downwards.
TATTATATATGTATTCATAGTTGACATTCATTTTGGTACAAATATAGTGAATAATTTTAAATAGAACAAAAAATTAAAGCCATATTTTTAAGCCTGAAAGGTTTTTAATGATATAAATCAGCTATATATTTTCAATAACATATTAGTTCATATATTTTAACCTCTTTCATACATGTTCAAAGTTAATTGTTTTGTTAATTAAAATGTTAAAATTGTTCTAAATTTTTCATAGTATTTTCATTTTAAGAACTGCTCATTAATGTATTCTGCCATTCAACATAAATGTGTAGAAATATGTTCAGTTTATAACCAATTATAGATTTCCTTGAAAAAATTGCTTATAGTTTTTATTTTAACAGTAATTTAACTCATGTTCTCTTATGCTGAAAATGTACTTATTCTTTTTGTTGTAAATTTTTGTTTTTCAAAATTAGTACAAAGTATTGATGATTAATATGTCCAGTGATTTGTTGCATAGTATTATTAATGACTTAAATAAGGTACTTAGTTCATACTAAGGACATCATAAAATTTTAAGTATAAAAAATAATCCCTTAGCAACTAACTTTTATTTTTTAATGATCATCTGATCAATCAGAATATGTACATTCCCAAATTTTCTTTGTAAATCAAGTTATATACATGTGTACTCCTATAATGTTATTTTGTTGATAATGTAGTGTTCTAAACCTGAATATAAACGTAAACATGTAATATAAACGTAAATCTAAAATATAAATGTGGAATGTTGTAAAACAAAGGTTTTTCTACATTGGCTAACTAGTATGTAAATAAGAATAAAATATTGATTACATTGTTTTCTAAACTTTGATCACAAGAGCTTGTAAGAATAATATGATTATTTAAATGTCTGAACATAAATAAAATGATTTATAGTTTCATTTTTATTTTCAATTACAGTAAATAGATCTAAAGTTATGTTTAGATTTATTTGCCTTGGGTGAATATATTCCTTTTGTCACTTTATAATATCCAATTCATTTACTGGAATAAAAAATATATATATTCCAAGGAATATATAACATATCAGTGTCATTATAAATATTGAAATTTAAAGAAGTTGCATGGTATTTTTAAATTCTTGAAATTTATGACATTAATTGCAATATTTTTCAGATTTGAAGTTTAATTATCATAAATTTATGTATAATATTTACATTTTCTTTAACTATCTTATGTTATTTATATCATTTATCATTCAAAATGATCTACTATCATAAAATAAAGGATTTCAATATTTACTACTATTACTACTATTTGAATTTGTATAAATAAAATTTATTAGGAGATTATATAATTTATATACATAAAAATATTAATTTTAAACATACATAATGTATAAAGTAAATGATTGTGATGTGGAGTAGGAATGTTAATTAATATAAAAGAGAATCGGGAACTATTGTTCAAAACACACAAATTAAAAAAAACATTTCTATGTTCAATGAATGTTACATTTTTGTAATAAAATATTATGAAAAATTTATATTTAAAATCAAAACTATGCTAAAAAATGTTTTAGCTTTTGTAGGAAACAAATGTTTTTTCAGAAATGTTCACAATTCTTGCCATAATAGGATTCGTGACTTATGAATTATAATATGCAATTGCATATCAAATGCTCTTCATTTTTCCTTAACTATACCTGACATGAAAAGATTTATCATATGTAAAATGATTTATCACCTGTGTTCATTGAAAATTTACTTTGGAGGGGTTATAATAGTTTACAAGCACTCATTAAACATAAAAATTAAGTTTTGTAAATTATTGAAATAATGAACAAAAAATTAAAATTAATGAAAAATATTCTAGATTGAATGATCAGGGATATTTCAGGATAATTTTTTAAATTATATTCTTAAATACAGATTTTTAATAAAAATTAGAAAAGAAGTTTTTTATAACATAGAAACATGTTCAATGTAGTGTAGTGTCAAGTAAAATATTTAGAATGAAATCAGTAATTATGCATGTGTCATTATTTGTTTTGCTCTTAAACATTAGCATAATCTCCCACTGTATGTATTTTTCATTCATTATTTTTAATATACATTATCCTGTTTTGTTCCAATTTATTTGTTAAAATTTTTTTTATTTATTAAAGAGGCGTGTTGGGAAAGATACTGCAGAAGGACCTTCTGATCAATCACTTATTGATGAGTCACATTTGAACACTAGTCTTTTGGATGAAGACATGGACTCTACTGATCCACCTACAAATCCTGTTCCAAAAGAAATGGAAGATATTAATTGTGATCTATTGTTTGGAGTAGATCAGGCTATAATTCAAAGCATTGAACGCTGTGGTATTTCTTTTGCATTTTTTAAAAATTTTACTATCAAAAAGTAAATTTCCAGACAATAATACTTGTATTCAAGTAATTTAATTTTATGAGATTATTTTTCTTAAGTATGTATAGTATTGAGATTCTGAAAACATACAGACCGGCTAATATTTTTTAAAATACTTAAGTATATAAATTAAAAGGAAACTTTCTTTTGCCATAATAAAAAAGAAACTTTGTTCAGGAAGTACCATTGTATTATTGAGTTCTCATTTTTGTTTCACTCAACTCTATACATAAGAAAAATAATTTGACTGGGACTTGGAATTTAAAGCATATCCCAAACTATGAATACATATGTTTGAAATTAGAATCGAATTCCTAAACTAATGAAGTGATTTCCATTGTGCCATTGTTCAGCAGTCAACTTAGCTCTAAGTTATTATTAAATGGATAGTTTGCTAAACTTCAGTTCAGCAGTTAATAAAATTTCTTACCCTGATGTAAATTTTTGCAGTAGTTTGAAATTTGCTTTAAATTATAGATCCTAGGTAGATTTTATTTGCAAAATGTGATTCTGTTGGGTAAACAAATTAATTTAATCAAATTTGCTAATCTGTATTAAAAGAAAACTTATAGGCGTGCTATAAAACAATATCTTGCTAGTATTATATCTGCAATTTGCATCTTTTCTATTTTGAATTTGGAAAAAGAATTGTATTCTTAATTTAGTTTGTATGAGAAAATCGACACTTGTGTGCTGGCTTTTAACATTGTACACAGTCATTATTCTGTATTCTTAATAGCACCCTTTCACTGCAGTTCCTAATTTTGTTTCTTGCTATTTCATCAAATTTTCCATTTAATAAATACTTCCTCTCTTTATAATAAAATATTTTTGCTTTTAAGAAAGTGATGTATGGTTCTAATACCATTTTCTCTCTTCATGTTATAATAAACCTGACTAGTGAAATTTCAGCTTGTACCATTAGATACCAAAGTGTCCTCATAACTTAAGTAAATTGTGGACTTTTGAATATTTTCATGATTTTCAGACTACCAAATGTTTCTTTATATTTTTAGTGTATGTTAAGTATTAGCAAAATATAATCATAAATTGGAAACTGTTGTTCTTAAATAGTAATCTATTTGATATTGGGGATCAAAGTAAATTAACATTATGTGTTTTGATTAAAGAAAAATAAGTCCTGATAGTAATTAGTCATATTTTAAAATTGGTCTATAGATTTATTCAAAGTTTAATTTTTGACAACTATCATGAATTAGATTTTTATTAGAGCTTTACATAAGATTTTTTATTAAAATATCTATGTTTATATTTAATTATATTTTTTTAAAAAAAGTTTTAAGCCATTCATTGTTGAGATATTGCATGATTTTTAATGCTTATTTTTTAATAGTTTTCATATACTATTTACAAAATATTTGTGATATATATTGGAATCTAGTCTTCATAAAAAATGTATTCTCCCATGCATAGTAAGTTCATTATGATATTGGATTAATTTTGATCACTATCAAAGTTTATTCCAGAAAAAGATTTCAATATGAATGCCATATTATCGATTGCTTTAACTAATTCTCATATTTTTAAACTAACTGCTAACTGAATAGTTAATTTTCAAAAAAATATGATGGTAGGTTGGTGTCGTGTTCATGGTGCGAACTAAATATGACCATGAATGTGTAGAACACAGCTGGCTATCTCCTTGATGTTTTTGGAAAATAAACTCTTTTCTAAATCTTCAGGGAATAAAATCTTCGGATAATTCCATCTGCTTTGTCAAGCAGATAGAATTCCCCGAGCTGAGCCAGATATCTGAAAATGCCAGGGCAGTCAAAAATATACCATGGTATTAGTGGAATATCATCACAATTAATGCAGAAACAAATTAACCATATTTTCTTTTGGCATGATATATTTTTATCCTGATTTGTTTTTATCTGTCTTTTTTTGGCCTACTTATGTGAAATATAGTCATATTTTTTAAAATTCATATTTTGTAATTGATTGTATGCATCATAATTGATGAAAATTGATTATCAGACATCAGTAATATTTGATTATGCAATTAATTTAAATTTTTGTTTTTCAGATACTGACGAATTAAAAATGAAAATGTATAGTTGTATTTTATTGGTTGGTGGGGGTATGTTGTTTCAAGGCATTAGTACATGGCTTCGTAACAGACTTCAAGTTCAAATTCCTATAATGTTTAGGGGAGAGCAATTTGATATAATAACGAGACCAAAAGTGAGTTGTGTTTGTTATTTGTTGCTTCTAAGTAATTTGCAAGTATTTTTAAATTACTTAAAAAATCCATTTAGTTTCTGCTACATCTAAAAATGAAGTCTGAATATAAAGGCTGATTTCTTAAGTTTTTTATTTATTGCCCACTTTTAATAACCTTATTAATTGCAAAATTTCCTTATTACTCATTTTAGTTACATAAGTCCTTAATTTAGCACAACTGCTAAATACTATGCTTTAAAATGGCTTAAAGTATCATATTAATGGTGGGCAAATGTTGCATATAGAGCCACATACATTTTCTTACTAAGGCGAATGGCTCCTATTAAAATTTTCTTTTATTCTTTGAGTTGTTGGTGATGCACATGTGGACAATGTCAACATGCCTATATGTTGAAGGAAGTGATATTGGTAACTGAAATTCGGTGCTATTCCATGTAGCAGTTATATATAATACTAACTCTATGTTGTATTGCAGTAAATTTGTGAAGTATTAATCTATACAGAATTTTCGGTTTAGTTTTATAAGTCATTTTTCTATTTAAATATAAGAAATTTTTAGCAATCTTTTAAAAATTGTTTACGTTATATTTCAATTTCACAATTTGATATGAAATTTAAATTTTATAATAATGATTCTCAAAATATAAAATGAATGTAAAACCGAAAGTTTTAAAAATAATATATTAGAAGTTATGGTTTCATCGATAATGATTATTGAGCCTTTTTGTTATATTTAAAAACTAGAAAATAAACAGTTTACTGAAACATTATGTAGCAAATCAACCCCACTTTTTACTCTGTATCTACTCAATACAAAATTACAAAACAACAGACTCATTTTTCTGTAATCCGATTTTTTAATTAGATTTTTTAACTTTATTCAATTGTAAGAATGAAATTAGTTAAATATCATTGTTAAAATTCAAAGTTAAAATAGATTGTCTTTAGAGGTAATTATAATTGTCTACATGTGGCTTGATTTGAAACAAAGAAAACTCAGGTATTGTTCTTTTTTGGTGTGGGTTATGAGCAATATTGTATTGTATTTTTGTTTTTTGTATGAAATTCTGTTCATGTAAGATAAAAAGATTGTTCCACTGTCTGTATGGCAAAGTCCTTATTCCTCATTATCCACTCGAACCTTCGATCAAAATATTTATGATTAAGCTTGATTGATATTGAACTAAAGATTAAATTTATTTTCAACTAAGCAATAAAGCTGTTATATTCATGAAATAGTTATACTAATAGCAACATTTTTGTGATTCTTATAAGAAAAATGTTTATTTTTGTACTTCATATAATTGAAAAGTTTATTTTGCATTATATAAAGTGTTATAACTGTAAAGTATAAAAAAGGTATTTTTAACATTAATTTGACTTTTCATAAGTGAAACTATTGTTATGAAAATAATTTACCTATTCAAACTGTTGAAGATTTGTAACAAATATTTTGGAAGTAAAAACTTTTTAATTTACAATGCAATAGATGTTTTACATAATATTCATGTCAATTTCATAATTGTATTATTTTTAGCATTTCTAACTGGATAAAATTAAGTTTAGTAATATAATATGTAATTTTTTTTATTTATAATTGCATTCTTCTGTTGTTTTTATTTGTAACTTTTGGATTACATTTGCAGATTATATAACATGTTTATTTACCAAAATAAAGCTTCTTTATAAAATAGATTTCATTTTATTTTAATAAAATGATAAATTTCTATGTAATTTACATAGTGGCTTTTACTTAATTATAAAAGCATTGTAATAGTGTTGCTTATTCTCATTTTTATACATGATTATTTTTCAATAATGTATTTTTATAAATGATTTTCTGTATGTAGCTGCTCTGCAGTTATTGCTTAATGTTATTTTTCCAATAATTTATTAGTCTTTTTTATTATGTTTTGTGTAGGATATGGATCCTCGTGTGACAGTGTGGAAAGGAGCTGCTCTTATGAGTTGTCTAGATACAGCACAAGAACTTTGGATTAAGCAAAAAGAATGGTCTAGATACAATGTAAAAATTTTAAGAGAAAAAGCACCATTTACATGGTGAAACAGTGTAAATGTGTATAGTGTACAGTTTATATTTAAGTAAATACTGTATATAAAATTTTTAATAAATTTAAAAAAATCAAATTCACAGTTCATGAATTTTTATTAACTAATTTTTTAGCACTTGATTAAAAATATGTTATTTAATGCAAGATATAATTTGTTTATGTTGTATTATTGCACCATCATACTTCTCTCTGTAACTAGCACTGAGTTGGGCTCCACTAGTTAGGTAGAACCCATCAAATGAGAATTTTCATAATTTGAAATCAGGGACCCCCAATATTTGACCTGCTACTACACTTGGAGAGCTTTGTAACCACACACACATGTCATATTTAACGTGTATATTCAAAGTGACTTTAGTGAACATGGCGGATCTTCTGATAAGTCAGTAATAAAGAGAACTCATTCACTACTTTCTGATAAAGACAGCCTAACCAAGTTTTATTAAATTCTGATTGTTTCTTTCTAATTGTAATTTATAATTGCTATATGATCATTAATCAATTTTATCACGGGTCATATTATGTCTTTATTTAAAAATAGGTTCTTAGAGATAATGATTCTGCAATAATTATTTATAATTTTGTTTATTAAATCTGAGAAAATTTATAACATTGAATAATTAGAATTTTATTTTCTCGACTGAATTGTTAATAATGTGTAGAAAGTAATGCTATAATGAGAGATCTTTCTTAATAAAATGTGAATATATTTTTTATTCTATTATGTTGGAATTTAAATTTTATTAATCATAGACATAAAATAGTAATAAAAGTAACATTAAAATATACTGCTAAGATAATAGCAATTTTTTCAGCTTTATTTTGTACAAGTTAAGCATGCACATACATTAATGCTTGGGGACACTAGTTATATAATTTATATTCTTAATATAAGTAGAAAGTGTTGACAAAAAAATATTAAATTCATATGTTTTGAAAAATTAAACTATTTCAGCTGTTTATGATTTTGCAGTGGAACTTTTTGAATATGATTGAATCATATTCAAAAGGCTCCACACTTTGTGTCAGTTTTTCTTCAAATTAGGAAATAATAGTTTAAGGGAACTGGAACATTCTATTTATTAAGGAAATGTGGGATTTGATTTGGAATTGTTCCCATTAGAAATTTATAATCAATAAAGTCATCATAATTGTTGAAAGTATTTGGAAATATGATAATATACTTTTTTATCAAGCAATTCAGGGCTCCAATTGTTCGATTGTGCAAAAAATTGCTCTTGATCTGTCAGATTAAGGTTGAAAAAGGCACCTGAAGTGGTTTATTCACTTCAGATGTCAATGATTCTTGATTGTACTTTAAAATAAAATTATGATTTTTTCTATGAAAGTTCATAAAGCATATTTTCCAAAATCTATTTATATTTCTATTATACATTTCTATTTATATTGGTCATAAAAACTGCATACCATGGTGACTTGATACATTTGTTAAATTGACATGATAGGAAGGAAATGCTGTGGTAAAAATTATTATCTTTTCAATACGTATTCGTAAAATATGTGGCAGTAGAAACATCTTTTCAAATGAAAAAATTGCTCATCAGGCTTTTCATATACAAATTACATTTAAACATTATTGGCTTGATATTTCTGGTAAAAAGAAAATTCTTATGTTTTCGACATCGATAGAAATTTAATTATACTCTAACACTGTTGCAGATTATCTTATCGGGATATATTGCTGCTCTTATTGATTGAGATACTATGAATCCTGACTGTCTGCAGAATATGGAACCTCAAAAGATTTTAGACGTTCATACGAAATGATATGATGGATCTTATCATTTCATCATTATTAACAGCCAAGGAAACATATTACTGCCATAGTAGTGGATTTGCAGCCATCTCGCGAGCTCTACAAAAAACAAGTGTCCGCTTGGAAAGTTAACGAGTTAGAGTATACAATAGCGTGGTGTGCCACTTTGGTGACCATGACTTTGGATATTTTATACTGCATCAAAGACAAAAGCACCTTCAATGGTTTGATCAAAGACGAACCCGTATTGACACTGTGTTTTAAAATGAATCCTTATTTTGATAACAGAATTATGATGGTCACATTTGTGTTTAGTGATGTCGAGAAGAACTCGTATTATCACAGCATCCATTGAGCCTTTTCATTCTGCTGTTCCACATGGAATGATAGTAAGATGTACTATTTAATGTGTTACCTGTTACCTATATGTTACCTGTGTTTATCACTTAAAACAATAGTAGATTTGTTGTATTTAGGCCAGTAGTTCTATTCTTTGAGTTCTACAAAATGTTATATTTCAGCAACTTATGCACAAACATTAGCATTGGTACATGAACCAGGCGTTTGCCTCAGAAGCAAACGCCTGGTTCATGTACCAATGCTGACTGCTGTTCATGGGCGACGAAAGCTGGGATTTGTATGTGAGTACTGCAACTGGAGGTCCATTGAATGGCGACAAATAGAGTTTTTTGATGAATCACGTTTTATGCTCAATCGGACAGACGAAAGTTCGCGTATACGACGTGAAACCTCTGACAGCAAACATCCTACCGAAACGGTCTAAGCTGGAACATCATGGTCTGGGGAATGTTTTCCTGGCTCTCTGGGTTCATCATTGTGGGAGGCATGGGGGATCAATAAAATTACACGAGTCCTTGACGACCACGGCCATTACTATATGTGCATTGTTTTTCCTCTGGATGATGGAATCTACCAGCAGAATAATGTGTGGTATCCCACAGCTGGCAGTGCATATGCGTTTTTCGAAGAGTACCAGAATGAGTTTACTGTTCTCCCTTGGCAAACAAATTCACCTGATTTAAAACCAATCGAAAATTTGTGGGACCATTCCGATCGGGTTGCTCTGGGATCCTCACTTGCGTAATCTAGCGCAGCTGGCCACGGCACTGGGGTCAGCATGGCTCAACATCCCAGTGAATACCTTCAGGAACCTAATTGACTCTCTTTCTGTACGCAAAAGTTCACTTGGCGAAAGGTGGTTTTCCTGGCTTTTGACAGGTGATTACATTTATGTGACTGGACAGTGTAACTTCATAAAATTACATGTGGCAGATTTTCCAAAAGTCAACTGTTCAATACCTAGTAATTCATTTTCAAAATGGCTGTTCCTCTGGAATGTTCCATCTGCACTTTCTTTTAAGCGATTATTCAAATCAAAGAAATCATTTCTTAATTCGAATCTCGTATTTTTACAAAGAATCGATTCTTCTATCTGGATTCGATCGCCCTACCTATTATATACCATTTCCAGAATGAGAATTCTTTTCAAGCTGCTCATCTGTGGTTTTCTAAAACTAGAATTCGAATAAGACGAGGAAACACTTTTCTGTTTTTGAAATCCAACTTCGCATCTTTTCCATGAGTCAATTGCTACATTTTTAGAATAAATGTCCCATCTCTACACTTATTAAATGCTCAATTCTAGGATAAATGATTCGACCTTTCATTCTTTTTCAGAATTTGAGGGTCTTTCCTCCAGATTTTCAGAACAAATGTAATGACTTTAAAACTTTCAAAACTGTTCCACTTGGAGGGACGGTGAGAGTAAACAAAAGAAGTAGGAAACTCGTTCCATTGCCGGCGAAGACATCGGAGCCGATCGACTTCAACATTGACCCCGATTGTCTTCTCAAGGTGTTGGAGCCTTCGCAAATCTAGATTCCCTTATCAAGAACAAAAAAATAACTTCTATCGCACGTGGAGGGGAAGGAAAATTCGGCGCACTGGATCAGTAGGGGAAAAAAATCAACGCGCATTTTCACTATGATGCAACTTCATGCGTCTTGTGGCTTCCGTGTTGTTTATTTTTTAAAACTGATTTTTCAATCACCCTAGGGTTTAATTCGAGTAACTGACACGTAACGAGAGGGTTTTCTTGTTATATAATGATTACTTATTCAAATGTATCCAGTAGACTTTAAGCAGTCTTAAACTTAAGTATATCTTAAGCAATCTATGACTTAGCTCACCAAAATGGTACATATTCATCATAAAAAATAATTATGATATTTTCCTAATGATAAGTTTGCCATATTAAATCGTTAGTTCATATCCATGAGATATTTCAAATAACAAAATTTTTTGTTTTATTATTTTGAGTGTAAGTACAAAAATTATAAAAGATGGTTTTAGTGAATGAACAAAAAAACTGTTTATATGTATACTTGAAATACAGATATTGCAGCCATTCTGAGTAGGATAAAGTGGATAAAAAGATTATATTTTAATTATAGAAAGAAAGCAAATTTAGAGAAGATGATTTTGGAAGGCTAAAATCAAACTAAAAATTGAACCCTCTCGTATATTTTCTCAATTTGAATTTTTCTAATTTTCATAAAAGATTGTTAAATGATTGAACTTCAGATTTTTATAAAATTAGGATTTAATGGACTCTAATAAAAATTCGATAACGACTCCTATCTCAGCCAAGTTATCATGGCTCCATCGTAGAAAGTGTACTTTTACGAAAATTATGGAATGCAAATTTGAATATGTGGTACCTAGAACATCATACATGATGATCAAGAGAAATGTCCAAAATTAAGAAACACCAATTTTTTTTATTCATAAGGACAGTGTGTATATACACAAACATATAAAATAATGTAATCTCAGTTTTTTTCTCTCTTGAATGCTTTTTTTTATTCGAGCAGTCAGCATAAAATTTTTTTCTGATGTATAAATTTCGGAATACAGTTCAATTAATTGCATTGTTTTCGCTCAAATGTCGTTTTTTTCCATATGGCAGGTAATGAGAATTCTACTCCAGGTTCTTAAAATATTCAAGAACAACATTGTAATGTTTAGAAGGCAAGTGTTTTGAAATAAAATGTGTGTTTTTTTTAAAAGTATGTACCTTTAAGTAAATGTTGATGTTTGGTTGAAATTTCAGAGATTTTATAATTGAGGTATTTACTTTCCATTCTGAACTTCCGTCCCACACAAACAAAAACTCTGATGTCCCTGATTTTTTACGACAACTGGCTCTTGAGGTCATAAATAGAGTCCCGAGTGATGCTACTCTTATTTATACAGATGGTAGTAAAGACGAATCAAATCACACTGGGAGTGGCATCTATATTGTGAACCCTGCGGTACGGATATCTCGACGCAACCCAGATAATTCGTTCCTAAAGACCGAGCAGTTAATTGCTATTAAGGAGGGTTTAAACACCATTCTCCACTCCACAGACTCTAGTGACATTTGGATTTTTTCAGATAGCCGCAGTTCAACCCAACATCTACAGGACTGGAGGCGTGTAAATGACCTTGTTAGCATCCAAATATTCAATATGCTTAAAATTCTTTCAAAGCGCAGGGAGGTCCACTTCCAGTGAATCCCCTCCCACGTCAACATTCCTGGAAATGAAGCTGCGGATACCTTAGCAAAAAGAGGCTGCTCTGCGACGGCCACTACTGATTATGACCTAACTTTTGAAGAGATTTTCTCCGTGGCGAAAAATAGAGACCGGAAAGTCTAGCTTTCTCCTCCAGCCCATCCCTGGTACTGTAGGTCAAAACCAGGAGGAGCATTACATTTTGAGGCTGGCAGACAGGACCAAACGGCTATTACAAGACTTTTCAGTGGGCACCTGAAATGCATGTCCTTTGAATCCGGCCGTAAAGTCTTTCCAACGTGTCCCAAGTGCCATCTGCTGCCAGCTTCTCCGCATCATATTCTCGATTGCTTGGGGCTCACTTTAGAGGATGTTCGCAACAGCCTTCTCCTGGTGCTTGACTTTGCTGGGATGCATGGAATCATGGATTTGATCTAGCTGCCGCTAGATCCTGAAGGATTGTACACAACAACATGTATTTACTTAAATGTTTAAGAAAAAAATTTTTTTATATAGATTCATCAATACATATAAATGATAATTTTAAAATTTTGACACCATAAGCAGTTTATTTTAATCTTCCAAGAATACCGTTTTAGTATTTTTTTCTTATTTCTGGTACAATATGTTAAATTGTTTACTTGATTTCAAGATCATAAATGATCTTACAGAAATCAAATATTAATAAAGTTTATCTATAAAATTTACGAGAAAATACTAGAAAAGTTTTTTGAAAAATCTACTAATAAATCAGTACATTTTTCATATTTTCTTAAATTTTAGTTCTTGATTTTCTAATCATTAGAAAAAAAATTATACATTTCTCTCCGAATTTAATATGGCCCTTAAGAATTCCTCAGAGACTATATATTTTTAAGTTCAAAAAATTATCTTAAGACAGACAATTAGTTTTTATAAATAAAGTGATTAATATGTGTATATATTTTAATCTCAATGCTCGGCTACAATTAGGATTTAATACTGTTCAACCCTACAAGGGGTGAAAGTGATAGTAATTATATACATATAGGATAGAGAAACACAGAAAAAGAGAAAGAGGAATATCCATGCTCGAACCTGGATTCAAACACAGGGCTTACTGCTCCGAAGTTACGGACATTGATCATTCCAAATCATTTATACAACCAGCTAAGCTCAAAGATAAAGTCAAGAACTACGAGTTATTGAATAAAAGACGATTTATAATATGATACACAGGCAACAGATTTAAAAAGATCATGTTCAGCTAAATCTCTTCATTGATTTAATCAAATACTATCGCGCTAAAAAGGCCTATGCACCTTAAATTATTCATAGAACAGTTTCTCTTTACCGTATTATAAGAAAGTGCTATCCCAGACATAAGCTTATCACTTAACCGCAGTTTAAATATCATGAAGCTTTTGGGAAAATTAAAGACAAACATATGTACATATATTTAAGATAATAGCATTAAAAATATATGAAAAATTTCAATATTCTGCAGCAACATTAGGCTATATTAAATGTAATTATTAGTAGCATAAGAAAAAACTGGTAAAATTGGTTCTACATCGAGAATATATGTATGATTAAATGCATTTCTTGTTGTATGAAATCTTGGTTCACTTATTCTCATGAGACAGCTTTTCAGTATTTAATTTTCTTTATAGTAAACATAATTCTACTACTCAAGTAAAATCAGAAGATCAGACATCTGCTACACATCGGTCTGTAAGCGAGCAAAACCACAAAAGAGGATAATTCTTAAGCATTTCCAAATAAATGATATATGACTGAGATTAAAATCAAAGTGTATATATATATATATATATATATATATATATATATATATATATATATATATATATATATATATATATATATATACAGTATGCCCACTAAAGTCCCTTGCCACCCTCTTAACTTCGGAACGGCTGCTACTATATTTATAAAAGGGGTGTCTAGGTATAGTAAAGTAGCCATGCGCTACTGAATGAAACAGACTACTGCGACACCTGGTGGATAACTGCGGCGTTAGCATTCATATCTCGAAAACGGAACGAGATAGAGAGAAAAAGTGATTTACAAAGTTGTAGAGCATCCTCGATTTAGTACGAAAAGATACATTGTAGGCATTAATGTGAAGAATACAACGGTTAAAACGCGCATTTGTTGTTTCGTGCTGTGACGTGATAAAACGATCTAAGAAAGAAAAAAAATAGTTATAACGATATGCTTTATTTAACATGTTCAAACTTCTCACCGTCAGCTGCAATGCACATTTGGATCCTCGCTTAAAGGTCACGTTGCACACGTTGGAACACGCAACCATAATGTGTCGTTTAAGGTCCTGCAATTTTTCTGGTGGAGTCGCATACACCTGCTGCTTCAAGTATATTCACAGGAAAAAGTCCAGTGGAGTTAGATCAGATCGTGGAGGCCACTCTTCGAAACCACCATACCCTAGTATTTGGTTGCCAAATTCCTTGACAAGGTACTGCTTCACTAGAGATGTCTAGTGAGCACAGGGGCGCCGTCAAGTTGAAACCATAGATTCTTAAGATTAAACAATGGCAGGCTCTTCACAAAATCGGGTATTACCAAGAAGATGTCTCATTTATAGCTGTTTCAGGTGAACAGGCATGACGTTTCTTACGTATTTGCATACTGCATACAAATTGTTGGGATTATTTTTAATACTTCGGTTCTTACCATTTCGAAATAAAAGTGAAAAATGCAATCACGAAAATGTAAATCGTTTTCTTTCACGGCTAGCTGTGAAAGAAAACGATTTTTTTGTTTTTTCAAATATGCACACGTACGATGTGCCACGTCACAGCACGAAACAACAACTGCGCGTTTTAACCGTTGTATTCTTCACATTAATGCCTACAAGGTATCTTTTCGTACCAAATCGAGGATGCTCTACAACTTTGTAAGTCACTTTTTTTACCTATCTTGTTCCGTTTTCGAGATACTAATGCTAAATCCACAGTTTTCCACCAGGTGGCACGGTAGATGGTTTCATTCAGTAGCGCATGGTTTCTTTACTATAGCTAGACATCACTTTTTATGAATATAGCAGCAGCCATTCCAAAATTAAGAGGGTGGCAAGGGACTTTAGTGGACATACTATATATATATATATATATATATATATATATATATATATATATATATATATATATATATATATATATACAATGCTGGACAATTGCTACGGACGGATCACAAATTGCAATGTAACATAACATTAAGCGAGACATGAGGCCTATTAGGATAAAATATAGTGGCCACACTGTTCAGACATTAGAATAAAGAATATTTATTGTTCTGGAAAGTACAAAAGCTATGAAACATCTGAAAGAAAAAAAATGTTCATTTGATGCTGCATACGGAAATATGGAACAAAGCATCTAAAAGTCAGCAGACACCTTGAAGAAAGGTATCAGTACGGGATATGTCCACCGTGAAGTGTGATGCAACATTCCACACGTCGTATCATACTTTGCACAACATTATCCAGCAGCAGTTGAGGCAATTTATCCCATTCCTTTGGGAGTGCACGGATGAGGGTGTTCTTGTTTGTCGGAGGAAAGTTTCGACCAGCAACTTGTGTCCCCAAAGTATCCCACACATTTTCAATGGGACTTAGATCTGGAGAACGTGATGGCCATACGAGGCGTTGAATATCCTCGCTGTCTAGACAATCCTGAACAGCGAGTGTTCGATGACATGTTGCGTTGTCGTCCATAAAAACAAATTTATCACCGACAGCACCACGGAAAAGACGAACATGAGGAAGTAAAACTTCATTAATGTATCGTTGGCCCGTCATAGTCCCATTCGCAATCACATGAAGGGGCGTGCGGCCATTGATCATGATGCCGGCCCACACCATGACACTGCATGTCGGATATCGGTCCCTTTCCTGGATATTTTCTGGACGATAAGCAGTACACCTCTCGCGCCAGATCAGTTGGCGTCTACAATCCGATGACAGACTGAACCTACTCTTATCTGAGAATAGTACGCATGCCCAGTTCTGTTTAGTCCAATTACGGTGCTCACGACAACATTGCAAACGGGCAATACGGTGCTGTCTGGTCAATGGGACATACACAAAAGGTCTGAGGGCGTATAGTCCTCCTCCCCTCAAACGTCTGGCAACACTTTTTCGGGAGATCTGCTTTCCTGAGGCAGCAAGAAACTGATTTGCCACCTGCTGAGCTGTGGTGCGCCTGTTTCTTTTTGCTGATAGGACGATATATCTGTCTTCTGCAGGCGTCGTATGCTTCTAACACGACCTCCCCCGTGTAGCCTACTACACATTCCAGTAGTTTTAAATGACTTACACAGCCGTGAAACAACGCTGTGAGCGATGTCGAACTCCCTGGCAACATCTGTTATTTTTCGCTCTTCTTCGATTTTTCCAATAATTCGGCCACGCATAAAATCATCTAAGTGATATCGGGAAGACATGTCAAAAATTTTAAGTTCGTCTATTAAATTTTTCCTTAAAACTTTGACTTGAAACAACAACTGTCCACACGCGTCAAAACCTTAAAGCTCTTATGAACGCTATCACGTGATAAACAGACGTGGGAAAAAAAATTTGCATACACATACTTCTTCTTACTATATCCCACACTTATTTTAATTTTCCACATTTTGCTTCGTTTCATTTTGTGGTTGCTATGGATGATAGTGTTATCCATCCTTTGCAATTGTCCAGCAGTGTGTGTGTATATATATATATATATATATATATATATATATATATATATATATATATATATATATATATATATATATATATATATATATATATATATATATATATATATATATATATATATATATATATAAAGTAATAAATACAATACTGAAAATATAATGTACGAACTACAATGCATTATAGGAAATCTAGCCAGCCGAAAAGCAGCTAATGAAAGATTTGCCTATATAAATAAGATGAAACATGAAGAAAATTGAAACCAGAAATATAAAATTGGAAAGATACTAAAATATATGATGCAAAAGACAAGAAGAAGGCATAGGGACCACGTCTTCATCAGGAAGGAGATGGCCAGCTATGCAAAATGAACACTCTTTTAAAAAGAAAAGAGTGTTCATTTATCTTATATATATATATATACATATATATATATATATATATATATATATATATATATATATACACATCCATCAATTGTAACTTGATTGAGGAATGTGGATTGAATCCTAACTCGAGTAGCGAAGAGAAATCGACATGTCGAAGGAGCTTGTTCAGAGTGTGTTTTATGACTTCAAAGTGGGCTTAGCAGCTGTTGCGCCAAGTCATTAAATATATCTAACGTTTGGGGATAGTGCTGGGAATGAATGTACGGCAAAGCATTGGTTTTACAAATTCAGGTCCAAAATTTGTCCCTCTGAAATTAAGCTTGCAGTGGACAACAGCAGGCCCTGGATGATGAAGCCCCCATGTGGTTATTTATTGAGGAGGACAGTAGTCAAACAGGTGCTGAACTTGCTAGACAATTTAACTTTTCCGGAGGAACAGTTAAATTTGTTCTGCACCATTTAGGCAACACGTACAGGCTGAACAAGTGGGATCTTCACACGCTATTGGAAGTCCATAATAACTATGAGTGGTAGCCTGTTTATCGTTGCTTTCTAGACATCATAGTGCATCTATATTCAATTGAGTGCTGACCACTGAGAAGAAGTGGGTCCTGTATGGCACTCCCTAGCGTTCCAGACTTTTTTTGTCACCCCAGGATACTGTCCCACACAGTTCAAGACCACCTATGCATCTACACAAGATTATGCTTTGTGTCTGGTGAAAACTGGTTCACTAAGATTTGTTGTTAATAGGCACGTGAAATATGTCATGGCCGCAATATCCTCCAAGTAAACGGATAACTCTGGGGGTGGCAGGCCAAGTATTGGGATCTTCTTCGTGGTTTCTGTTTCAAAATCTCGAAGATTTCATGTGGTTGCTCTTATCTATAGCTGGTAGAGCCCAATTCCGATGTAGATACAGGGAAGCATGCTGGTGTAACAACAACAACCAACAGGCCAAACGGTCACTGTAGACCTGTACTCGTAACAACGGAAATTGCAACAAAAGAGGCCAACACTGGTTTATTGCAAGGGTGTACTTGGCCGATAACGCACGGCCGCATGTCGGGTGGATGGCCAGGAATACCATACACTAACTTTGTCAGGAAAATTTTGGCCATCCTCTTTACTCATTTCATTTTGCACCATCAGATTACAACCTCTTCCATTCCTTGGACAATCATCTTCGGGGAAAATCTTTTAATAATCAATCAGACTTGTGTCAAGCACATATGGAGTTTTTTGCGTCCAAAACTCCCGAGTTTTACCGCAAAGGAATTGGACAAGAGGAGACACGTTGGCAAAAAGTGCTGGATGCCGATGGAGATTACTTCGAAGAATTAAAATAGGCTATACTTTCTGTAAGTGATAATCTTTTAGGTCATTAAAAACGGCAAGAACTTTCTTGTTTACCTTATAGAAATCGTTTTATGTAGTTACACAAATTCGAAACTTAAATGATTGGCGTAGAAGAGCTTTTGTATTTAAAAGCATCTAGGTTTTACCTTTATTCAAAACACCAAGAAGGAGTTATGTATACATTTCCCATGGTATTGTGTATAAGCGATGTAATATCGGATTCTTTCATTATTACCCGTTTATGGTCAAGTGTCTACATATAAGCTGACATATTTTTCGCCTTATCAAACTAAAATAGCAATATTCATTATAAATAAAAATTGCACCAAAAATCATAAATATTTATGATTTTTAGTGCGATGTATAGTTTTTTTCTATATCAATCTTAGATTTTTCAATGATGATCAAACAAGTTCAATCAATATATTAAAGTAAGAAATTGTAAAATAGACAAAAAAAGAAAGAAAAAGTATATTGAAAACAATAAGCGTTCGTGAAAATTATATTATTTTGCTTATAAGATATCGTTCTGCCAAAAATACACGGTAAGAAGGGTGCCAGCTTTGATATGATCTCGACACCTAACCGTGGTTAAAACTTACTAACCTATTGGTGACGGGCGAATATTTCAAACTCATTAAATTTTAAGGGGCAATCCGGGGCTTGCCTGCATCGTTATGTATATAGGCTGAAAATACTTTTTGTTTATCCAACGTAGTATTGAGGAAAATTACATCAAAATGACGTATAATATGTTGCATATCTAGATTATTTTTAAATATCCGCCTTTAAAAGCAATGTGTGGATACACAAAAACAAGCATTATTTACCTTAGATCTAACCTGCCAAAGTATTTTTGAAAATGCTAGGTGAATATATATATATATATATATATATATATATATATATATATATATATATATGCGTGGAAACAAATTGTTAAGCAGATTAAAAAAAGTTAAGATATCATTTCAAAACTTTTAGGTTTGATTAAAGAACATTTCAAAAGTTTCTTTAAATTGCGTTTACGCGGAAGTTAAGTTAAAAATTAAAGTTAACGTTTGATTAACTAAATTCTAAAAGTATTTGCTTAAGCAAATAAAATTTATGTGAAAATACTCACAAATTATCAATAGATTTTTAAATGCAAATGATTATGACATTTTTACATTATTTCTATAGTCATCTTACAAATTTTAATTTTATCATTATATGTAGTCCATGGAATGAAATGTTATTCTTATATCTAATTATTTTAGTTAAATATTCTAAAGAAATAAGTTTGTTGCTAAGCATATTCTAATAATTATATAAAATTTGTATTTGTAGTTTTTAATGAGAGTTAAGAGCAATCCCTCTGATTTCTTCGTAAATATAAAATTCTGGTAAGAAACTTCTCGAAATTTCTCTTATATTCCAAAAACTTGCCATCACTGTTGCTTGAAAAATATACTTGAAAACAAGCAAACAATTTATAGCCATTGGTTAATAAATAAATCCGGATCTAAATACCTGCTCTAGATTTGAGAACAAATTTCTTAATTAGAAACTTTCCCCGTAATAACACTCCTCATCAGTTTACTTTCTGGTCACGACGAAGCAGCAATCACGGAATTCAAGGAAAAACAATTTGCGTTCGCCCCTAAATTCGAAGTAACTTCTTTTCTTCACCTCGTTTCAGGATCAGGTTTGTAGATCAGGAGGTCTGAATTTCATCTCCAAATGGAAAGATCGCTCATTTCTCGCGAGAAAGAAAAGGAAATTAAGTAGCTCGCAGACGATCGTTCGAAAAAGAACAATGTCGCGACAAATATTATCTATAGAACTTAATCGAGTTCAGAAAAAGGAGTGTGCGTTCTACATTAATACCTTGCGGCTCCTCGATGACGCAAGAGAAACTAAGAATAAACAAAAATATCGTTTTCACTTTCCTTGTAGCATGTGTATCTCGATAATAACTGCAATTTTTATTGTTCTTGCAGGCAAATATGAATAAGCCATCAATAAAATGGCAAAATATTAAATACGTTAATGATAGAGAGTAGGTTAGGTTAGGAAAATATATACATTTGACACACAGAAAAAGTCTGCGTACAAACGCACAATATAAACATTCTACAGAAAATAAATGTACTTAAATATCAGTAACAATTTCAGAAAAGTAATACACATTGTTTAAAAGAAATAATAATAATAATTAAAAATTACGCAAAAAGTTATCAGAAGAAGTTTGCGTACAGGTGTAAATTAGAAAGATATTTGGAAATTAATCTTAATTATTTTAGACTCCGAGCGCTTGCATGAAATGAAATATTATCTGCATTTATTTTTTACTACTTATTCCTTTTAACACTGGTGGCAATACAACAAATAGAATAAAACCATTGTTTTGTCGATATGGCACATTAATACTTGCAAACAAGTAGTCTTAAAATAGACTCTAAAGGAAAAGAGATTCTTCCGGAAAAAAAAATACAATAAGACCAAAAACAAAAAAAAAATGAAGGCAAAACTTTTTGAGCAATTGGAAAGAAAGTTAGAAGAGCTCATTCTACTATCCAAAGAGTAATCAATAATTACAAGGCATCGAAATCTTTTTTTCTTAAAGCTTCGGAGTAATCGATCATCTAAACTGTATGAGAAAAGATATGCATCCTAGAATCTTTGGGTTTAAATCCAAAGATTATTGTATCTCAAATAGAACTTGATATTAGAGAAAGGTTAAAAAAATCTCTTCATGAGGATACTATACGAAAAATTCTAAAAAAATCTGGCTACCACGGTCGTGTTGCTCGTAGAAAGCCACGTATTTAAACTGCCAATAAGTAAAAACGTTTAAATTTTGCCAATAAGTATGTTAATAACCTTTCTGAGTTGTTTGAAAAAGTAATATTCTCTGACGAAAGCAAGTTTTGTATTTTTAGCATCAAAGGGCTTAAGCTGGTGTGGAGAAAACAAGGTTCAGCTTTTAAAAGCAAAATTTTGTGTTTACTGTTCAACACGGTGAAAATAGGCGTAATGGTTTGGGGGTGCATGGCAGCAAATGGACTTGATAGATTAACTTTTATAGGCTCAATATTAGATCATATGAGATATTTAAATATATTAAGAGAAAATTTGAAGCATAGTGCACAAGATTTGAACCTTGGCGATGACTTTTAGTTTCAACAAGACAATGATCTAAAACACACTGCCCACAAAGTAAGGCTCTGATTGTTGTACAATATCAAATATAAGTTGCATACTCCTCCTCAATCGCCAAACTTAAGCAACATAGAATATTTATGAGACTTATTGGAACGCAACATTCGGCAATATAACATAATATCGAAAAGTATGCTAAAAAGAGTAATTATGATGGAATGAAATATTTAATCAGCAGAAACCGCCAAGCTAATTCATTCCATGTTTAAACGATTGGAAGAGGTTCTAGATATAAAGGTTTTCCAACCTGACATTATAGTTTAATTGACAACCCATGGAAGCTAGTTCTTAAAGAATTTTTTCATCTGTAAGCAAACTTTTTCTGACTGCTTTTTATGTAGTTTTAAGTTATTATTATTATTACTTCGAGACAATGTGTGTTATCTTTCTGAAATTGTTACTGATATTTAAGGAATTGATAAAAAGAAAAGCATTATATAAAAACTGAATTGATGCTGACACTATAATGTACTTTAATTCTCTGTGGAATGTTTACTGTGCGGTTGTACGCAGACTTTTTCTGTATGGCAAGTGTATATATTTTCTTAACCTAACCTCTATCATAAACGTATTTAATATTTTGCCATTTTATTGATGGCTTATTAAATAAAAATAAAGATGAGTTACGATTCTTGGTATGAAAGTACACAGTAATTTTTGATGAATTAATATTAATCGTTTGCATGCTGAAAAGAGAAAAAAAACTAGAATTGCACATGAGTATAGACTCGTGTTAAAAACATTACTATTTATGCATTCAATTTTCGTGGGTCTCAAAAAGCATACTGAAATGTATAGAAAACATATAAACAACCACCACGTTTTTTGTCTTCATTTGTCTTCTTCTCGAAGTGAAAGTATCTAATTAAACACCAAACCACTTTGTAATTTTGCACCATAGTCAAATCATGGGGTCAATACCTCTGCTGATTTCCTCCTCTCCAAATTTTATACCATACCAACTGAAGAGAATGAGACCCTTCAGAACATTAACATACACAAGCTTTCTCAGAATAATGAGTTTTGGCTGTATGTGATATCGAATACATTACAGTCAGGCGATGATGTTATGTGGTCAAGTCTATTCTTTGTTTTCTAGTTATTTAACTAACAAAAATATTATAAAGCTAAGCATGTTTTAACTTAGCGTGCTATACTAAAATACTCTTAAAATTTTTTTTCTTATATGTAAATAAGCGTATGTTTATTCAGTAATTAACTATAGTAATGACACGTTAATTTTGCATCAACGTTTTTTCTACATTTGAACTGAAATTCATCAGTCAGAAAAATGATATAATAACATCTTGAGTGGCATGAAAACCAAAATTTTTGGTAATAATTTCCGCATTATTTTAATAGTGAAATTTTATTGGGTGAAATATTCCATAAGTAATTTTAATGAAATGTACCACTAGTCTTGTTTATTTCCGACTGCCCATCATTATACATATGAGTTTTAGCTGGACTTGAATAACAAAATACACTAAAGGAGAGATTTTAGATCTTAATTAGTATAGGCCTTATAATCTGATAATTTTTAATCAAGTTGGTAAGGCGAATTTACACAGTTTTGGTTTTAATTTATCGGGCACTAAAATGAATGATTTTCGGTAAAAGTAAACAATATGATTAGAAGTGATACATTTGGCTAATATTTTCCCGTCAAGCTGAAGGTGATGCAGGTATTGGTAACATCATAGGATCCTGTGAGGGTTAGTCGCGATTACCCATTTTTGATCCAAGCACTGAATAATTATCTCGCCAACCTAAATTTTGTTACTTTGCACAATATCCAGCGCAAATTGTAATAAAATAAAAATAAATTACAAATCAATTGCCTCAAAGGTTACTAGCACACACAAAAAAATTTTGGCTATCATTAAGAGTTGACTACTTCTGAATCATCTATTAACTCAAGGAATTCCTCTCCTTTTGGATTAATGTCGGAACATCTCCAAGCATGATGTTTGGCATTTAGATCACCTAAAATAATGGTGTTCTTGTCTAAGATATTAGAAAAGCATGCAGAGAGTTGCTTTTGATAAGGTAGATGATAAACATTTATTATGCTAAACGGTTTGATTCTCCATAGAAAGTCATAAGGAGGAGGGGAGATACAGCTTCTGTTGATCCGAGGATTTGAGCACTATGATGGTAGAAGTTTGTCTTAGCATGAGTTCTCAAAGGCAACAAAATTTTTGAGGTCTGTTCTAAATGTAACATTGAGCAGGTTTCTCCTCAACACATCCTGGCCTGTTTAGGACCCTTCAGATAGGACATTTACTCATCTGGTCCTAGATTTCCTCAGGGTCAATGAACTTTGGACATTCTCTGACTTCGACAGACATTTGGAGGATGAGCCACAAAACAACAAATTTCACGAATGTACACAGACAGGTTCAACATAAAAAGAAAGTTACACTATATAAATGCCAGAAAATATTCTGACGCAGTAAACTAGTTTGGAGCAATTTATCGCCGCATTAGTACTTAGAAATACACCAGGATTGCAACCATACAAGAAATCGGCATTAACATGGCGGCATTTTTAAATTGCTAATCCGAACAACATGTAAAGAATAATAGTATTAACAATTTATCATTTATTTATTTTTAAAAAATATTTTCAAACCGAAATTGAGAAAAATATGCTAATAAAGAAAATAATGTGCAGGAAATTATGAAACTTAATTATAAAAAATCGAATTTATTATTACAGTGATTAAAATTAACTATATAAAACCTACTGAAAAATAAGTAAAATAAAGAAATTCAGAAACGGTAAATGGAAGTTTGCAATTAAATATCTGTTTCAATCATTTTGATGAATCAATTGATTTTTGATAGAATTCTACAAAATATTAATGTGTAAAATGTATATTTTTCAGATTTCATTTAACGATTATATAATAAAAAATATGTACTGTCGCGTCGAACATTTCCGCGAAAAAATATACGTTTTTAATTGATGCGATTCAGTGCCCTATAATTTATACTTATCTTAACACATAATATTCAGAAAGATCGAATTAAACAAAGTTTATCAGCATTAAATTTAAAAATAAAAATGCAAATGGCACAAGTTGGAGTTATAAATCTCTTTAATTAACTCTCGTGATTCATTTCTCTTAAAGTCAAAGTCACAAATCGTGTACGCGATTTGTTAAAATTTTTTTTAAGCGTTTGAAAACTTATATATGTTTAACGGTTCCTTTATTTTTTAAAGGTGACACACTCTCTCTCTCTAAAATTCACTAAAAATATACTTTAGGGTACTCCTTGACAAAAATTGGTGATTTTTTTAGCCAAGCTTATTTTTGTGCATGTTTAAAGGAACTAGTTGGCTCTGAAAACACGGTAGCTCAACCAGAAATAAACTATGTGGCATCGAATTGACGAGAAATTGAGGGACATCCTAAAGTTTGGGTCACCACTAAAAATAAAGAAAAATTTCTATAGAATTTCTGGATAAAAATATATTATACACTTTTACAAACTTTAAATTTGAATAAGCACAATTATGTAATATAAATAATCTGTATTTAATATTTAGCAAGTTTCAAATGTTGAAGCGCCATCTAGCAATGATTTGACTACATTAATATAATTCGCCAATATCAATCTACATTCCGGTATCAATTAATTCCTTTTGATGAATTTATTTAGCGTGAGAAAAATGTCACCAAATTTTACCACAACTGACTACTTTTTGCCCTCGGCGAACAGTGATCACCATGTTCTTTTTAACCATATTTTCTATAATTTATGTTAGTATCAGGAAAATGTAACGTAAAATTAGTATTAATACTGTACGAAGAAACAAAAGTTATAAGTTTCTATTAGATATAGTGTAAAGCAGTTTTGAATATTATTTTTAAGAAGAAAATAGTTATTTTTTCTATAAAAAGAAATTAAAATTTGTATTTGGCATAAATATCAACAAATATAATCGAATGGCGATTATTATATTGGGACAAACAAGAATTTATTTTATTCAACATTTTTGAGCAAAAATATTAAAATTATAATATAAAAAGTTTAAAGAAGCATCACAATGACAGGTGGCCAAAGGTTAAAAACAGCCAAATGTAGCAAAATAAGGTGAAAAAAAACTATGTAAATGCAATTAATTGCTACATATAGATTGATGCGATTCTTAATTATAGTGCATTGTGGGTAATTTTCAGTTAACGATATTTATAATTCAAATCTGCGCCATTTGGATTTTTAAATTTTCGTTTGAAGTATGAAAATTTTTTTTGTTTGCAACATTCGATAACATTACGGTTTATTGTATTTAAGATGAAATCAAAATATAAATACAAAGGTAAGAATTTTACTCATTTGATTTCGACAAATTTATTGTATTAAATTTTTAATTACTTTTCACTGTCATAAATTCTATCGCCGAATTCTATTTTGCTAGTAGTTTGTGTTGGATATGTAGTCATCTGTTATATTTTTTCGTAATTTTATCATTAAATCTAAATGAATGTGTGTTCATATTTTCGCATTTTAATTACTTATAAATTCTATTTAAAACATATTCCTTTTTTAGAATACATATTATTAAATAGAACTATGTATTAAGATCTTTTGTTAAGAAAACTTAAAGTTCTTTTTTCAAATTATGATTCACTTTTTTTAAAATTGGTATTATTAATTCTAATTAAAAAAATCTATATGGAAAATCTTGGTCAATGTTTTACAATTATATTATAAAATTTCGGGCAGCTTATTTTTGTTATGTATTTTCTTAAATTTCTGTTTACTTATATTTTTCAGAAAATTTAATCATTTCTTAATATATTAATTGTATTTTTATGTGATGGCTAGCAATTTTAAAGAAATCCGCCGCATTTTCCTATTTCTTTCATTGTTGCTATTGCTCTAAGATAGCCAATTTAGAATTATGTTTTCTGACCAATTTCTGATATCTACATCACTGCTGCTAATTTTTTTAATGTCACTTTCACATTTCACTTTAATGAAGGAGATTAAAATAGTTATATAAATATATAAATAAAATTTAGTCTTCGAAGCAGCCATAGTTATTTATAATAATGAGATAAATATGAAATTATTTTGTTAAAAATTTTTGAATTAAAAATACTAAAATTATAGTTACTTAATATAGAAATTTGGTATTTGAATGAATGATAATTTTTATAATTACGGATACAGATTTTGTGCAACGTGAGAATGTATTCTAAATTTTGGACTTTTTCCCCTCTTATCTCTGAAAATTTTAAATTTCTCTAAAACAATGACACACTTTTCAAAAAAAAATTATATAGTAAAAAAGCTACTAAAATATTTGTATATTTGGATAAATAAATTGAAGTATCATAATTTTAATATAATTTTTTTTAATATTAATTATCACTAAACATAAAAATATTATTATAAAGTATTATTAAATCCTTAAATATTTTAAGCTTTGATAAATAACAAATATTTTCAGAAATTACATGTACACACACATATATACTTTTAAATTAAAATAAAAAAAAAACATCTTTTATTTTAATGAAAAAATCATGAACTGTCACAAAATTAATTATATTAAAAATTATAGAACATTTTTTAAACATGCTTTAATACTGTAAAATGTTTAGGCTGAAGCGGTATTATTTCACTTAAAGCTGAAAAATGAATTTACAGTGGTTAACTAGATATTATTTGGACATGCAAAACTAGAATAATTTCGTGTGTTATATCTCTATTCATTTCTCGAAAAATCATTACATTCTCAAATTTATTTGAATATCTCTTATATCTGAGTATGTATAATTTTTACAGTCCCTGATTTCTAAATATACTGAACTTATAATAGACTTATGAAAATGATATCGAGACAATAATGGATTTGATAAAACTAAACATTAAAATTCAAAAGGATTCAAGAATATATTCCTATAATTCTGGAAACTATTTAACAAAATATGCCATAAGAAATTCAGCTTACTCCTTAAGAAATGTGACCTTTCGAACATTTATTGTAAATTGCTTCATTTTTTAATATGTAATGTATTCTTTTTTACACATATTATGCATCAAATTTCAATGACAACGTATAGAAAAATGTTACATTTTTAGTTATGGTGTATTTGCTATAACTAGAATAGGAAACCATGTGTTAAAATGCTACAAACTTATACGATAGATTGTCTACGAATGAGAATTTCGTTCATTTGTTGAAAAGAATTCGAAAAAGTTTTGAAACAAAATGGAAACTTGTGTAAATATGAAATTGTATACGAATATGGTGACAGATCCTAATATCGGAATAAGTTTTTATAAGCACATGTGCCAAATGTGCATTTCGTTCGCTCTTACAGTTTAGTAAATTACTCGGAGTATTTTGCCACAATCAAACAAATCCATGTTTAGACAGTAAAATTGAATAAACATAAGCGTTTATATGAAGGAATGAGAAAATGAATTGTGTGAATTTTAATATAATCCCCTCTCCCATTAATAGAAAATTTCAAGATGGTAAAATTATCGAGAGAAAACCTAAGCCATTTCGTCTAAGGCTAATAATAGTATAAGCACATTGTTATATGTTTCTTATAATAAAGAATACTCTTTCGTAACTTTTAAGCGACATACTAAACTGATCGAATTTTTAAGCATTATAAACTCCAGATGACCTTCTGTTTCCTCCCATTTATATCTGTGAACAGGAGAGTTGAAGAGAATTTGTGAAACTAATATCTAATTCTCGAGATACTCCCCAAGAATCAGAAATTTCTGTCTTCTCAAATATTTCCTCAAATGCCAGAGAAATTGATCATTACGGCAAGAAAGATCTGATGTTTCCCACAAACTATCATGTTTAATGGCTGCACACTCAGTTATGCTTTTCATAAACACACTATGACGAATGGGAGATATAGGACTCTGAATATTTAGATTCTTATCATTGGATTTGGCTCTATTTAATTAATAAATAGCAATATGATTCAATGAATAGTAATAGATCGATGGTATTTTCAAAAATAAAGATAATACTTTGCTTGAATTCTTCAGCCAAATCTTTAGACATCAGCATAATAGAATACTTATGTGGAGACGGAAATTGAAACTCATAACATTCCTTTGAGGATCATCCAAGAGCCGAAAACAATATCCATGAAAGAGTGAGTCTATTCATTGCAGGAATTCACCAGCTGTAAAGGGATTCCAGATCAAGTCTTTCTTTAAATCGACTTTAAAATACATCAAAATTTCTGATATTTTGATAAAATATTGGACATGATAGAGAGCACATAAATCAAACATCCTTAAAATGGTGTGTTTGAATAAAAATGATAGTGATATTCATATGATCTGGAGTTACATTCTTCCAGACATTCATTTTGTAGTGAAAATGAATGAAACGTTGGACCAGAAACAATATGTAGACATTCAAGAAAAAATATTTATTATCGTAAGGAATCAAAACGAGTGCTATAAATTGTTTTAAAAGATCATTTTCACGAGAAAAAAAATAGATTCTTTTAGCAAAAGCCAAGAATTAAGATATGGATTTATCAGCAAGATCATACTGAATCAATGAGGATCTTACCTTTCAAAGAAAGAAATTTGTCAGTGAGACTTCATAACTTCAATCGAAAATCATAGGGTAAAATTTCAAAGCCGAATGGAAATGTACTCACCTAAACTGGAAATTTCATCCATATGGATGAAAAATTGATCATCTTTAAAAATAATAGCAATTCATTGAACGAAATTATAAATTTTGTGCAAGCCAATAAAGTAGTTATCAAAATTTTACTATTTTATAATTTGCAATTATTATTTTAATATAATAAATAATTTCAGTCTTTTTAGTAAAGTAATGCGTTGTCTTAAAATTTAATTGAAATACATTTAAATTTATGTAAGACTAAAGTAAAGTTTAAATGATGTGATTAAACTTTAAATCATATTTGCTATTAAATCAAATCTTAACGTCAAGCATAACTTAATTAATATTTTTGATAGCTTCTGTATAATAGTTTAAAATACATTCTTTGTAATACTAACATTCTAATTTAGATTCCTTTACGTAAAGGCATTAGTATTTTACCTGGAACATGACTCTAAATATTCTCAGCCTAGTAATAATTTACAGATAATTAATAATTTACTGATTGATCAAATTTAGCAGAACATCATGAATACTTTATTGAAAAGTTTGCAAAAATTTTACTACCCATACCGATTTTTTCTTATAGGCGAACTTTTTTATTGACTATGGGCTACTTTCATTAGGTTTTCATTCAATGGGCAATGCATTTATTAAAAATTTGAAATCTTCCATTCTAATAGACATTCAAGTAATCATTTTATTGTTAAATATAGTGATTAGAATCAAACATTGAGTATTTCATAGTAATGAAATCAACGGTCTTAACACTTAGCAAAAATGAATTAATTTAAAACAGTGCTCATTATCTCAGTTAAGATCCACTTTTCAAATTTCGGAGTGGAAGATAAGCATTTTTATAAACCAGATAATTGTGATTTTTATATACTTTTATACTTTTTCCGCATTTTTTTTCCGGAATTTGGATGGATACATGGAAATATTTGTATGTAATAAAAAAACCTAAAAATAATTTTTCATTTAGATATATTTTGGTCAGGAAAAATTGAATACATAATTTATTCGTATTTTATCGCTTGAAAGAACAAAATTAGTGACTTAAACAGAATATTTATTTTAGTAAATAGTTATTTTTTCAAAATGTTCAAATCTTTTTATTTGATTTTCTTGTAATTTCATAGTTTTAAATTTAGTTTCTGAAAATTAAATTATAATACTTATTGAATTTACAACTAAACTTTTAAGTATTTCCTCGATAAAACATAGCGAGTTTATTCGAATTATAATATTTTATAATATCATTTTATATGAATTCTCTTTAATAGTTTATTACTTATCCAAATTCAATTACCTTAAATTTTTTAATAATATTGATTTTTTAGATAAAATTATTTAATTTATGATTTATAAATGTTTAATCAATTGATTTTTATTAATTAAAAGAAAAAATGTGAAGGATAGATTCAATATAAAATTTTTAATTATTTTTTTAATTAATTGAATAAAAATATGCTAAGATTATTTCGTAAGAGCAATTAATTTCTTCTCAATGTTTATTTAGTCATTATATTCTATAATAATAAATAGTTTTAATCTTTATGTTTTGCATTTTAACAGTGTTCACGTTTATATTTTAGTATTGATTCTAATTGAATTAATTTCCCTTCTTATGTATTTACATTTTTAGTTCTACGCTTGAACTTTTATGTAATATTTCTTTTTGAATACACTGCTAGCTTGGCATCCTGTGTTAAATTCCTTTTTGAAACTTAGCAATTAAGCAAGCCCTATTTCTAGATTAGACGACAAATCATAAAATAAGTTTTTATTTACATTTAATTTCTTTTTAAGCACTAGTATAATTATGAATCCGTCATTATTGTGTACAATTTAACTTTTAATAACTGTGAACAAAGTCTCTTATTTCATTAAAAATACTTACACAAAATTTATAAATTCAGACTAGTTTCACTTAATTTTCAACATCAAATTGATATTTCAATCGTAGTAAAAATGAAATGAATATATTTTCAACTGACTATAAAATCAGCAGAACTCCTATCATATTTCGTTCAAATCACTATCACCACTTGTAGCACAAAATTAACACTTTAAATACAATAGCGCTACCTAGCGCATTTTGTTCGGACACTTTCACAATTTTATTGCAAAACCAGTTGAGTAGTTTCAGAGTCTATGATTCACATACACACGTACACCTACGAGTATTGTTTTTTATTGATATATTGAGATGCATATCTTTTTTAAAGCAGTTGTAGGTCAAGACACATGAAAAGGGATTTGAAATGTTATATAACTATTTCGCGCTTCGACATTCGTGATCAATACAAGTTCAGGCTCGAATGGCAGAGAAAGTAAGAAATTTTTTATTTTAAATGTCCGAGCAGAGTCTGAAAAATGATTGGAAAAAATCCACGTGGAATCGGAGTCACGCGGTCTTAATGTCAATATTGGTCCACCCATTTTAATTTCCTGATGTCAGCAACACGTGAGTACTTTTGGGTCAATGTTAGCATTTTGACATCGGATGAAAAACAGCTTGAAATCGTCAACAGTGTTCCTTGGAGGTGTATATCATTTCCTATTTGCGAAAAAAAATCTCGAACCATTTCGGAACTAAGAGATATACCATTTTATTTTCTCCGTCAACCTCGTAAAATTTCTCATTCTGTCAATTTAAATGAATTGTCTTTGATTGCGGATAGTTTTCGTAGACTTTTGATTCAAAAATATTCAAACTAAAATGGTCTCTTAACTAAGAATAGAATTCCTCTCAAAAAACAGTACAAATCATGAATTTTATAAACATTCATTAAAATATTCAAATGGAGATTAGAAAACATTTTTAAACAACTTATTATAATTTTGAAAAAAAATATTTTAAAAAGTTTCATTATTATCACAAAAAAATTAAAACATGAATATATCGATATATATTTATCTATCGTCAAGTCGTATCTCTCATCAATCGAGAAAAATGTTACCAAACAAAGCGATTTTTTTGCCAACAACAGGAAACTGTTTATCAAAAACATAATTATTACTTTAATAAATCCTTTGTGTTTTTTAAATGATAGATATTTCACTGCTTTTACAAAAAAAGATAAATATTTGTGATCTATCATCTGAAATTGAAGCCATTATTTTAGTTGTCAGTATAATGTTATTCTTTTAAGAGATTTTCTATTAAAATAACTTCTTGTTGCAGTTAGAATAATTATAAAGTATATAATAAAGCTATTTTTTTTAGTTTGATTGTGATTCAAATTTGATTTATCTATCATAATATTTTTTAATACGCACATATACTATGCATATATAAGTCAATATAATATTTGAGATAGCTTATTCTAATACAGAATATTAATTTCTTTAAATAACTTTTTGCTTTATTTCAACAAGGCTAGAATTTCAGTGTTCGTTTTATGTAATTTTTCCGAACGTTCCAATTGCTCCAAATTTTCATTGATATAATGTCAATAAATAAAAATGTGGATTCGAAATATGCCTCGAGCGAAATCTTAAGAATATTCTTTGTGATATACAATATTATATTTAAAAATTGTAATTTTATTGATTTGTTTGAATGAAGTTTTAATTTAAAAATAAATTTGTATGTAACATTCACAGATTAAAAACATTTAAACATTAAGAAGTATGTTTAGATTTAATGTGATAATTATAATTTCAGGAAAAATATTTTCTTGTACATTATTTTGTCATTCTCATTTTTCAGTTTTTATTTAAAAGCAGTTGTAGTGACTTAGTTAAAGTGACTTAAGTGTAAGTTAAAGAACTCATTATTATTATTATATAAGGAATTTGGAATTAATGAAACTAAAATGATTGGAAATTTATTTGAGGGCTCGGTTTATTTTTAGGAAAAATATAATTCTTTCAAATCGATTAAACTGTAGTTAAACTCTCGCCAAAAAGAAAATATTTTTACATAATCTTTTAAGTTTACATTATCGGTCGGGGAAAGTGCACATTCTTCGAAAAGCTCGTAAATTTCCGTGTATTCGAACAGCCTTCCATGTTTGAAACTCTCATTATCGTTTATCTTGTGATAAAAAAATGCCATTTAAAATCAAAATAGAAAATATTTATATATATATACCCATTTGAAAAGATAGTGTTACTTAATATGGCTAAAATATCTTCCGAGAAAGCTGAATGGTCTCATTTCTTGCGACCAAATGAAGGCGATAGTACTCCAAAGTACAAATTCAGTCCACTTTTATCGTGCTTCGAGATAATACTACCGGCAATACACTCATTTGAACCACCAACCTAAAATCCATCTCCATTCAAGATGTGTGAAAGTCCAACAATCTCGCGTGACGCTGTCCGCTGAACTTACTGACATCTTGGATTCACGTGCGGAGCTCACGAGACCCAAAGCTCGGAAGCGATTCACGTCGGAAATCGCACGTGATCATTATCTCACGTGAGTGTAACTATGTCCACCACAGTTTGATGATTTCAGGTGAACCATCTAATATCTTTCGGTCTTTTATTTCTTTTAAAAAAGTGCATGAAATTACGGCATACTGACATGCCATTGCACCTTTTGCATATCTTATCCCTCCCCACCAAAACGCGTAAGGTGTTTATCTCTGCGGTTAGCAGCACCGTTATTTCGGTAATTACAGGCAGAAGCGAAGAAACGCGTTAAATGGCCTTGTAAATTTATTTAAAATGACTTAGTCGAGGAGGGTAAAGTACTGTCGCCCAATGCTTTCTGTCCTCTGAGTCTATTTGTGAATGAGTAATTGAAAGTTAGTACAGAAAACTATTCTGGATTATTGCTCGATATAACCTGTGCTTTAGGTTAAATTGTAAAAAAGAGAAAGAAGGCTTTTTCTCTCTCTCTTTCAATAAAACAATTAATTATTTCGCACAAAATTTATAACCATGATGTTTGTGAGAATTATTTTTTGTGTACTTTTTGAGAAATATTTTTTAAGAATATTTACATTTTATATAGGCAAAAGAAGAGAGAATTTTTCTTTCAAAATATTCCATTATTTATGAATGATAATCAATGAAATCGCAAAACGAAAATAATTCATACTCAGCAAACTCTGCAAAAGAAAATTAATTTTTTTATTACCTTTTTTCAAATTAACATATGTGAAAAGCCCAAATGTCCTGTGTACATAAAAATTTATACTAATGCACACTTAGCAGGTAAAATATGTAAGTATTGATTTTATTTTTTTTTGTTCAAAAAATTTGAAATACCATGATGAAAATGAAGATCATAAATTTTTTAATGCAACTTTCATATTTTCTCCCCTGAAAAGACTTTTTATTACTAATAATAATTTGGTAAGATGTATATATTTCTTAACGAATAATTAAAGTAACAATTTATAAATATAATTTTCCACCTTAATGCATAGATAGAATTTCAGCTTATTTGCTTGAATAACCATTCCTATTCACAAAATAGTCTAATATAATCTGTAATATTAAGTAAATTTATAGATAGATTTTACATGCTTTAGAATTATCATATAAATATCAAAATTAAGAATTCTCCAAAACGTAAAAGCATACATTTTTTAAATCAAATTTATTTAATGTGAAATAATTATACTGAATTTAATTAACAATAAGAGTAAATATAATCATATAACACTGTTAAATACATATTGAGTTACGATATAAAAGTTTTATAAATTTAAAGCTTGTTACTGATTTAATTATAAAAAAGC
This sequence comes from Latrodectus hesperus, assembly GCA_037975125.1. Classification (NCBI taxonomy): domain Eukaryota; kingdom Metazoa; phylum Arthropoda; class Arachnida; order Araneae; family Theridiidae; genus Latrodectus; species Latrodectus hesperus. The sequence goes on along the minus strand of CM075856.1, from coordinate 46,334,134 downwards.
AAGGTTCTTAATATTTTTAAAGAATTTAAACTGTTAAAACAAATGATGTGATTCAAAACATCCATGTAGTAAAAATGCTTATTAATTCAAATTCAAAAGAAATCAATAATTTAAGATATTTAACTCGATTCAAAATAAAATCGAAATTTAAAAAATGTTAAAGGAAATAGTTACCTCATAATTCAATGTAATATCAGAAAGTAATATTATTTTTTCTCTATCTGTTTGCAAATAACAAGGCGTCTAGACAGAGTTCGAAATACTGCTGACTCACCAAATACTAAGCATTACGTACTCCATTTCCATATTTATCAAATACTAACGTGAAATTAGATATGGAACTTTCTTTTTATAGTCACACAAAATTATGCTAAATAAAGTGATAAAATCAGTCATCTAAGAATGATTTCGAATTTAAAATGTCTATAAAATTGCAGTAAATTAGACGAAAAATTGGAAAAAATGTTATATAAAAATGTAAATAAAAACATATAATATTCATTTATAATTTGAGAAATTCATTGGATTTTATTGAAATTAAAATAATATTTCCCCAACTTTGATTTTTAATTTATTAAACATATGTATGCAACTTGACTTAAATATATTTATAATCGAAAGTAAATATTATTTTAATATCCGAAAAAGTTCATTCTTTCTATAAGACGAATTATTCCGATTTCATACACCAATAGGGTATAATAAGTTCGAACCCAGGACCTCCTTATTAGCAGTCAGTCACGCTGACCATTAGAAGGAGTGGTTGGCATTTTTTATGTGTTGACACTACAGAATAAAAAGAATAGTATCATTCGTTTTTTTCCTTCATTGTAGCATATTTTTGTCAGGAATTCATAAAATTGTTTTCTCGAAACCTATTTTGAAGTGGAAGTAATGTTTTCAATATTCTCTTGAAATTGGTTCTAAATTGTGTGAATATTTTGGAAAAAAACATTTTTCATCCATTTATGAATATTTTAAGTTATATATATATGTATATATATATTAAAAAAATCTGTCATGTTTCTATGGTGACAAAAATCCTTGTTCCCCATTTATTCTTTAAAAAACCGGTTATATTTTTATAATTATACTATTTATACATGCATTATATTTTTATTGTTATCATTATGCCTTACATAGTTTGAACGTATTTACATGAGAGTACTTGAATTTTAACTTAAGTCCCTATATTTGGAACTCTCTGACCTTTTTTTTTTTAAGAATTCCTGAAGATAATGCCCAAACAATGTATCTGAAAATTACAACAGATAAATAGATCCATTCCTCAAAATTTTTGAAAATAATTTTCCGAATTCTTTGCAGCCGAGCTGGCAGCCGAATGGTTAGCGCTCTTGCCTTCGGTTTAACAGTTCGTGGGTTCGAATCCCACTTTGGGCATGGATGTTTGTAGTGGTTCGGAATCCACTTTAAACCGTAAGTCCCGGTCTAATTAGCCCTCGTGTGCAAAAAATGACCGTTGAGCGACAAACAAACCAAACCAAACCGAATTCTTTGCAAAAATTCTTAACTCATTTCAAAGAAAAATATTATTAATATATAATAATATTAATTATAATATATAATTATAATTATTTAATAATAAGGAATACATATATAGTATTCTTTATTTAACATAATAATTACTTTTAGTTTCAATCATTTTACAAAAGTTTACAATCAGTCAATGTCAGTACTTTTATTACAACTTATCTGAATTATAAATACGAAATATATTATATCTTATTTATAAAATCATTTGAGGTAGATTAAATTAGAAAATATTGGAAACCATATATTTTCATTACCACGCTTAAAAAAGATTTAGTTTCTAATGAACCTCTCATTTATATATTTAACGCTTACATGTGACATACTTTCACTCTACACTCACCCCATTTCTACCAATCCAATCTAAGCTTGGTGGCTCATTCAAAAATCCTTAGAAACACGTGTTTCCCATTGACTGCCACTCTTATTACAGATGATGCTTTACATAGAGAAAGAGTGCCACTCTCGGTGTCTATTTCTGTGTCCTTTGGTCCGTCGGCATGCACAAGATTAGTGGGACACGAGGTCGAGGGAAAATAAATTCTCAGAAAAGAGTGTCAGGAGTGAAAGAAAATTTTAATGTGAGATTTAGAGCACACAGTTGTCAATCTGAATTTCCGCCTTTTGAATATAATAAGGGTTCTGGTATGATTGGAGGAAAGTTTGTCTTGATTAATTGTCTTTTTCCCCAAGTGCTGGACGAAAATAAGTGATTGGCAATTCGCTGGAATTCCCTCTGGTACATTTTATGCAAAATGTTGTGATTGATTTCCACGAACTGAAATTTTGCTTGTAAAGAATTTTTTGGTGATAATATTTTGCATATAATTCGAAGTTTATTGAAAAAGAGATTGCATTCAGGAATTAAAATAAAAAGATTATACTACTACTGATATAAAATAAGGAAAAATAGTTGAAAAATTAAATGATGTAACATCTATATTCCTATTATATATTAATGCATTTCGTTTTAAATATGTTAAATAAAATGTAAGACATACATTTTATATTCTCTAAACGAAAATCCGAACGTAAATTTCGGTACACTTTTTAAATCATGAAATTTTGGACTCTTTCAAGTCTTTTATACAAAAGTAAAAAAATATTATTTCTTTAATATTGAAAACTTTTAACTTTAATATAAAAATTGAACAATCGAAGAATATTTTACATCTCATAATAAAAAACCCGAAGCCTTGTAATTCCTGTTTTAACGGTATATATATATATATATATATATATATATATATATATATATATATATATATATATATATATATATATATATATATATATATATAAAATCTAGCTCTTATTGATATCTCTCGGTAAAAATCCGGAGTATGCTTCTGTTTCGGTCTCTTACCAAGACGTTGCCGTAGTAGTTAGGAATTACAATTGCCTTCCACAGTAAAAGCCCAAAAAAGAAATGTTACTAATGATAAAATTTTCCATGTTGATATATATTTTGTATATAGTGTATCCTATATAAAAATTTTAATGAACTTTAATTTTTAAACTGATAATATAAATGTTGTTGTTATTTATAACACTTGAACAACCAGAGTTCGCTAGCCGACGACTATGCGAAATTAAGTCAGAAGTGTGCGTCTTTCGTTTAATTAGAGCACCACGAAGGTAAAAGTACGTCTTTGCTCAAAGACGTCTCCGATAGATGGCAACATCAGAAGATCTACACTCTCAATTTTGACTTTGATCTGGAGGGGGAAAATTTTTTCTCGAGCCATTAAACCCATGGTAAGGACTCAACGATCGACCATAGGACTTTCGATTCCATAGATTTAACAAGAATGTATATAGCATGTACTCGGTGGGTTTGTGGCAGGATTGGGAATCGAATCCAGGTTTTCTGCACGGAGGCCGATTGCTCTAACCATTTGGCTGCCACGGCCCCAATAATATATATAATCAAAATAAAGCATTTTAGATTACGTCTTGATAGAAATGTCTTAATTGTGATTTACAAGATATGAAATGAAATATAGTGTATTCATGTTAAAAAATACTGAACTAATGCACAGTAAGCACAGAAAACTAGAAAACTAATGAACTATAACTATTGATAAATATTGCAAAAATTTCAATGATTTTTAAAAGCAATTTTTGCAATAATTAAAATATATAACTTTGTAGTTCAGAAAAAATTATAAGATTTAAAAATATATGTTTTTGTTCTTTAGTTCTATGTATTACTGAGTTTTATATTTATTACAAAGTAGAATAGCTGATTTGCATAAGCACATTTTCTTGGTAAAACTATTTTTAAGCAGTTTTATTTTTAAATATTCGTTTCTCAACCGAAAGATTTTTTATCACTTCATTTATTTCTTCTACATCAGCTTCTTCATTAATTAAAAAATGTTCCTTGCAAAAGGTGAATTGTTTTCTTGTGTGCAAATGATTTCAATTTACTAAACGTAGTATCAGGAACATAAAACTCGTCATTTTAATAACTATAATAATGGTTATTACTGATTTTAGATCCATTTTTTTTGTCTCTCAATACCACTGAGAGAAAGTTCTGCCAAGACTAAAACTTGTTTAAAAGCGCAATGCGAACGGAATATAAGTGAAAATAATAATAATAATAATAATAATAATAATAATAATAATATATATATATATATATATATATATATATATATATATATATATATATATATATATATATATATATATATATAAAGAGAGAGAGATTATTCAAAATGTATATTATCCAAAATGTAAAAATGTAATATATACATTTGTGAAAATCAACTGATCTATTTTGTTGTTCAAAATGCCATGAATGTCAAATGCAAGATTTTTTTTTAAATTTTAAGATTATTTTTTTGAGCTATCGACTTTATTTTTTAACTATTCTCAAAATTATTTTTAAAAATTATAGAAATATTTTCAGTAGCGATCGAGAGAATCGCTTGCAAAACTCAGCTTTTTCAAATATTATTATTGACTTTATTTGTGAAATGTCATAAATATTGCATATTTTAAGATTTCTTGTAGCTATATATATGAACTGTGAAATATAATTTCATCTATATAATTTTAGTTAATACCTTATTTTGCTCCCTCCTCAATTAGAGAATTAAAGTTTGTTTTTGGAACACACTGTATCCATTATATATAACAGCGAATTTAAAATTTAATTATACATAATCCCTCATTTCAGGCTTCTAGGAAGGCATTGGTAACTCCTTGATTTTATCGCAGGCGCAATCCAAAATGGAAGTTTACTTCGGATTTTTAATAAGTCACGTTAGTGAAAGCTAGGTGTTTTCGGTAAAACCCAGGATTTTCCAGACTTCAGAGTTTTACAATAACAAAGAATATGTAGCACTTAAATTTATAATAATGATTAAATTTGAAATCAAAAGCTTATAAATTGTGTTGAAACTTACTTATTTCATTGAGTATGCATCAATTTAAACTCGTATATTTTATATTGCTAAATTATATGTTCCAGAATTATTTTTTTCTGATATCGGAGAGGAATCAAAATTATTCATAAATTTGTATGAATTTTATGGAAAATATTAATAATAGAAAAATGCTTACTGATGTAAGCCATCATGTGCTGATACCATGAAATTACAATAAAAAATCAATACTTTTATAAAATAACAGAATGTGTTGATTGAAAAATGTTATCATTTTGCTTAGTAATTTTTGCACGGAGCAAATTTTGTATTTGAGCTTTAGTGAAAGTTTTTTTTAAATGATATTATTATTTAAAATGTTATTGTTGTTGTGGCTTATCCTCCAAATGTCTGACGAAGTCAGACAAGGTCCATCAGAATGTTGACCCTAAGGAAATCGAGGACCAGAAAGGGGGAGGAGTATATATCCTCTCTGGAAAGTCTCAAGCAGTCCAAAATGCGATTTTAGAAGAAGCTTGCTCTGTTTTACATTTAGAGCAGAGCTCAAAGATTTTCCTGCCTTCGAAATACGTGAAGCCCCTAGTGTGCCGCTTGCATTTAAAATGTGAACTCGCGAACTGTAAATTTTATCCAGGTACCTATAGAGTTATAGCTGTCGAGCAAATATTTTAGCGTCTTGCAATTAATTAATTAAATTTTAGTCAATCTTAATAGATGGTTAATTACCCCAATTTTAAAAAATCCAGTTTCATTGATTTAACCACTCTTATAGGAAACTACAATTTTAACAAGACTAAATTTTCAAGTCTTGAAACACTCAGTTTCAGTAGATGCAAGAAATATTAATTTTTCTATTTCTAACATATAAAATATTAGTATATAATTTAAATATAAATTTAACAGATATATTAACACAATTTTATTAGTGAGCATATTAGAAACATTTCTCACTTTTCATTAAAAGTAAAACAAATTTATCTTTTATTGATTATGGAGAAACACCATAACAAAGCATACTTGATGCATTATGGATTAATTAATTAATAATTTAATTTTTACACAATTCCGCTAATTCCTTTACTTGTTTTTATTGAGATTTTAATGAATGATTTTTGGAATTTTTAATATTGTTTATTATAAAAAAGGCATTTTTATAAGAAAAGCTTTATTCATTAAAATATTAACTTATCTCATATCTTACATTACTTTCTAAATTTATAGATTGTACAAGATATTTATGCTTGGGACATACTTTAAAACACATTTTATTGTATTATTTAAAGTATTTAAAATACAATGTAACTTGGAAAAAAATGTAGTATTTTATTATTATCAATATCCTGAAAAAAAATGAGATTTGTTATTCTTGACATGTGTTGTTTTAAGCAATAACTTTAGAATAAGTGACTTTTTAAAATTTTCATTATCTTCTCAGCAAATTTAATCATTAAGAAAGGAGGAAAAATTCATTAAATTAAAAACCGAGTTTTATGAATTTTATTAAGTTAACTATTGGTTATATTATTGGTTATACTATTATCTATATTATGAATGTGGCCCACCCTATAAATGGTTTGTGGTGGTATGACGCGGATAACGCTACTCGCCTCTGTGACTTGGATAACAGGTGCCCGCTGGGTAGCAGTTTCTGGCCTTGTTGTGGCATAGAGTTCAACCCTCAAGTGCCCGCCGTTGTCAAAAGAATATTATATTTGCTTAAAATCTACAAGTATTTAAGCATATTAGCTTAAAATGTTTTTAAATGAATTCAAAAACTAATTATTATTCCAACTAAATTTTAGAAAATTTGGTCACTGTGTACAAACAATTGCTTACAAATATAACTTTTTAAAAAGTTCTTAATTAAACTGAATACAGAAATCAAATGCACCGTAATCTTGTCAAATCTTAGAAAGATAGCATTTTTCAGACTTCATAACATTATTGGAAGTAATGGAAGTTTTTGGAATAACAGTGTTGGTTGATTTATACATCTCACGAAATTTTAAAATTAAAACACGAAAACTTTTTAATAATGAAATAAATTCAATAAATTCAGTTTGCTTAAAAACTACAATTACAGTTGCTTTTCTTTGTCAATGATATTCAAAATCTGTTCAATAACTAGGTAATTTAGGTAATTTTTTTCTCAAATTTGGTAAATGTGCTCCAGTTACGGTAGGTTGACCAAAATATAGTCTAATATAGTTTAGCTATGTAAGGAGAGATGAAACAAAATGAAGAAAAAATATTTTCATTCATTATGTTGCAGTGTCCAAATAAATTTGCAATAGAATTAATTTTTTTATGCGGATAACTATAATTTAACATATCCAAAAATATAAAGGTCAAACTTTAAATAAAACATTGCTCAAAACAATTAAAGGATATTGTAAGTATTTTATATGAAATAAAAGTATCAGAGCAAATTTTAATTTGAAAAAACGTTAGAAGAGGGAAACAAATGCTAATTTTTCTCATTTTCAAATTATGAGCGTTTCTGCTTTTCATATTTAAAATTATGAAATTTTTGAGTTTGATGTCAAAAAGAAAGGTAGTGAGGGAACTTCTTGAGTTTTCAATTTACAGAAAGAGAAAACAAAAAAACAAAGATCTACATCCTGTAATTACTTTATTCATATTGGAGTAATTTCTCAACGTCTTTTATCTCAATTAAATGTACGGCGAATGGTTGATCTAGGTTAGATTGACAGAAACATAAACCGAAATAGCTAAATGTAATTTTCTGGATTTGGAACTGTTTTGTGGAAATTGAAAATAAAAGCTGAAGATGAAGTTTTAGATGTGAAACAAAGGCCATTGAAGAACGATATTTGAGGTTAACGACTCGGAAATATGCATACATAAATGGCAGTCTTCTTAACACCTACTAACCGTTATTAGTACCTTAGTTTCTCTACTCATATTATTCAAATTCGCACCACTCTATATTTTAATGATCGCTGACAATTACGTTGTTCATCTGTGTTATATTAGCAGCAAAGTGTGTTTCATGGATTGAACAACAAATCATGTGAAGCTGAAGTATAAATAAATACTTCAATATTCCTTTCTTTGATGAGTCCTATTTTTTTCATCCTGATGATAGGAATATTTTCAATTTTAAGGAACATTGCACTAGAGACAATATTGTTTTCGAGCAATGAAATGTCAGATTTGCAATCGGAAGAATATTAGTTTGTGCTAGTATCTACATTGATGCGCACCGTCGTCGGCGTAATTTGAAATTGAGCTCTGAATCATTAGCGATATAAATATGAGATCTTCAGATTTATAAAGAAAGGAATCATATAAGTGAAATGGCAAGCAGGTTAGTAATAGAACAAAAATGGGTATTGAGGTGTCCATGATTCACCAGGTAGACTGCTAAGACATTTTGGGGAGATCGCCAACGCAAATTTTTACATATACTTACTTAACACCCGATCATCAATGAAGGTGATTACGAGACAAGTAGCCCGTGATCCAGAAAAATCTGCCCATTCCTGGAACAAAGTATATCTAAAATATTCTAATCAAACCAATTGCAGATTGCTTACACCATCACCACAAACCCCAATAAATTAGAAGAAATCTTCTGGAAAAGAAGGGTTAATAAAATTCTGCTCTTCTTTAATAGCCCCATGGATTCTAGGTTTCAAAGTTGTTTAACTTTGCGGGACGTCCGAGCAAACCCTATTCCTAGTAAAAACCATTTCAGGGAGATACATTTTCAATTTATTTTTGAAACGCACAAAAACTTTTTTTATACCAAAATTGCTCAGTAACATCAAATTTTTCGGCCAAGCATGTGTAATTTTTCTTTATATAGATTTTCCCTGTTTGTCAGTATCGTATTTCAGACTTTTAAACAATTTATCAACAGCAAAATTCATAAAAATATCAGCATCTTTTAACTGTTTCGACAGTTTAAAGCAATAGGTTTATTTATACCATTTTATAAACATAGAGGGTAATTTATCTAATTATTTTCCTCTTCCAGTCTGATTCATGACTACATTAAGTCAAAATTTTGTGTCGATTCATATTCTCATTTAATAAAAATCCGAATAATGATGCATAGTTGTGCAAAAATGAATCAAATGTCTAAATTGATGAAATTCTTCAATAATTATATTACAACATTTGAACTAAAATATAGTATAATTATTTTTATTTTGATATGCTTAGAGCTCATTTGTTACATAACAATATGACACACAATCTAAAGAAATTCTACTCACATTTTCAATTATTATATTACAATCATTTTGTCAACTCGTGGTTTAATAATTTCTTTCTCTAACTCTTGGCTCTATGTAATTTACTTTTATAACAGTCAAAAAGTTAATCAATTTAAAGTTATATTTTCTAAATTGATTTTCGAATCCTATCTTATCGAAAAATATTTCTTGAAACATTAGTTGACGAAAGAATTTTTCTTTTAAACAGGCTAAAGTGATCCACTAATGTAACGCTTTACAAAAATCTGGTTGATTTACTTTTTTCTTCAATGTCAGATATTTTTCTAATTCAATTTATAGACTATTATAGACAGGAATTCGATATTTCTTGAATTAATATTGATTAATATTTCAAGAAAATGGTGATCAGATTTCAAGATTTAATTTGTTTTCAACGAAAAGTTTAAAGTTATATTAAAATTTCCCCATTAAAAGGTTTTTAAAAACGTTTTTCTCACCAATATGTTTAATATAAAAATGGCTATTTGAATTTTCCTACGAATTCCTATTATAATACTTGCAATTTTATTTTATATTAAGATACCTAAAATAACTCATCATTGTAAAATTATGAATTTTATTAGATTTAGGTATTTTTTTCGAAAACAATTTTGTGGAAAGTTTATACTTTTTTTAGTAGTTTTAGTTTTTGAAGAGACATTATATGTTTTCTTACTTTGGATAAATTTCTCACCTATCAAATTGAGTACTCTGATTAAAAACATGAATTTCTTCAGTAAAAATATTGAATTTCCATCTAAATTACCGACATAATTTCTCAATTTTTAATTTGCTCAATTCGATAATTATATCATGTAAACATAGAAGATTCACTATTATTCCCCATATTCATACGATAAATATAATCCAATTTATTGCTAAGATATAATCATTAACTGTGCGTGTATATCCGGTATTGCTGAGATTGAAATATATATGTTAATGTATAATAGAAACGCATTGTTTCCATCTGGATTTAGAAATTACTGTGGTTAACTTTAGAATTATAAGTAAAAAAAACATACAAAAAATGTGTTATATTAGGTTAATATTGATATAATTCTTAAGATGTAAGTACTTTATATTTAACAAAATATAATTATATATTGAAACGTAGAATGCTGTTTCGCGATAGTAGCTTTTTTATAAAAAAGTCATTTGATTGCATTTTAATATAAAATATACAATTTAAATTAAAGTTCACTTAAATATAAAAAGGAATATAGGCATTTCTAATGTAAAATATAAAATTAGAACAATACGAAATATGCTCACATATTTAGTATGGTTTGTCGCTCAACGGTCATTTTTTGCACTCGAGGGCTAATTAGACCGGGACCTACGGCTTAATGTGGATTCCGAATTAAATACGGCTTAAAGTGGAACAAACATCCATGCCCAAGATGGAATTCGAACCCATGAACTGTTGAACCAAAGGCAAGAGCGCTAACCATTCGGCTGCCAGCTCAGCATTTAGTATTAAATTAAAATAATATGTGTGGCAAATAAAATGAGTCGCTTTGTTATGGTCAGAGATTTTAAAAATAATAAAAAATTTCATCCTTATTTATTTTTCTGGACATCAAACCTAAATAGAAAAAAATTATTTGATACAAATTTATAGAATAAGTGAATTTTTTTACTTCTCTTCTTTGGCCCTGAATGATAAAATACCAATTTTATGCGAAATGAATAGCATGAAGTTGAAGTAAAGCTATAAGCTTTCCTTTTGATTTTATAAGCAAAATATTCAGTTTTGAGCAGCAAGCTGTAAGATTGAAAAATATCTCTTGGACCTATGTCTCAGTTACATTGGTGCCAAAAAACTGCCTCTGCCCCTGGTAACTATCGTAGCCTAAGCTACAATCAATTTCTTCTCAAATTAAATGCTCTGAAAAACAGGTTTTGCTATTCTAATCAGACTATACATGCCGAAGCCGAAAACTTCTCTTTCTAGGATCAGATCAGTCCTCAGAGTCCTGATAACACAATGAATTACTTTAGGGCAAGAATACTTTTGCAGGACATTGCCGAAGCGCCATCTGCTGAATGTAAATAGCACAAATCCTTATCGCTGATGGCATAAAAATACCGAAGTCCTCATGATCAGAAAGGTCAGCGTTTCCTCCAGGTTATAGTCTATTTAAAAGTAAACTTCTTTGGATTTAATTAAAGTATCATTAGTGAACAAGTTGGTAAAGTATCTTACCACCTTGAGGGGCATTATAAGTTAAGAGTTACCCCTTGCTATTTCAAGTGGGCCCCATTCTGACAGGTGTGTTATCTGAGAAGGTAGTTTTTCGACCGAAAAGACATTTATTTCTTGCTTTTATTTTTTATCGGTTTTTAAAAAGACCATGCCATTTTATGTTTTATTTATTATTTCCATCAAGAATTCTCCATTAATGATGATCTTGAATCACTAATGCAGGAATCTTGTCTTGCCAACAGACATTTGATCGTCTCGGTAAAAGTTATTTATGATTCGCAACTTCTTTGGTAATAGCTAGTAGGAAACTGAAAATATTTTCTTTTTATTATTATTTTGTTTTCAAAGATCTTAAAAAGCTTGGATTTTCTTCAAAGAAAAAGATTTAGTAGAATTAGAAAATGTGTATTTAGAAACATATAAATTATAGTTAGATTAAAGAACATTAATAAATTGTTTCCTTTTTCTTTATTATCTGATTTTAAAATTTTTAGTTTTATGTATCAAAGATAAGAGATTTCTGTGGGGAACAACGTTAGTTACGACCACATTTTTATAAATAAGAAAATAATGAGCACTCAGTTGATAATTACTAAGGCCATTTTTCCACATTTTTAATAAGCAGGCAGTGTCTTACATTCTCTTAACAATCACTAATTGTGTAAATGACTTTGAATTTCTGTCATACTAAGGATACATTTTGCACTTATTAATAATGAATGCATCTCATGAATTACTAAAGCTAGAACATCCCATTTTTTTCATTTTTACCTTTTTATAATGGGGACAAAACTTTGTCATACATTGTTGCCTTGATTTAATTATACTATCATTCCCTTTGTAGGGCTAAGTGAGTATAAATCATCATGAGTAATGAGGATGGATGGCCTCAGATCTTCTGTTTTCATTGCTTACTTGCAACATGAACCAGACTTATTAAAGGTTATTTAGAACTTCGATGACATGCCGTGCTTGATATCAAAAAGCACAAATTGCCTAATATGATATTCGGTGACGTATATGTAATTTTACATAATCCCTCAAATGCATTTATATTTTTATTATCTCAACAGTTTAATTTAATTAGCTCTTAAGCAGAAAATCTGGCGATTTTATTACTGTTAATTTATTATTTTTGTTTTTGAGGGAATTTTACTCTCATCTTGTTTTAAAGGTTAAATTTAATATAAGTAGTAAGAATAAATGACTTCAATTCTTCTGTCCTTACTATTTACTTGCAACACCAACTAAACATGCTAAAGGTTGCTCAAGATTTTGACAGCATGCTTTGCTCAATACCAAGTAATATAAATTGCCTGATATAATTTTCTCTTAAGTCTAATGATTTATTAAATGCATCGATACCTCTGAAATTAAATAACTTGAATTTTGTATTCCTCATTTTGATCGACAAAGCATTTAATGCTTTTTGCCATTTGCTTCTTATTTCGATCATAAATACATTTGCTAAATTTAAGTACTCGATCGCCAAAATCGTAGGCAGTGTTCTCATATTCAGCCAAAATCGTAGGCAGGGTACTTTACGTGGTTCTTTTCAATAAAGTAATGGGACAAATCCTTCCACTATTTTAGTTTCCTCAGAATATTTTAAGCAGTTGACAATGAAAAAAATTTAAAAGCTATTTTTAGTACGAATTCACTCGCAACTTTTCTTTTAAATAATTATTTAAACTTATTTATATTACAATAGATTATATTGCTTGCATAGACTACAGCGCACTGAGGTTTTATAAAAGAGTCTACATATTAACTAATATTTAATGCCATTTTCGAAATTTTAATTTTTGAATCATAATAGGAAGCAAAGAAACAATATGATGTAAGATAATTCATGAAAACTAAAAAATAAACGATATCACACAAAATATTTGTATAGTTGTTCATAAGAAAAGTGAGAGAACTACAAATTACAAATCCTTAGATAAAAAAGCTTAGGCGTGTGAATGAAAGATTCATCAATATATTTATGATAAAATTGAGTATTTATTTAAAAAATTATATATTTTTTAATGATGAACTGTTTATATGATTTGTTTGATCCAACAGCTTTATAAGTATCTGTTAAAATATGTTATCCTTCATAAAAATCTATATTAAAATGTAATATAAACACTTCATAACAAAAATATTCTATGACAGTCTCAACTGTCTTAAAATAACTTCCAGCTATCAGATTATCTTATGTGGTTCTAAATTACCAAATAATACCAATGTACTTTCATATCAGTTTAGATAGATATATTTTCCTCATTTTAATAAAAAAATTCCTCATTTTAATAAAAGGTATTCCTCATTTAATCAAAGGTATTCCTCATTTAATCAAAGGTATTCCTCATTTTAATAAAAAAAAATATTTTCTTTTTTGAAAAAAAGAATTTTTATTTTATAAAAATATATTACTTTTTTAGAGTAAGTAGAAGCCTTCAAAAATTTCTTATAAAATAACTTAAACGAAAACATTTGCGAAGAGAAGTGGAGATAATATTTCTATATATCGTGTTCATTTTGTGATGTCCTAAATACTTTTTTTGAAGAAATAACACTTTTTTTATCCAATGGCGGGCACACAAGGGTGACTGAACCCTATTTCACAACAAGGCCAGAAACTGCTTACTCATTTATCGTTACCCAGCGAGCACCTGTGAACCAAGTCACGGAGGCGAGTAGCGTTACCCGCGCCATACCACCACAAAGCCGTTTATAGGGTGGGCCACATTCATACAACAACATAGAAGAAAGGACAGAGAGAACAGAGAAGGAAAGAAACATCCATGCCCGAACCGGGATTCGAACCCGGGACCAACAGCTCAGGAGTCAGGAACGCTAACCACTCAGCCAATCGGTCGGCAGAAATAACAATGAAAGACACTTTTCATTATTTTACAAAATAATGTGAATTGCTTTAATTTTCTATAACGAATTTAGGATAAAAATATCTCAATAAAAATTACTTAATTTTGGAAAAATAACATATGAATTATCTGGCCTTCATTATATATATATATATATATATATATATATATATATATATATATATATATATATATATATATATATATATATATATATATATATGCAATGGAAATGATTGGTTATGCAGTTTTTTTTAGAATTTGTTATACAGTTGCAGAACGGTAACAATTATTACAGTCTAATTGATTTAAAAAATATCTGGTAATGATTTCATTGTTGCCAAATGTAGGACTGTATGCGATCCTTACAATTATTTACTAGTAAAAAATAAAATTCTGCTTTTTACAATATTATCTATCGGAGTAACATTTGGAAATTTCTAAGTTTCATATTTTGTGATTTTAGTAAATAAGGCTAACGGTATTTTAAAAAAGTTTTCCTAAAATTGCAAATAAGCAGAGGATATTTAAAAAATATAATCATAACTTTTATCTAATATACATTTACTATGTAGCTTCAATGTGTTTAAAATAGGTATGTAAATTATGTGCATATTATATAAATCTATATTCTGAACCTTTATATAGCTGTTATGAAATTATAATCATTCATAATAATCAAGCTTCAAAATAAAGGCAATAAAAAATTCTTAAATTTTAAAAAATTTCACATTTAATTGAAAAAGGAGAATAATCAAAGACCGTAATTTTATTATATAGCAAAGAAAAAATAAAAACGAGACAAGTAGAGTATTTTCCACTTAAACATTCCCAACATTAATATGTTTTGCTGTAGTAATTAGAGATAACATATCAATTTCATTCTCTTTCTCCTTTTAATTCAAAAGGATCATTGATAATTACTTCTTAGTTGTGATGCCTACAACAATCACACGTTACTCCACGTGAGTACATATTGCGCAAAAAGTTAAATAACGGTATATTTTAACTATTTATTGGGATGCTATCATTTGCTATCTAAATTTAGCATCGATATCTTAGCTAAGCAGATTTTACTATAAGAATGGAGATTTTTTTAGCTATTTTGCTAACGGTTTGACATTGAGACCTAAGATAAAACATTCCGCATTCTACATTAACATTCTTCAAATTTTACATGAATTAGACATTGTTGTTTTAACTGTAGTTTTTTTATTACGTGATCAGAATTTTTTTGGCTTGGTAATTCTTATAATGATTTTGAAAGAATTTTCCAGAGTTACTTTATTTATAAGAATGTTAGGACCTGAAAGGAGGTAAGAACTGTTTTTTTTTCTTTCCGAATACGAAAAAACATCATCAGAATAGATTTGTAGACTATAAGTATTCAGATAAAATACTTTTTTTTCTAAAGTAATGCTCTCAAACTATTGTACCACATACAATTCTTGACTTTCAAAATCTGCATTTTGTATATCTACGACATTTTAATACATTATTAAGGTTTTGAAAACTAAACTAAACTCTGTGGCACGACAGCCCATGTAGGCCAAGATCTACAGTGCCCATCTCTGTTTTCTTGACTGAGAGGCCCTGTGGTGAGAAGCATATGTCCCGATTAGGTGGTCAGCTTAACGCGAAACCCCCAGTATTTAGTTCCTAACATGTCATATATTTTGCAACAAAGATAATGTAGGACCATATTCGATCCTATCTAATGTTTACTAGTAAAAATAAAATTCTACTTTCCACAAGTTTGTCTATCGGAATAATCTTATGGAAATTTCTAAGTTTCTTACTTCGTGACTATGGAAAGAAAGGCTTACGGTACTCAGATCGACCTTCGGACTTGTTCCTTGGTAGCTTGAAACGCTATGACTAATCCACCTGGCTTTAAGATTTTACCTTCACTTATGTAATTTATCTGAAATATGTTTCTTTTGGTACCAACTGAAGCTTCCAAACTGACATACGCTGATTAATTAATGTCCATGCAAAGTGATGAGATCGACTTCTGAGCTGCCTTCTGTTCCATCTCAACTCGGCAGTCTTTAGCAGGTTTTATTATTGAACATTTGACTTTCAGTACAGCCTTTTTTCCAGCAAGTTATCACGACTTCTACATCATGAATTTATAACGCACATATTAGAATCACATTTACAGAAATTAACTTTCTATTGGTAGCTAGGTAATTGCTGTGCATAATATGTAGTTCATATGCAGAAAGTTCATATATTTTAAATATTTAATACTGGTGTAATAAAAAGGTAAAAATTTTAAAAAGAAACATTGTATTGTTGTTTTAAGAGAAAGTATACAAAAAAATTATAAATTGTTTCTGAATGTATCTTCTCTTTTTTGTTTTCCGAATAACCTATGATGCAAAATGTGACATGTTATGTATATTGCTTAATATTTAGTTTATTTTTTGTCATTCAAAAATCTAGTAATATCTGCTTCTCTACTTTTGGTTTTATTGTCAACTAATGCTATATTTTTGTCTTTCTATTCTTTTTTCTCTCGATTTGTATTCTAAATTTTCTGTCTTTCTTCGATATTTGAGCCATATCTATTCATACCAGTTTTTCAGATTACACTTTCTTTCAAAGGAAATTACGTAGATATATAGGAAGTTTTCAACCAGATTTTATGTAAGCAAATTTTTAATGATTATAAATAAATTTACTTCTGTATAAGTTCAATTATTTTTATTTCATATTAAAATTTAGTTTCATATTGCTATTAAAATATTTCTCGTTATTAGAGAGAGAAAGAGATATTCTTTCTCTCTCTCTCTCCATTGTCATAAAAATTATTACATTTTATACTTTGTCAGAAACTTAAAATTGGATTATCATGCATTTTGTCATATTTTTTTCAGACTTTTTTTACTAAATATGTTAAATGAATGTATTTTATTTTTTATTGATAATTTTTAACTTTTATTTCCATACTTATTTTATTTGCTAAATATTTCCAATTTTATAGTAATTTCCTATTGTTGTGAAATGATATGTATAATCTTTGGATGAAATCTGAAAAATATATTTATTTGCATTTTAATAACTTTTAAGTTCTATCAAAATGCATTCACTTTTAAATACATATCATCGAATAGAATTCTAATTAACAGCATTATATGAAAAATGTAAATTTTTTAATTTGTAACAGATTCCTTCCTTAAATTTTTATTATAAAATAGAATTTCAATTAAAAATTTTTTGGGAAAAATCTTGTTCATTGTTTATTTTATTACATTTAAGAATATTCATTTTTTTATTCTTTATGATATATTTAAACTTTATTTGTCAATTATTAATGTGTTCATTGCTTTTTTAAATATTGTTAGAGTTAGTAATTTAAAAACACTAATATATTTCCCTGTTTCTTACATGATTGCTATCATTCAAAACGAGCCAATTTATTTCGAATTGAATTACTGCCCAAACTTCGATACCTATATAAACATCAGCTTGAAGGTGAAAAATCACCGTATGACAATACCTTGGCCGTAATACTCACTTGAACTGTTTGCAACTATCATGATCTACAAAGTTTATAAATTTTTTTCAACAGTAAATGCAATTGATTGTAAACTGTTCTACCTGGAGATAAACTAAAATTTGATTTTAATTCATGTATAGTAATTTAATTTTGATTTTAACAAATCACTGCTGACAATAAGATTTACAGTGATTTTTTTTATAATAAGGAATATTTCTTTTCATATTCGTAAAATCGGAATAAAGAATAACTATCACAGTTTTGCACTCTTTACAAATTTACTACAGCCAAATAGGGAACTAAAGACCAAATTGGATTCGATTCTTCATAGAACTTTACTTGTCTCGGATTGATTATCATAGACATTAATAAAGTGGCTGAAAAAACATGGAGTTTAAATTAAAAATATATGATTTTAAACGAAATATTGTCCATAACTATATTATAACTTTTACGTCATATATGTGAATAATATAGTACATTTTTGCTGGCAATTTTAAATTTAACTATCTAATGAGTTCCTCTCTTCATTATTTATAATAGTACATTTATAGTTTTCAAAATTGAGTCACGACGTTTGTTTATTCTTGTTTGTCGTTCTATGATCATCTTTTGTACACATGAGTTTTTTTGAACAAAACTTTAAAATTATAATTTATCTTGAACCACAAGAAGCATCCACCAAAGAGAAATCAATTGAGCATTTTGATTTGAAAACTTTTGAATTGAGATGGCTAGTACGGTAACTCTTTACCTCGGAGCATTTTATTTTAATATAACATTTATCAAATATTTTCTTATAGTAATATCATCTTAATATATTTTATTTTTATAAAGTTTACTCATCTTTATAAAATCTGATAAGAAACCCATTAATTTTTTTCATAACTTTTTCATAAGAAATTTTTTAAGAATAAAAATGATTTAAAGTATAATGAAACCTAAGATAAAGTTTCTGAACTTATTAAAAAATGAATTTTATTTTTTGAATCAAGGTACTAATAAATTCTGTCTTGGCGAAAGAGAGACTAATACAACTAGATATACAAGTTATATTGGTCAATTCTGATTGATATTATTAAAAAGCAATTGTATTTTTCTTAAAAATAAAATTTTGCATAATAGTTTTACAAAGAAATGGTTCTTCAATTATCATTAGGTTCTTATTACTGTATAGCACGTGTTTATAAGCATGAGGTATTCAGGGTAGTCAAGCGAAATCTCAATGTAAGCGAATATGTTCAAGGATCTAAATCTCGTGTTTTCCCTAATTTAACAACGTGTATCAATGAAAAATCCAGAATCTATACAAATTTCATCATTCTCATTAATAATTTTTTACAAAATTATGAAACGTAAAATGTATTAGGACTCGTCCCAAAAGAGCAAAAAGAGTACAGATTTTTTATTGTAATTGTAGAATAAATGCTAAATCAAATAAAAGTCTCATTTTTGCTAAATTTTATCAATTCTATTCTTTTTGAAATGTTTAATAAAAAAAGAATTCAGAATTAAAATAATTTATGATTCACTTATATTGCTCTATTTAAATTATATAACAATATTTACTTTATAAAATCAAAAAAACTCGAAATCAATATATTTAATTGGAATGAAATTTTAATGCATTCATAGATTTTGCTAATGAACTAGAAAAATAATCTAATTGTACTATAATTTTATTTTAGTAATTATTTGAGATAAAACTTTGAGAAAAAAGAAACTTAGAGACACTTAGAATTAGGAAAGTAATACTAAATGTATATCCCCGGATTTATTTTAATTTACATTAATGGAAAAACAATTTATATTAATGGAAAGATTATACTCTCAGAATAAATAGTTGTTGAATCCTTCTTATTTCCAAACAAAATGAGCAAATGTTGCATTTCAGCTCTATGCATGAATATTTTTTGATAAGTGCTTGGGAATTTTTTGAGTATTTTTTCTTTGCGACTCAAGAATATAATCTATTCGTTCGTTGATATTTTGTAGAACCTGTTGTTTTATTAAGTATTTGAATATTAATGGCATAATGCATTACAGAAATATTTTCATAGATCTAAAGCTGTATTCCCATTTTGCAATGGAAAGAACCTGAAAAACGCCTTGCAATTAACTCGATTGATGCAGACACATTCATCATACATTGTTCAAAAATGGCTATTGAATCAGGGATTTCCATTTTTATGGTTCTACTACTGTCTGTTAAAAATTTTCATGGAAGCTAACGTATCATAGATTTAGGGAATGCGCTTCATAGTTGCTGAGTAGTAGGGCAATCAATTATGCATTGTTAAAATCTCGTATATATATATATATATATATATATATATATATATATATATATATATATATATATATATATATGTTCATAATATTATCATTAGAAAAGCTTTATTATCGACATTTTCATGTTTAATTTTGAGTGTTGGTATCTCTAGTCATAAAATACATTGTAAATATCAATACTTAATTATGGGAAATGGTGATTTATTTGGAAATCACGTAAAACTAATGAATTTCTTATGCTGATGAGACTACTTTTTCTCCAATCATATTGGAATTTCAACGAAAAATTTTCGTTCTGTGTGAAAATCAGACTAACATTTAAAAAAAATGTGCTCACTTTTGAATATAAGCTATTAATTATCCTCCAATAGAAATTTCATGTATAATGTTCCATATTTACTCCTGAACAAACGTTGAAAATTCCCAAGGACATACCATGATTTGGGCATTAATTTATGCTTTCTAGTCACATTTAAGAATTGCTTTCTATCTTTATATAAGTAAGTGAAGAAGTAAGTGAAGAAGTTATATAAGTAAGAATAAGAAGTGCTTTCTTGGAAATTTATTGAAGATTATCCCCAAATTACTATTTCAAGAAGATGTAAAAAAAACTTCTAAATTTTTATCACGAAAAATATCGCTAGCTGTTTTTGATGCCGGAAAATTTGATTCTACACAAGTAATGAATTTTAATAAATATTTTCAATACTTCATATATATGTATATATTAACAATTTATATTTATAGAATATGCTTTCATTGACTTAATATTACAAGTTAAAGCAATTACAATTATAAAATAACCCGTTATAGACCGTAAAAATGTTGTAAGAAATAAGTATTAGACTTTCCTTATTTTATTTGCGTTTAATTTTTATTATGATTTATTGGTGTTAAGCTGCAATAATATTATCCACATTATTTAATATCATAACCATGTGGATAGAATGTTAATTAGGAAGCATAAAAGCGAAAGTATATGTTTACATCAGTATTTTACTCTGTATCATCATTCTCAATTTATCTCCTCCCTGAGGTTCTTGTTTACTTGCCGAAGGACCCTGTTTGGGACATGCCAGCATCTGATAAGCACATCCATCCAGAATACCTGTTGTCACATGTACATGAAAAATGACATAATAACTAGTGTGCCTGAAGTTCCAATCTGTAATTTTTCTTATAACCAAAACCCGATCAAGAGGCAAATACGGAATTTCTTCTTCCCCTGCACCCCTCTTGTAGTAGGTTAACGAACGGCTGGGTTTCCAAGAGAAGTTTGTTTTTCGTGTTTAGTTTTCATAAACTGGTCGCCTGCCTGGTCAGTGGGGAATGTTCACCAGATATCATCCCATCCCGAAGGGCAAATGTGACCTCTAAATGAATTAATCAGTGAAAGCTCCGCTTCGGGGGCATTGTGTTAAGCCAATGTTGTCGCCGCTTCACCCGTTCACACGCTTCAGACTCTTAATTACCCTCGCATCAAACAACTTGAACTCCTGAAGAAGAAATCGTGAAAAGAATAACCGTGAAATTAAAAATGAAGGGGAAAACAAACAGAAAAAGTATCTCGTCTCTGTTATGCGATATATGAACGTGTATTTCTTAAAAAAGATTCGATGTTAGAGTAACCTTGAATTTTCTAGAATGTGCAAGCAAGTTCAGGTCTTAATTTGTTTTTTATCTTCTAACTGTTAATGTCAATTAAAATAAAGTATTATTATTTATATTTAATTATATAGTAAATTTTGATGTGATGTATTATTCAGTTATGGAAAAATAGTACTAATTTGAATTCAGTGTAGATGACTAACATTTACTGAATCACCGATGGACAATATTCATTTAAATGTAATGCTATACCATGAGTATTTATTTGATTCTTACATTCTTCGATGTTCAATATTCAATTGATTCCAAAATTCTCTGATGACAGTCATTCATATCTTTTAAAGATTAACTGAAAATTATATTCACGAAATAAGTTCACAGATTTCTAACATTAAGTTAATTCATTTTGGAGAAAACCAATGAATATACCTAAATAACCTAGAAATAAATGACTCAAGAGATTATATTCAAATTTTATAATTAGATGCTATACCCATATTTTGAATTTAAACTCATGCTGCACAGCGTTAGTCAAAATAATATTTTTAGTAAAAATAATCCATTATAAAAATTTAAATAGAAATATTCAATCTTTGTTTAGATTATAGCTCAAAAACTTCCATATAAGTAAATATACAGATAAAATCTTATATAAAATTTGAATTTACTCATTATAGATCTTACTGTGGCTTGAAAAATTATGATTTATTTAAAAATTTCCTTTTCATATAAAGCAATAACATAAATATTTCAAGTTATCTTATTGATAAAACAGTTTTAGAACTACAGATATAACCAATTTCTTCTGCATTCGAATATCCAAGAATAGTCTTTAATCTGTTGCCATGGTTTATTTTTATTTTTAATCTCAAGACAGTATAAAAGAACGTTAAAAATGCAAAAAGTAAAAATACAAAACAATAGAGGACTTAAGTACAAAAAATTTATCGAATTTATGGCTTTAGAAGTTGTATACTCTGTAATACAGCTTCCTTTCAGAGTTGCCTTGAAATGATAAGCAACCATGGAGGGGGGCTTGATTCATTAGTTCAATTACATTACAAAAAAGGCAGTTTGGTTAGTCAAAATTCCTTAATAGAGGATATGCTTTGCAGGCAGCCGTGTCCCGTCAAAAGCTGCAATTGTAACTTGCCGAAACTGTAAGCCATTTCATAACATTGCCCAGGGTACACCGCCTGGAGTCAGGTCTACTTCGCACCGCCTCGATTGTCATAATAAAGGATGTCATAATATAATAGAGAAATTTTACTACCTTTTTAATTGCTGATCAAAACTACATATCATTGAAGAAGTCTCAATTTAAAAAAATAAAATATATATATAACAATGCTCATGGAAAAAAATTGGCGAAATTATTTTTCAGCTTTCTGAAAATTGCCAAGTTAAGTTTACACAAAACAAAGATTATATGTGATGGGAACTCTTAAAATATAAACGAAATTAATTTACAAAATTAATTTTCTACAAGAAATATTGAAAATGTTTTGCATATTTTATTGACTTAAGATATCAAGTGAGAAATATTTAATAAAAATTTTTTTTAATGTTTTGCATTAATATGTTAAAAAATGACCCCATGAATATTAAACATATATTTTAAACGTAAATTATTTAAATTATGGTATTTGTATGGACTGTAAAATAAAAATCACGATTAGTATTTATCATTGTTAGGAACATTTTAGTTTATTGTCTATCAACTAAATAACTAAAATAACAAGAACAATTACAAGTTATTTTCTAATCAAAGATATTTTATTTAATCTTTTCTTTAATTGTACTTTTCAATACCCAATTCTTTCTGTAAACTTTTTAAATAAATAAATTTTTCAAAGTTAATCTTAAATTTAGCTTTATAGCTAGAGCAGTAGCAGGTAATTGGAATACAATATTATTATGATGAATGATAAGAAACGCTTAATCAATAATCTCTGATAATAACAATTTGAAAAATTGCCTTACGTTTTTGGCTTATTTTAAAATAGAACATATGAAAAAACAGGACAATTTTTAAGATTACAAGAAAAATAATTAACAATTATGAATTTGAAGCATCAAATAAAGTACTGAAAATGTTAACTTTTTCATTATCCCACCTGATTTATAATTTAATTATTTCTTCTCCCCAAAACGGAAAACTAAGATGCACAACAGGCAAAGTATTTAAAAGCAGATATTATTCATAACAATTATAATCTTTATTAATGTTGTATAAAACACAAACAGATGTTTAAAAATCTTGTGATGATGAAAATATGTTTTGAATCTGTGTCCTATTCAGTTTTAATATTCTATTAATGACATTCATTCTGATTTTAGAGGAATTCCTCTAAAATTAGCATGAATTATTTTTATTTTGGTAAAGAAAAGCCTCTCCTTTTTTAATAAATATATAGCTACCGCATAACAGTAAATTATTTCTTCAGTACTTAAAAGCAAGCTTGAATTGACTTCTTCTTCTGATGTATTTGGTAATGCGCTCTTGAAGATTTGGCCAAACATCGTCCATTAGTTTTGGCTCCAAAGTCCTCACGTGACTCGACTGCTTGATAAGTGACCGTATTTATCGGTCGAATCCTCGCATACAAGTGAATGATAATGGTTTTATTTAGCAGTGAGAGTACTTTCTCTCTTTAAGCTCTTGCCTGTTCCAGGCTTGTTAGGTCCTTTCTCGTTTGTCTTTCCGACAATTAGCCCGATAACTGACATAAACTGTCAGTGAACTGGCATTAGAAGCTTTTTAAATTCCTTTTTGCTTGTGTCCATGAAGGTTATCGCGAACAAGGGTTAAAGGACATCTCAAAAGTCGAAGAATTTATTTTCTGTGACCTTTTATTCTTCTTCCAACTGATGATCTAATTTTAATTGAGCTCTGAGATTCTTAAAATCTTGAACATCCACCTTGTAAGGACATGAAAGTGATGAAGAGCTAGGGAATAAAATTAGCTATAGCTCAGTCTTGTGTCGATAATGATTGATTAAATTAAAAAAACGAATATCTGGGATACATCGTTAAACGTTAATTTTGTGCAACATTTTACGCGAATTGAGAAAGACTGTACGAAGATAAAACAGTGGGAATAAAATAAAAATATGCTTTGTCTGTAATTTGCTAATATTCTCAGGAAGGAACTATTTTTCTTAAATTAAAAGACTATGTGAAATTAATTTTATGAAGAAGAATAAAATTATATCAAGAATATAGGAGAATATTAATAAGTATACACTTAAGTAAAATAATTTCATAGCAATCAAACTTAAATATTTTAATTTAATAAATATAATTTGATTCCTAGTTAAAAATACTTATGTATAAATAATTTTTCGAAAAATATTAATGATAATTTCTTAAGAATTATTTATGTATCAAAACTTATATAATAGTTATTCTTAAATTATATTAATAGAAAAAAATCCAAAAATGAATAAAATTTGAAAACATTTTCAAAATGAAATTAATACCTGAAATAGTTTGATCTTTTAATTGGCTTTAAAAATCAAATGATTTTTGATAATATTATAATTTTGATAATGACATATGAAACATATATTCTTCATGAAATTTTTCGGTACGATAAGCAAATCATAACTATATCCATTGTAATATAAAGATAATATGGACCGTATAGAAGATTATGAATAATGCTTATACATTCATCTGGTGAAAATTAATTAACAATCAATATAGTTTACAAATGATGACAAAAAAATTTCACTTAAACAAAAATACTAATCACTTTATCCTCAGAAGTTTACCATTTTATGTTATTTAATATTTAATATATTTTTGAAATAAATTAATTAATATCAGTAATCTCTTGCATGTTATTAAAATTTATCTTACTGTGTAAATGATTACGGATTCCGACCCAACATTAATGAGTAAACAAAGTTGTAGGCTTCATACAAGGGAACATATCCTTATAGCTCTTGCAAGTTTTGCTAATTTCCTATATAATAACTGGTGAATACTCTCTGGGAGGCACGCGGGAAAATTTTATAGCAAACCTTTCATTACACACGTGCTTTCAGGTTTATTGGTCACTTGATGTGTGTGTGATCTCAACTGTCATTTGATAACCCTGGTGTTAAGAGTATCTAATAAAGGGAGACATTTTTGTTATTCATCTGCTTAATTTCCAGCAATACTAAAGCGCAAAACCTCAAATTCCTTTATCTGCATAATATTTTTTATAAATATTATGCAGATAAAGAAATTTGCTAAGGAACCAGCAAATTTTTTTCAAGTGAGAAATATCATCGTCAATAAATCTGCGTACGATTTTTATTAGCATTCTTCACAGTGAAAAATTTCAGCTCAATTCCAGTTATTTTTGAAGAGTGGGAGGTGGGTGTTGTGTTTCTGCCTTCTACACACACGTCTATCAGAGTGGGTGCTTGTGAGTCTTCCGGTTTTCTTTCTTTTGATACATGATTGTGAACCATCATCTAGAAAAAATTCTCCTTAAAGCTCTTAATTTTCCAATGACCTTCTGCTGTTACACGGAACAATATTCAGTATTATTTTATCAATGGGAATCGGATTCTTTTCAATAATTTTATGTTCTTACAGAATATAATATTTTCCATAGTATAAAATTTTCATGACTCTTTAAAATGAACAAGAAAAGATTCGAAACCATTAGAAGATTTTCATTAATTAATATACTATGACTGTGCTTAGGTTCGAGTTCACACAGACTAAATAAAAGTTATAAAAATGGTACAACCGCTACATAGACTTCTCTCTCATATCCGCTTAAAAGATAAAAAAGCGCCTGAAAATTTAATGTAAGTTGTGTTAATTAGCAATACTAAATAAATTATATGATAAAAATAAAACAGATTTTAAAATTACATTAAATTTATTTATTTACTGTCTCCTTAAAACTTGACTTTAACTTTTTGACCAGCCCCATGTGTTGTTATTTTAGTTAAACCTGTTTTATTTTAAAAATATATAATTCCTTTTTCATTAGTCATGTATTTTTTTTAAAAATTAATAACTTGTTGTACCTTTTGTTAAAAAGTTTAAGAGTAAAATGTTTCAAATGTTAATAATTGGAATTTTGGCTGCTGGTGTAATGGTTTTACTTCAACCTTGATATTTGGCTAGAGCTTATCAAAAAAATATATATGTACTTAAATCATATACAATATTATTTTATTGAATATCATTAACTATCTAGACCTATTATAAACATTTATGCGTTGTACAAAAGCTGGAATAAGAAATTTTACCCAAATGGCAAAAAGATGAAAAAGTGATTTTGTAATAAATTCTAAGATGCAAATAATCAGAGATGGGTTGAGTTAATAAAACCAACTGAGCTAAAGGAGATGAATTTCAGTAGGCTTGTAGATCATAATTTAATAATGTTATTTAAAGCCATGCAACATTTATAAAGGATGATTTCATAAAATGTATGTTATCAGAATAACAAGCATTGAAACATATACTTGTTGTCCACCATAAGAGGAGAATTAATAGCTTTCCTTGAAAAAAAAACTTGAAAATAACGATATAAGAATAAGCATTGCTTTAAACAAACTGTATAACATTATTCTCATGATGATGGCAGTTTTTACAAAGTACGCCATTCGTAATCTACCCTTGTAAGAATGCATTTGAAGGATTATTCTATGAGGTAGTTTTATGGTTGCGAAAAACGAAGTGCAAAAAATACACTCATTGCCATAAAATTAGCGCATCAAGAAAGAAATGTCTGAACTGATTGAGAAAAACCATTTATCACAAGAATTCCCAAGGAATTATACAGTTCATATATCTCTGTGTTGATGCTGGTTGTCTCCTTCATTAATCAAAGTACAATACTGTAAGGTTAAATATAAGAAAACACACTATTCTGATTATGAAAGAATTATAAATCCTATTTTCATCAAGAAAAAGAATTTTTTCAAATGTTTACATTTTGATAAAAAAATCATGCATCAGATTTGAAATATAAAGTTATATTTTAAATTTCAAAGCTAAAATATGATTTTTTTCTATGAAATTATCTTGATATTTATATTTAAAATATTTGCGCTCAATTTGGTGGTAGCTATATTTGACGTTGGAAATGGTATTGAATAAGTAGGATTCCCGCGAACTTAAATTGATATTAATTTACAACGTATCCTGTAAAATGCAGAAAATGTTTAATTATTGATTCCCATAAGGATAGATATATATGAAAGTATTTGAATTAACCAAAATACGAGATACCAGGAAAAAATTAAATTATTCAATTCTAATGTATATATTTAAATTAGCTATTTTTTGTTCATATTATGCGTGTGTATAAAATCATAAAACTGTAATAAAGTATAAAATTCACTTTTTTCACACATGCAATGAATTTTCCGTTTTTTTTAAAGTTAAATTTTGTATATAATTAGTAATGAACTATTGTCTTCAGATTTTGAATGATCGTTTTATGGTCAGGATTTAAAAAAAGATTATACATAAAATATTTTATTCACTATATGAAAAGCGCTTAAAAGTTATAAAATAATAAAAACATCAATTAATGGAAAAAGGTATAATTCTTTTGAAAAAACTGCTTCTTTCAAAAATAAATGAAAACAGAATTCGCGAGAAAAATTACTTATTGAAGTAATTTAACGTTAAGAAAAATTATTTAACCTTTATTTTAAACTTCTTAAACTTTCAGGATAACAGATTTTAAATTAACTGGAGTATCGAATGTAATGACACAGATGATTGAGTGTATTTAAATATAGGATTATGATTATTTGCATATATTATTAGACATAAGAAAGCGTAATTGTTTACGTTGTAGGTCATGTTATTCCAGTTTGTTTCTGATTGCCTATTTCTGTTTATTTAAGGCAATAAACTGAGCCAACCACTTCAGAATTTTGAAAAATATTCAAGTGAGAGAGAGAGAGAGAGAGAGAGAGAGAGAGATGGGATAGAAAGCTAAGCTACTGCTCTCTTGTCCATTCCCTGCCACATCAAAATGAAAGAATATGTAGCTTTTGCTACATATAGAGCCTTTGAACACAACAATACTTGATGAATTAGATATCAAATTAGCAACCTTAAGGACATGATATACTGATACCTTTTCCTATTATTTTAAGAGAACCCTTAAATTTCAATTTATTACGTTGTGGTGCATTAGCTGCCAACTTCTATTTTTAGAAATTGTCGAACACAGCTTGGTAATTATGAACCACGATCACAGGATAAAGACACATCAGCTGTTATCATCCTCTTCACATAGCACGATTGGGTAACAAATTTGGAATCTAAGGATTTTTTATATTTTCATTTTTTATCACTACGGTATCTTGTATGATAGTGTCAAATATTAGTTCAGAAACTTTGCGGGATTAAAAATGTATATACTCACATCAGATTTCTGTGACCTTTACATCCCGAAAACCAAACTAAAACTGAAAATTTGAGTTATGGTTTGCTTCATAAAATACGAATCTGTGAATTATCGTATTTTTACTCTTCTTATTTTTAATTAGTTTAGAGCTCTAAGTTCCTTATTATCAATGACGTTATTAGGAATTACAATGATCTTGCTTGCTTTTATGTAAAACGTGAGCAGGACCATGTTCTTTATTTCAAACAATTAATTAGATGACAAAATACTTTAATATTATTGCTTTTAAACTCTTGGTACTAATAATCTATTGTAGTATACCGATAATGTATATGAGTAGTTTTTTGAAATCCAACATTTGATTTTTCCCATTTATCATTATTTATAGAATGAAATATTCATGAGCTGGAAATAAATGAGAGAATTTATGAAAGATTTGAACTCTGCAATTACATATTATTTCCCTGTCAATTAAATTTAGCTTCACTGAATTAAAAAATATGAATTAATTTTAGTGAATTCAATTTCTTTACAACAACTAAATCCTCTTTAGGATGCATTTCGCCTTCGTAATTATTTCTTAGGTAAAATGTCCATAAATTAAAATAAATATTAATTCAAGCAAATTCATGAATGAAAATACGAAATTATGGCAACCAAAATTTTCTATCTTAATATCTGAATAAGTAAACTTTTCTAACTGAAACAAATCTATCCATTCATAGTCAGAAACAATGTTTAAGAAAAAGAATTAAACTTTATTTATTCTTCACATTTTATTCCGTTTTGAAAGATGACAATTTTACAAACCATTTAAGTGTATTCTTTATGTTGATTGCATCAAAGAAGTCTTGTTTATAACTTCGTAATTAAAATAAATCGTTTGCTTATTATATTAATCGTTGCAAAAAATTGCAATCAAAATCTGGCATACTGGAAGTGTTTGTGCATGATAAAAATGCCACAGAGCGTCTAATGCTCTTCTAACAGTGTGGTAATATGAGAACGATTGCCTGCTTGTGTCGATGTTATCTGTTGACCGTAGTTCAAAATTACGAGGCAATGATCTGTATTTTTACCTGTTTCTATCGGCAGAAATAGATGTATCACAATAACTTAATGTATCACAGTTATTTAACCTTATCTGTAATCAAAACACAGATGCGTGATGTAAACAAACAAACAAATGAAGTTATCAATACTTTTTCGTTACAGAAATTGCTTGATACAATTTTGGATTGATTATTGAGTATTTATTCATGTTGTTAAGAATTTAAAATGATTTCGTAGTCTTGTCTGTGCTTAATAATATTTTTTACTAGTTTACTATGAAAAATATTCTTTTCTTTTGTGTTAATTGGCTTTTTGTTAAAAAGACCCACTAATTAAATCACTGATATCGTTTAACAGGAAAATCATCAAATAATCATAACATGCATATTTTAACTCACAATTGTGAAAGCTTCATTTGCGATGCAAACTTGTTGATAAATTTTACTGTGAAATATGGAATGATGCAAATAATTCTTTTTGGAAAACTTTTTTTTTTTATAAAAAATGTTTTACATTCTATAGGGTATAGCTTCTCTCTTGTAAATCTATCCCACTGCGTTTGTGAAATTAACTTAGATCACGCCCAAACTTAAATTATTACATGAAGCACAGTGCGAAATCAATAATAAATATTTGAAGTAATCTTTTAGTTTTTTATTAAGATGCATCGTTAGTTACAGTAAAATTATGATTAAACTATGAATAAGTTCAATATGATTTCAGAATTTCAAAGAAACAAATTGATGCAGTGGAGTAGCACACACCAGTACATTATACTCCTGATGTTACTATAAATATATTGCATCAACAGAAAGCAGTGATCTTGGCATCAAAATAATGAGAGTGGGAGAAGAGGTTAAAGCATGATTATGAATAGCATTTTAGTTCCTTTGGACGACACTGGAGGGTCAAACGATATTTGAAATACTAAATACATAGCAATGCAGGGGATTGATTAATGGATTTGGAATACTTATCTATCATCAAGTACCTTTTAATTTTCAATCCCGATCAAGTGATGAACTGCAACCCTCTTCTCCAAATACACACCACACCAGTGAAAAGACTTTGGATGTCACAGATTAATGCGGGCACATTCCCAAACCACGGCGCTCCAGAAACCCAGTGAGGAAGAATATGGTCATCCGCCCAATCACTTCTCGCTGCAAATTCTTATTCTATTCCCCAACGCTTCACCTTTGCTGATCTTACAGTAAGCGGCGTGGAAGCTACTGAGCAGTTGGGGCTCTGCAATAATACAGAGAAGAAAATTTATTCAGTCGATTTTTCAATCGGAAATCACTTTGTAAGGTTGGAGTTTTCTCAAAATATTATATTACGCCTCGAATAAACGTAGAAATGCTTACTAGCAAGTATCGAAACTCGATAAGGGTAGGATCACTGCCTATCGATTGTATTGATTATTATCTTGTAATACTGCCACTTACACTGGTCGGATGCATACTTGTCATGCGAATATTGAATTTATGGAATATTGAGAGTCATACTGACGGCATACAGAAGAATCTCATCAACTCATCTCTCAAATAACAATCATCAGCATTAGTCGGAAAATGTGCTTGTTTATGTACTTTAAGTAACCCCTCACACAGTTCGATGACGTTTGATGAAGCAATAGCAGTCAGCAAGGGAATCATTACTTCGGCTTTCTTTCGCAGTGCAGTATTGAAATAGAGGGTCTCAGTGAAGACATTCTGGTGCTTCCAAAGTCAAAGCTGGATATAAAAGAGTCAAAGTGTCTTCTTTTCATACAAGTTCGGGATATGCAGGCACCTTTTAGGTTTCTGGTTCCGAGATGAATACTCGTCGCTAGAGTGCAAGCAGTCGTAATATTCATAAGTGCCCAAGATTTGACGTAAGGATATTAGCCATTGGATACTCAACACGTGCATCTCTAGTTCAGATTGTTAGTAATTTGAATTGCGCGAGCAATCAGTACATTCCTAACATATTAAGGCCATGGTTATATCCTGTTTTCGAGGTCACAGAACGTCATCTTCTTTTATCTAAATAATGTATGAGTATATTTTGCACATTACGTTCTGTCCTTTAATACAGAGGGTAATCGATCGCTGTCCAAGCCTGCATGATTTCTAGATCTCTCATCAGTTGAATACATCTAATGGATCTCTGTGAAAGATTAGCCTTTTACCCCTTTTTAACTATTACGGTTGAAGAAGTGTGGCATAGATTTCAAACATTAATTACCCGTTTCGATCTTTCCAGCCTATTTCGATTCCATGGTTAGCTGCGGCCATTCAAACCATTAAACTGCTAGAAAATTTAATTAATTTCCTTTTATTTTCATTCCATAATATTTACATATAATAAATATACATTTTATATTCTATATCTATCTATCTATCTATCTATCTATCTATCTATATATATATATATATATATATATATATATATATATATATATATATATATATATATATATATATATATATTTAAAAGCATGACTAACTTTTGTTTGAAAATAAAGAATTTTTCACTCAAATGCATTATTGTTTAAAAAATATTTGCAATAATCTAAATAATCTTTGAATTTTATCATAAATGATGTTCTATATTGCTCTACGGATACTTTTTAGATATGAGAGCTAATTCGAATGCAGTTAATAACTTGGATGTAGATTCTAAACCACGATAAGCATTCGCATTCATTTGGGAATAGAATAAATCCGCTGTTGAACCAAAAAATAAGATTTAACTTTAAAGCAACATTATAATTGATAATTTTAATGGAAAAACTACTATAACTTTATAACAGATATTTATAACAAAGTTTCATAATACGAATCAGAAAGCAGAAAATGTAGATAATAATACTATCAAAAAACAGCTCAAGATTTTTAAAGAGGGCAAGTGCGGATGTACATGTTTCAATGAGCAGGAAAATTTACTTTCAACTATTTATTTATTTTGAACAACATTAAGTATACAAATTTATACCACAGAAAAGTATAATTATAAAATTTGCAAATGAAATTAACCTGAATTCATCATTCTATTGAAAAGTTGTTGCTTCTAATCCATCAGAAATCTAGCGGCATCTAGATAAGATTCATGACACCGTAAACCCTAGTGAAGTCGAGCACCAGTAGTGGACTTTCTCAAACATTAATCAGAGTGAACCCCAAACAATTCAGAATTTGATCGCGGAAAGCCGCCTTCAGATTGAATTTTGTGCACAATGAAAAGACCTTGGGCCCAGATTCAAATGTCATGTTTTTCAGATGCTCATTAATAACTCTTGAGACGGCCGTTTGATTATATCTGTCACTCTCAAATTCTAACGCACTCCCCGTACTAATGCAAAGTAAAATTTATAACGACAATAGGCAATTATATTAGTAATCTATAATAAATAAAGTTATAGTTATTTTATATTATATGCTACTGTTAAAATATTATTAAAGTGATAAGAAACCGTTTAAATTGTTGTAAATAATATATTCCATGTAATCAAAACAAACACGGCACTTATCTATTTTAAATTATGTAGTAGATATTTTTGCATGAGTAATAGATTTCTTTCACAATTACCTGTAAGATAACTGCAATTAAAGATTTTACAAATCATCTGGATATTTTACATATCAAAAATGTATGAGGGAATATCTCATTCTGTATTTATGTAGAAAAATTAACACACAAAGACACTGAGCAATATATTGTCATGTATAGTATGTTACTTATATTGTTGAATTATATCTAGAGCAGTTATTTGCTGCATCATAATAATCAATATGCAAAATTATTCAGAAAGATTAACGATAGTTTTTATGATATAGAAATAAATAAAACAGACAAATAGATTTGCAGACACACAAATTAATCAACATTCAATACAGAACACTTCTGGGAATTTGTATAATGTTCTTATAAAATGATCACGAATGTATATAACTTAAGTTTCCATTCATCATTCACCATTACAGTAATCCTTAAATAATCTTATCTAAATAATAAGGAATGAGTTTCAGGGGAATATGTTACAATTGGCATAAATATGGCATTCATATTGCAGATATGTGTGTATGTAAATCTTTACTTTTTAATGCAAACAGAAGCATGTTTAATTAATATCATGAGAAAGACATATTTATTCAAAATCAGCATGAGAGGTAAACATGAGCCAATATTTCAATGTACTTTAAATTATTATAGCACATATTTCATTTTTATCTTCACAGCATTTAGATATAAAAAATACTTTTTTCATCACTTGTGATAGAAAATTTTGCACAAGCATTTTCCTTCTGCATTATTAGTGACTATGGTTTTCCTTCTGCATTTGTTATGAAGAAGATATTTAATGATTGATTCAAATGAGACTTTGAAGCCTTTAAAGGGGGTCCTCAATTGCCTAAATATTTTTTTCGCCAATGACATATAATTCAGGTTCTAAGTGATTATCTCAATGTATTCATGTTGTAATTTAAATACCTGAAATTTCAGAACGAGATAAGTGAAGTTTTTGATAAATAGATTCTTTATGATCAAATACAACATTATAACTTCATGATTCAGTGCTACATTCATTGTCATAAGAGAATAATGACATTTAGAAATCAGTCAAGTTTCATGTTAAACTTCTACTAGTGTAGGTAGAAATGAATCATTTGAGATAATTTAAATATGCTCCATATAAATCTGTGAAGAATTGCACAAATTCATGATTTTGTACTGTTCAAATATGAAAATTTTTATTTAAAAGTACATTGAAAGTATTTTTTTTATAATTGGAGGTAATAACACGATCTTTAAAATCACAGCAAATTATCTAATTTATTTTCAAATGATCTAATTTTAAAAAGATAAAATATAACTTATTTTGTTGATTAAAGCTAAAATTTGAACCAAACTTGATAAAAAATGTTTGATAATACTTTTGAAAATTTTTGTTCACAATTAGATATATCCAGAAAATTCTAGATACTTGGCTTAGAATACATTAACCTCTTCTTTTCAGTTAATTCTCATTCACAAGATGTTTATGAGTGTAATAAATATTGTGGTCTATTCTGATCTACTATATGAAAGTTTTTTTTTTTATCAGAAAACTTGCTAATCGTTCGTAGTATGTGTGTATTATTCATCATGTTTTGGATGCTGAAAAACAAGCCATTACGCAATATAACACTTAAAAAAATTCTGTAACCTTTAATCCTCTTTGATAACATATTCTGTAACTGCTCATTATACATGTTACATGCATATGCAAATATCAGAAGTTTCTTCTTTGTCAGTTTTTTATGGGACTATTCTTGCTAGAGGCTATGAAAGGAAAGTTTCCAGATCCATTTCCGCATTATTGCTTGTCATGATAGTGTTTAAATGAATATGCATCTCTTTTTGGGTACTTTTTTATGTTAATTTTTTTGAAAGCACTGTTACTGGTGTTTATTAGAGGATGATCACCAGTTTTGCATGGCAAAACGACGTGCTACTTTTGTGAATGAATTAAGCTTTTTTTCTTCCTGAAACCATTTTTTTTTGATAAATGTGAGTAATTTAGAAGCCGGAAATGAGTTTGATTTCATGGTCAAGTGCAAGAGCGTTTGTGTGGGGTTGAGCGAAAGAGTATATTAATCTATATAATGTTCTTATTTGTAATTATAGTTTTTGCATAAATCGGAAAAGGTATTGCAGTATTGTGAAAATAAGAGGGATGCCTTGTATGATTACACAGCTCAGGTGTTTGAAATTAAGGATTTAAAGTTCATACACACATACTAAGCATTTATACATAGTATATATGAATATGTATTTTTACGCTAGTCAAGAATAGAATATGTAGGTATAAGTAAAAAATGTTTGATAATACTTTTGAAAATTTTTGTTCACAATTAGATATATCCAGAAAATTCCAGATACTTGGCTTAGAATACATTAACCTCTTCTTTTCAGTTAATTCTCATTCACAAGATGTTTATGAGTGTAATAAATATTGTGGTCTATTCTGATCTACTATATGAAAGTTTTTTTATCAGAAAACTTGCTAATCGTTCGTAGTATGTGTGTATTATTCATCATGTTTTGGATGCTGAAAAACAAGCCATTACGCAATATAACACTTAAAAAAATTCTGTAACCTTTAATCCTCTTTGATAACATATTCTGTAACTGCTCATTATACATGTTACATGCATATGCAAATATCAGAAGTTTCTTCTTTGTCAGTTTTTTATGGGACTATTCTTGCTAGAGGCTATGAAAGGAAAGTTTCCAGATCCATTTCCGCATTATTGCTTGTCATGATAGTGTTTAAATGAATATGCATCTCTTTATGGGTACTTTTTTATGTTAATTTTTTTGAAAGCACTGTTACTGGTGTTTATTAGAGGATGATCACCAGTTTTGCATGGCAAAACGACGTGCTACTTTTGTGAATGAATTAAGCTTTTTTTCTTCCTGAAACCATTTTTTTTTGATAAATGTGAGTAATTTAGAAGCCGGAAATGAGTTTGATTTCATGGTCAAGTGCAAGAGCGTTTGTGTGGGGTTGAGCGAAAGAGTATATTGATCTATATAATGTTCTTATTTGTAATTATAGTTTTTGCATAAATCGGAAAAGGTATTGCAGTATTGCGAAAATAAGAGGGATGTCTTGTATGATTACACAGCTCAGGTGTTTGAAATTAAGGATTTAAAGTTCATACACACATACTAAGCATTTATACATAGTATATATGAATATGTATTTTTACGCTAGTCAAGAATAGAATATGTAGGTATAAGTAAAAAATGTTTGATAATACTTTTGAAAATTTTTGTTCACAATTAGATATATCCAGAAAATTCCAGATACTTGGCTTAGAATACATTAACCTCTTCTTTTCAGTTAATTCTCATTCACAAGATGTTTATGAATGTAATAAATATTGTGGTCTATTCTGATCTACTATATGTTAAATTTTTTCGCTTCTACGAATTCGTTAAATTCGTCGCTGATAAAAAGTCAGGCTCCTTTGCAATCAAATCAATCTCACTATCAACGAAGTCTTATACGAAGGTTTCATTGATTGATTGATTTGAAATCAGAGAAGTTAGATATTTTGATTAATTAGTTCATTTTCTCTTCATTTCTGAATTTTTACTTGACCAAGTAAATTGAATTAAACTCAGGGACAGATACTTGGAAGTTTTCAACGATGTTTTTCATGTTTAATTTTTAATCTCTATAAACATAATCACAATGAATGCAAAACTTATTCAAAATTTTTTGCTTAAAAACTTCAAAAGATGATAATTTTTTATTGCTCTGAATACTTGCAAACGAATAGATTACGCAGCTCATTTAAATTACATAACATCTGATCCAACGTTTATGTCGAATGAATGAGATTTTCTTTATAGGATTATAACATATCATTAACATAAGCTAAAAAATAAGAAAACTCTGATATATACATTAATTTCATTATAAAATATTAAAGAAAATTATTTTTTTTCATCTGTATACTATGTAAGTAACGTACGGATGAAAGCAACAATTTATTTAGTTATTTATCCAAAAATCTTTGTTTTATTGCATACAGCATATTTATGATTCAATAATACTTTAGTAACATCAACAAAAATATTTAAGACCTTTAAAACGTATGAATTTAAACACTTCTATTTCTCAGTGAGACTTTCCTTTTAAGGTACATTTTTCAGAACGGGAAAATGAGCCAATTTATTTGAACCTTATTAAATCACAGTGCATTCATCATAATTCCTTGTATCAATGATTTCAAATGAACATAGCCTGCCTGAGTAAATAGTAAACATTTCTATCAGTTGGAGAGAAAATGATGCTGTAATTCACTTGCATAACATATTGAGTAAAATAACTGACACATAAAGATAGAAGTTCATTCTTACTGATTCCGAATCATCATAAATTCGACAATGAAACAAAACTATTTTCTTTGAGAGGAAAAGCATCTTATGGAATTATTTTCTTTAAGTAAGTTTAATCTAAAACATCAATTTTTCGAATAATCTCATAATCAAAATTCTCAAGGGTTTAGATTGCACGAACATGCAATTTAATTGTCTGAGGATAATCTGCTATTCAGCTTCCCCATAAAATTTTATTGATTTTACACAGGTTGAATGCTGTAGAAAGATATTTACCTTTCATCACAATTTCAGTTTCACAAGACAACTCCTTCTTTGAAATAAAAAAGAAATTACAAGGCTCTAAAATTTATTACAAGATTTAAGATAAAAGGAGATTGTCATTGATCATAAGGCTATATATCATCATAAAAATGAAAACTGTCAGCAAATGATATATAAATCTAATACACTCTGTGACCATGATACGACTTTTTTCGTGGATATCGTATTTTCTTTCCAGTGCAAATTCAGTAAATACGTTTGTTTAAAATTAAATTTAGATAGCTTTGAGGCCATACATTATTCATTATTATCAGAGCGATGAACATAGGAATGATATTCACTTTTGATCATCGTTAGACCATTTCAGTAATCACACTGGAATTTGTGAGAGTGGGACACTTTATAGGAAAAAAATTGTGAAAAAGATCTATAGGCTATCAAATGTGGTACATAGTGTTCACGACTGCTTCTACATATATATGTTATTGCTTGATTCATAACTATATTAGCGATTTATTGTCATTAGTAATTTGTTTAGTTTCTGACTTCTCCCAAATTTGACAAAAATATTAGCAATTCTCTTAAACACAAAATATTAACACAACAGACACAAACTTTTAAAATGCATTATGCAAATAGTTCATTTGTCAAGATATTTTAATAGTTGCAAAATATTTCTTCAACTGAGGGTGTAAGAAATGATAATCGATAGAATGAATTCTGCTATTACTAAAACGTCTCTCGTAAGTGACGCCTTATTTCCTCATGCCAAGAAAATTTTTAAATTAGATTTAACATCATACAAGTTACGTAAACAAAAGTACCTTTTATTTTCTTAACGATGGAAATTATTATTTTTATCTTCTGAAATAAAAAACACACTCTTAAAACGTAATGAATACGAAATAAGGTTGCATTTGACTTCTAACTTTTGTGTATTAAAAAAGTCAACGTACTCTACGTGCTTTCTAAATGTGAGCGCAAGGTTTCATACGCCTGAGTGGCAACATCAGTAGTTCTCATGGCAATTGTTTTGGTAGCTAAGTAAAATTCATGGAATGTAGTAACTAGTAACTGTGCAACGTAAATTAGTGAGTTCTCTTGTAAATAAATCTATATATATATATATTATTTTATAATGAAATGACTCATCTATATTGAAATAAGCACATTAAAATAAGAGAAGCCAACATAAACATCACTCAACATATTTTGTTGATGAAATGGTCAGCACTTTTAAGCATCAATGTAATAAATAAAATAATTCTAAAATTCCGTATAGCTGTTATTAAATTGGTACTCCTAAACTAAGATTTTAAATTTTAGAGATTAAGAAGATCCCTCACTTACATTTAAGTTAAATATATCAGTTACATGGTTCACAAGTTGATTGTGAAATAACTGTAAAAAATAGTATAAAATGTATGTTTGTCATATTCTTTACCATTCTAAGAACAGGATAAACACATTTGCTTATATTAATTGTACTTCGTATTATTACATTTATTGC
The DNA here is from genome assembly GCA_037975125.1 of Latrodectus hesperus. Taxonomy (NCBI): domain Eukaryota; kingdom Metazoa; phylum Arthropoda; class Arachnida; order Araneae; family Theridiidae; genus Latrodectus; species Latrodectus hesperus. The sequence goes on along the minus strand of CM075856.1, from coordinate 46,294,364 downwards.
GGTTAAAATCGAGCATTTTAAGAACATTTAGCCTGGAAGTCTATAAAACATTACGGGGATCATATCTAAACTAAAAGATCGATTTGAAATCTATGTAACATTTACTAAAATGTAAGTTTTGAATATTGGATTTGTTAAACAGCACATGATAGATTTCTTTTTCTGCTTTCTATATGCATAATTGTTGGAATGGGAGCTGGTAGTTATCCATGTTTTTTCCCTCCGTGAATTTTTCCCATAATCTCTGAAAAGATTTGCACGTCAATATGCGATAGATATTAGAGTGTCTTATAACTCTTCAGTTTCTAGTCTATTCGTTTTGTGATACCAAATACTATTTTGGAGTTTATTTGAGTCCTGTTATAAGGTGTGAAACACCTTACAGTATGAAGAGCTTAATGTTGGATCTCAACACTAATGAAGAAGAGCAAATCAATATAAAATTTTTTTTATTGATGTACACATTACAGAAATTTTACAGAAATATGCTAAAGCTATATATTTGTGATTTGTCCTCAATTAAACTATGTCATATCACACAATAGTGTTTATGATCAAAATACTTTAAAGTAGAAATCTAATTTTATATGATTTTTAGATGATATAAAACAAGCTATTTTTCATAGAGCATTTAATGAATACTATAAAGAAAAGTAAGGAAATGCTTTTAGTGAAGTAGTGTACATAAAATAAGCAAATGAATATAAATAACAATTTGAAGGGAGATGTTACCTCAGAAAAAAGTATTAAAACGCATCCATTAGTAAAATCTAAATCACGAGACTTACTTACACTTTTAAGTGTTTTTTTTTTTGTTAAAGTGAAAAAAAAATGTATGACCATTTGACTTTGACCTACTTTAAAATTTATCTTACAAGAAGTGACGCAGTTTAAAATGCTTCGAAATGGAAAAGTACTTTATTAAGGTATTACATAATGTGCACCAATTATGCAATTTTTTAGTTTTAATTTGTTATTTTTTCCTATTTCTTATATAATTCGCATCGTGTAAATAAGTTCTTTAATTTATCAACCACTTTGTAGTTAATAGACTGTGAAATTTTATACAGTAGTAATCAAAATTGAAATTTTTTGTTGTCTAGTAAGTAATGTTGACTTTTAACAATAAATTTTTGTATAATGTTTCTTTGTGGCAAAATATAAAAATTTGTTTTAAAAATTTGAGTTTTTCTACCATCATTTGATTGCAAATATATCCCCATAAAATATGCCAAGCAAATTTCATATTAATTACTTCATAAATAAAGTTTTACTGTTAATAATTATCTTATCTATTCAATTTGTGTAATATTAATGATATAAATTTTTATGGTAATTAATTTAATCATATATGTTTATTAATATAATAAACTAATAAAGTTCAATAAAATAAATTTTATTAAGGCTTATATTGAATGCTTGATTACAACGATGATGACGTTATTCGCTATGATGATGGTTTCGATGATGACGATTACAACTTGATGACATTATTGGATTCTTGACATTAGAATTCGTCAAAAACAATAAAATGTAATTATTTTAAACATGGCAATTAAAAAATATTTTTAATAAGAACAAATATTATACTTATAATACACGAGGGAAAATTCCCACAGTTGAATTTAAAAAAATCTTTTTTTTCCTATTGGGAGTATTATTTAGTTTTTTAAGTTAATGCGCAATTTGATATAGATTCAGGAACAAACAATTTGATGCTATCAAGATTTTGTAAATATTGGGTTGTTCGGAAAGTCATTTCGTTTTTCATGAAAATGAAAAACGTGCAGCAAATAAATATTATATTGCATTGCATGTTGTTCATTAAAGTCCAATAGCTTTTACCATCTTTCTGGGTAGTAGCATGATTCCACATTCATAAAGTGTTTGGTTTTTACTAGCAAAAAGCTGATCCATGTAGGAAAAACGAAATTACTTTCCGAACAACCCAATAGAACTATGCTTCATTTTAGACAATGGTTTAAAAAATTTTAATTTTGAAACATGTAAATTTTAAATAAATTTTTCAAATAACAAATTAAATGTTAATACTGTCAAATCTCACTCTTAATTAGGAATTTTAATATATTCATCGACAATCGCGTAATTTTAATTCCAATATCTCATTAGTAATTTATTAAAAAGTGAATATCGTTAATATACAAAAATAAGTGAATTTATTTTAGATTTTATTATTTTTCCTAATAAAATGTACAATTAAGTTAGCAATGTACTTTTATACTATTAAAGCCATGTTTTATAAATAATTCTTATTAACAGTTAGAAAATGCAAATTCATTTGTAAATAATAATTTACTTTTTCAAAATCTATATTACTTAAAATTTTTTAAATGCCTCTAATAAATAATGAGTTTTTATAAAAATATTTTTCTAATAAAATGTTTTTGCAGTTTTTTTAAAAATTCTAGAATAAAATGCAAATGTAAATTCTCGTGAAGTCAATGAATTCACACTCTCATCCCCTTTTCATAAAAGCATGAATCGAAAATGAATTTGTCACTTAAAGTGAATTGGAGTAATTATGATTACCTGTATAATCTTATTCTCACAAAAGGAAACAAGACCGTGCCTCCATAGAAACTTATTTTACCATATAGCAGGAGTAAAAATTTACGAAAAAAATAAGCAAGTGTGTAAGATTTTGAAAATAGTTTATGGTGTTCAAGTACATTGGTTACACAATATTAGGCTATTCTATTTTATTTTTACCAAAATATTTTGTAATAGATGTCATGAAAGATATTTTCCTGAAGATTATTCCATTTGTGATTTTTTGTATACGTTTGTAACTAGATTACGAAGTTTTACATAATTATCAAGCTTAATAATTAGTTTTCGTCTATGCTCTTACATTTTCTTGTGAAATAATATCTAAACTCGTTTATGCTAAGTTTATTATTTAAGGATGAAACATAATAAGGATAAGAATAAAGCATATTTTAAGGTAAAGGTAATTAACTTATGATTTAATTTTACCAGATTATTAATCCTCTAGTATTATAATGTGATATGGCATTTTTATAGAATATGTGTCTAAGTCAGTTCAATTATATATATATATATATATATATATATATATATATATATATATATATATATATATATATATATATATATATATATATATATATATATATATATATATATATATATATATATATATATATGTGTGTGTGTGTGTGTGTGTGTGTGTGTGTGTGTGTGTGTGTGTGTGTGTGTGTGTGTGTGTGTGAAATATCAAGGCAATCTCTCAACAGTTAGTGATAATGAACTGTTGAATACGCTGGTCTTCAGAGCAGTCAGAGATTAGCGTACTGGTTTGCAGCTCAATTACTTATGTATTCCATTATCACTCGGGCCATGAGAATTTGTAGAAATTCAGATTTCTTTTAAAATGTGAATGCTGGGTTTTTTCAGCAAAAAAGTGACCATTTAGATTCATAAATAAATCAGGGATACATTGTTTCTGCTTTTAAAATATATTTTACTGTGAATTAATAAATTTTAATTAAGGCATACATTGTTGCCTATCGCATTAGCATATAAACTCTTAATGATTAGTGCTTTAGTGCGGAAAAATTTAACTTTAAATCTTTTAATTTACTTCAGTTAAAAATCAATAAATTGCAGTCGCCAAATTTTTGTATCAGAAAATAAAATAAGAATAGAATATACATGAAAAACACAAAATGAAATTTTGATTAAATCATACGTAATTATTTTATACTGTCATTATAACGCTGATGTGAGTTCACTTTAAAATTGCTTATTTCGAAATGGGCAACTTTCTGAAACTCTGATCTCTTTATGAAAAGAGCCCTATGCTTCTTTTCTCCCTTTTAAAACTGTATAATATGCATAATCCTTACATATGGATAAAAAATGTTTGCAGCACCGAATCCTTCAAATGAGTTGTAACTCGCATGAAAGAAGTCTCGATTTCTTAGGCAAAATACAAGTATTTAATTTTGTTACTAAAGAAACATTTCAGCGCTCTACACTTCTTTTGATTAATTGTTAATTGATTTAAGCAAGAAAATTAGGTTCACAAAGGGGAACAGCATTTTTTTACACAAAACTTAGCAAATAGTAAATATTTTTAATAACAGAAAATACCATTATCGTTCCAAATCACAATTTTTTCCCGAAAGTTAAGTACACGATATTACTCGATGTTACAACGAGTGAAACCTACGGACTAGACCGACTAGTTTATGAAATACTTATAAATTTCATATCTGCATGAGTTATATACTTTATTCAATTTTGAAAATGATTTAAAAATTCCATTTTTATTTCCAGTATATTTCCTCCTAATAAATATGCGTATTTTGTAAACTTTTAAACAAAAAAATAATGGGAATGCAATAATTATTAAAATTCCAAGGTCTTAGTAGTGATAATATCTTTTATAAGAAATAAATTTCAACTACTCACATTTACGTGATTCTTATTAGGATTCAAAATTAAAAAATATAAAGTGTTTTGTTACATTTTCGAACGACATTCAAATTTTAAAGTGTTTTTACAGACAAAAGCTAATATTTATTCATAGTCAATTAAAAAGTTTCTCCTTTTAGAATTTTTAAACTGTAACATTGAGGATAGTTCGAATCTTTCAAATTTAATTTTTTATCCCATTATAAATCGTCATTATGTATTAAAAATCTTAATTTTTAAACTTTATTAATTATAAAGTCTAATTTTGTCTCTTTACTAACTAATTTTTAAAGTTTAAGAATTCAAACTTTCATGTGTCTAAATTTTAAATTTTGAAGCGCTTTTCGTCACCAATGGATAATTATAAAATTGTTAATTAAATAAATACATTTAATCAAAACACTTTTTTCACATCATAATAGTATATATATATATATATATATATATATATATATATATATATATATATATATATATATATATATATATATAATGCATTTTGCATCAAATTATACAACATGCAATACGAAATTTAAAAAAGAGTAAACTTTTATAAAAGAATTTGAATCTTGAAAAGTTAAAATGGAGCTTTATGATGTTTAGGTTATGCTAATGATTCTATATATTAATGATAGGTGTTCTAAAGTGAATGATAATTATTAATTTATACACCAAATATAGTTATATAAATTGAATATTAAAATACATTATGAATGGTGGTCTATTTGTATAATTCACACTTAAGAAATTTTGTCGTAACTTGATTAAACTTACAAATGAGATAATTATACTCTGAAATAGATTTAAAGAATGGTCACGTATTACATGATAACTATATTTAAATAATTAGACTTACGGAAAGGAATAATATTTGGCATAGTAATAGAATGAAATTGCTTTAAAATGTTATGTGAAAAAGTTAATTGTTCAGATTTCTAAGAGCATATCAAATAAATTATCATAAAACTACATCAGAGTAAAATATCCTGTGTTTATATATAATCACAGTCCATGTTTTATAGCAGTTTTATTTCTTGTTTATCTGTTTTGCATTACGCTCGAAGTATCACACAAAGACTAATTTTTCCGGAATCTACAGTTTAAAGTGTATTACAAACATTTTTCAAACATTCATACTCGTAGTAAGATTCAAATCCTCAAACAGGTAAACCGAAATACAGAGTCTGTTGAAAAGCAGAAGTCAAGTGATAATTTTCTCCATTCTTTATGCACATCTGTCATGGTCATGGTGAGAGCATGGGAATTTTCAGAATTTTCTCTCTAATGATACGAGAATACAGTGCACTTTCTATTAGCTATATGGCCATAAAACATAGACATAATAAATATTTTTAATCACATGTTTAGATTATTATTCTTCATAAGCTAACATGTTCACAAAAGGCATAATTTTTCTTAAAAATTCCATCTTCTATTTTATTTTATTTTTAAAAAATTCTTTGTAAATTAAGTCTAAATTTTTCCCATAGAAAATATTGGGTGAATCTTTTCTTCGAAGTTTAAAGATTTATTAAACTATTCCTTTAATGTAATAACATATAAAGTATTTCTTTGAAGAAAAGGTATAATTTATTAAAATTTAGAGAGAAATGGTGTGAATTTATCATTTTCTAAAAACATTTATAACCGTACATGAATTAAGTTGATTTTTTTATTGTTGGTGAGAACAAAATAAATATGTTGCAGGATATTTATTAGAAAATTCTGTTTCCATAAATAATATCATTTTCGATGGTATCTTAATGGAAGAGATAACAAAAATATACTTGTATTGAATCTTGAGTGGTCATAAGGCTTGTGTTAAGAACTAAATAAAGAAAATTACCAAAAACACTGAAAATCATAAGGATATAGCCTAAAACTGCTTTTGAAACTTATAACAGAGAAGTCTTCACACTTTAAAATTTACGTGGAAAGCTTGTCTAAAAGGACTTCCTCTTTTAATTCAGTGTCGCGGTTTCCTGTTTCATGGCTACTTTTTCAGTAATGCTTTAATTAATACTTACGAAACTCCGGGCACCTTTTTATTGATAGCTTTCTTTATATACTCAAAGCAAGCGAAATGTGTGTCAAAGTTGAAACCTTGTCAGAGGAAGCGGATAAAAAAGTGGAAGAGAGACGTGGTATTGCTTAACCATAAATTTTTAAGCGACCTCAGCTAAAAGGATATTAACCTTCAAAATGGTGAATTTGTTATCCGAGTAAACCTCTCTTGCTGGATAAAATGGTGAGTTTCGTCCAGATTTTCTATTGCTTCACTGTGCAATGATTTTCCCTTGTGAAGAGAATTTTAATTGATATTTTGTAATTAATTTATTTTGCTACAGTAAAAAGAGGTCTATGCCATCATTGATGTATGTATACAGGCTGATTAAAGCAGTTTTCTGTATATATGCGTCATCTAATTAATTGGATTTGCTTGAGACATCGAAGAAAATTACCTCTTTTGCATAAGATTTACTGACATTCAAAATAAAACTCAACAATATTGAGAGTCGTACAACTTCTGTTGTTCAATTGTTTAGTGTATTAGATGCAATTGTTTCTAGCGATATAAACAATTGATTTACAGGTGTAGATTTACATGAAATTCTTGGAAACAATTTTGAATAGGACACATTTTTATAGATTTCTAAGTAATCATATCGATTTTATCGCATTGCAATGAAAGTTTACAAAAGTTACTATTGCATGTGTTATCAAACGTGTTTTCAAACGTTCCACAACATATTTGCGAAGTATGATATATATATTGAATAAAACATATTTAGAAATATACTTTTAGATATCTGTCCTGTATATTTTATAGCATATTATGTGTTCCGATAAGCTAATTTACTTGCTTTTTTATTTGTAAAAAAAATCATTACTTCAAACTTTTAAAAATTAAAATAGATTTGCCTGTTTTTCCTTTTTTATTTTTTTTAAAAAACAAGAAATTATATGTGAATAATACACCATTATGTTTAACATACCTATTCAATTCTTATAACATAAATATTTTATTATTTAATATATTTGAATATATGTAATAAAATTTACATCGTTATGTGTTTAAATGCTGCGTGTGAGTAAATAAATTTTTAAATTAATAAAATTATAAAATTTAAATAATTAAATAATTAAATAAATATTTAATTAAATAAAAATTTAAATAATTAAATAAATTTAAATAATATAATAAAATAAATTTTTTACATTTTTAAATTAAATGTAAACAAATTTTATAATTAATTTTATGTACCGCAAGAAAATGAAAAATAGAAGAGAATTCAAGAGAATTAAATATTATTATTGTAATTTTGGTATAAAATTTTTAATTAATATAAATTGGGAATCATAATTAACTTAATTTTATTATTAAAATTACTTCATAACTTTACTTACAAATTATAATTTTAAAACACTATGATATGTTAATATAAATGTAGGTTTCACTTCTTTTTTAAAATAAAATTTTAAAATCTTTTTTAAAATAAACTAAATTTTTTATAAAATAAAATAGTAATTTTTTGCCAAACAATAAATAATATTGATTGAAGCAATTCTAAATATTTTTACTGAATACAGTTTAGTTGTCATTTACATATCTTTACAACATATGATATATTATGCTCTTTAATCAAATTATTGATTACAATTTAAAATATTTTTTATTGATTATAGTTAAAAATGTAAAAATTATAATTTAAAATATTAATTTATTTTTTGAATCCGATGCAAAATCACTGAAAATAAGAATTCCTTTAAAAAGCATTAATGCTATGTGGATGCATTTCCATTAAATAAGTTTATGTAACTTACACGATAGTTATGACACATGAAAAGGAAATTGATATAAATTTAATTAAGAATAAAAAGCAATAAGGAGATGCAATCAAAAAAACAATAAGAAAATGAAAAAGCGAAAGTCATTACAAAAATAATATAAATATATTACAGTAATGGATTTCTAATGAGGCTTTAACGAGAAAATATAAAAAAGCTTATATTTTATTGTTAAAATATACATAAAATTATTTTTGTCCGCATTAGATGCCTTCATCAGTTAAATCTATAATTTGATAATGTAAGAATCATTATTTGAGAATGGCAAAATTTTTTAACTACGTATCTTTGATTTATTGTGAGCATTAAGCGAATTCCTAATTCAGTTTAAATTTTTAATGTTACAAAGTACTTTTTATAGGATGCATAAGTTTACAAAATCTCAGTAAGTGCTGCTAAACCATTAAAATTGTTTCATGAAACATTATTGATTAAACTGTAATCCACATTCATAACCACATAGACAAACTTTACATCATCAGAAATCGTGATGGCCTAGTAATATCAAAACCAGCCGAAAATCATCGTGCTTAGAAAGGCTAGTAGTTTGAGGTCCTATATTTTTCTACTACTGTAAGGCTAGTAGTAGAGAAGAGGATAATAATTCAGCTGTCGATTTTGTCGCTTGAACTTTGTTGAAAACAATATTAAGGCATTTATCAGAAGTAAGCAGTGGGGAAAATGTATTCCAATGACTTAATCTAACATAACTTTAAATCGGAAGATTTGCAAGATTACTTGATGTCTCTATGCACACAAACCTTTATGCATCCCTCGTCAGAACATACTAATATTTTAAACAAAAAACTTTTAAATCACACAAGCAAACATTAATTCTTCTGTTCATGAAGCTTTAAGTTGAAGATTTTTACTGAAATATTTCTTACAGAAAACATCAAAACTTTTTTTAAAAAATTGCTACACGTAATTTCAAACAAAAAGGTTGCATGCATTTATTAAAATTGTTTAAAAAACGATATTAATCTGTTAAAATAAAGAAAATAATATTTTATTTATTTAAGTTAGTTTTCATTAAACTTCATATATTCTGTATGTAATTCTTTGATATACACATTTTTACAATTACGATTTTAAAGCAAATATTTTTACTTATACCGTAAAGTCTAGAAAAATAAAGAAAAGAAAATTATATAAAAAATTAAGCTCATTTAAACTTAGATAAACTTTTTGTATTTGCTAGCTATTATAATTAATTACTCCTTATTTTGAATCTCCTTTAATTTACAAAATAATTCAGTTTCAATATCATATATTTTAAAAACTTTATCTCAAAATTATCAATTGAAATTTAAAATTTCTGGCAAATGTCATAGCACAGAACAAAACGAATGTTTATATTCTCAATTATCGCAATTGTTTACTTATAATTACCCGTCTAATTGAAAGATAAAATCTAAATTTCCCTTTAATTAGACAGCAGTTTTTCTGCAGTTAAATTTTCATTACTAACTAACTCTTTTAATTTACGGTTTTGTCAATTATAATACATTATTCAACTCTATTTAATGAAATGCATCAAATAATTTTTATGGACATAAATTCTGTGTCTTATCCATCTTCTAAATTTATATTTTTATACTGATTTTTTCCATTTCATTATCAGAAATTTTATACCTATTTTCCATTTTTTCAGCATTAATTTTTTTTGCCAGATATTGCTTTTCAATTTGTTATGATATTATAAACAATAGTTATTCTTTAGTTTTTAAATATCTTTCTGGGGTGAAGGGAGAGTAACTATGTAAACAGTTCTTTCTTTGGTTTTAAATCAAGTAATCTTAATTTTTTTAAAAAAAGTTTCATTGCTAAATGTTCCTTAAAAATATTTGTCATTTCTGTGACAAATATTTCTAAAGAACATTTATGAATTTCTTATGACTAATTTTAAGGGAAATTATTCTTTACCTCTAAGTTTTGTATCAAATACTTTACACCTAAGGATTTATCTAATTTCGTGTTTATCATATTGCTTACGGTAATTTTATCACTTACTTAATAATAAAACGATAAATAATATGGCTTAAGGCCAATCCAGTTTTTGTTTATTATACCAAAAATTTGCCTGATAATATGCAATCTCGCAATACCTATGTGAAAGTAAGTAGATTTCTTTGACCTCAATTTTATACTTCCGCATTAAATTTCTTTTTAAATTGAAAAAGTTACCTAAGCTATTTTTCAATGCCTTTTTTGCGTTATTGTAATTCTTAAATTTAAATATTGCGCAAATGCTTTTTAAATTTTCTGTTCTTATAGTTAATTCTATAATTACTAAATCGCTGCACGGAAACTTTTAGGATTAAAAATACTAAGAAAAATTAACGCATTTTCTACTATTTTTACTACGCAAAATGAATGTTTAATGTTTTCACGCTTAAAAAAGTTTGATACATTTTATAAACTCTTGAGAGGCACTATTTTTGTGTTTTAATAGTATATCACGATGTTAAACCTTAGTTTTTCTTAAAATTTTGTCCCTGGAAAGCAAATGCTTAAAAACTAGTATTATTAAAAATATTTGCGTTTGGAAAAAAACTAGGCCATAACCATGAAATACAGTATATACAAAACATTTGTATAAATGAATAAATTATTACACATTCAGAACAAAGACCATAGCATTGGCTAATAGCAATTAAAAAAATATTAATTTTCAGTTTGTTGTAAAGCCATCCCTGACAACTATACATGGTACAGGATGCATTAAAACATCTCTGTAAGTATTTTAAACAATTGCTCATTAGACTGAGATGTTTTCAGAAATCATTGTCATCACTGAGAAAAAAGTGGCTTATTGCTGAATATCCCATTCCTATAATTAGGAACTATCCAAATGACCTTTGATGGATAATAATCCTCACATAGAACCTATTTTTAGGGAATAATGGTAACATCCTTTTTGGACATCAAGACCTGACCTTAAACTTACTTAGTCATCTAAGCATATTTTATATTGATATCACAGAATGGTTATCACATGATGTAGAATGGACGCAAGTCATAAGTAGAAGTAGTCATTTAGTGCACTTCTGACACCTTTATCATTTTGTGCATTTGGGACTTCAGGGCCTCCGATCATGTAACAATCTCAAAATTACAATATTTCTTTGCCCATATTCCAATAAATCAAGGTAAATTGATGAGTAAATTCAAATAACCCAATTTTTTAATGCTTTTGGTTCAACAGATTGCTCACAGCATCATCAAGTACATTTTAAAAACCTTTCTTTAAAGTTCGATAGATCAAATATTTTATTCCTTATTAGTTACTCCTGATATCAAATTTTGAACTTCTTAAATGTGCTTGTTGCGCAATTCAAATGGGTGTTTAACGTGTTACCATTAGTCAGCTATGCAGAAATTTGTTAATAATCTATATAACTCTAAATAATTGACATTAGTATGTGAAGTTTTCTATATCTGATTGCACATATTTTGATAAAATAGTGCAAATTTAATCATGAAGTATTTTTCAACAATATTCAAAAAGACGTTAAAAAACTTCAGTTGACTAATATATATTTCAGCATATGAAGAAAAAACTACATATTTAAAAGCAATTCAATTCACTTCAGAATGGTCATTCGAATTTCTTTATCAGATATGAAAATAATTTATAAATAATGAACGTAAGCTTAATCATGGCTTGCGTTATTTTACAGTGCTCAGTCATTATAATACAAAACAATCAATTTGCAAAATATACTTCGTCCTCGAAGTAAATATCTTCCTAGAAACAAAACTGCAAAATTATTATTAGAGTTAAAGCTATAACAACAAATGACTGAGCATGATCATATTTCTCTCAAAGAGTTGTATTTGTTTTAGTAGATACCTTACTTACTGGCATGCAAAAAGTTGGATGATCACATAAGGATATAGCTTATCATATGCTCTACAGATGCGAAAAAAAGACTATAATAAAGCGGAAGGAAATGGAGTAATAACGAAATTCTTCATCAGCATGAAAGCTCTTGGTAACTAAGAATCACGATTGTGTGGATAGATTGTTTTACAGTATTAAATTATATGAAAAATTATATTTGAGCTATTATCTGATGGCCAACGTGAAAGCTCGTATATCAGATTAACTATCGAAATATGGATTAGAATTTGATGTTTGAGTTATATCATGATACGTTTTTGGCAATCTTTATGACCTCTATTTTTAAAATATAAATGTGAGAGTTTTTATTTTGGTATTGTGTTTATTGATCGAGGCAAAAAGCTGATTTATAACTCATAGACTTTATCAAGGAATCTCATTTGTAAACGGATATTAGTAAATAATAGATCTATAGATGTAGCGGTAAGTTACAATGCACAGACAAGAATTCCTTAGTAACTTTTAATTTAAACAAACACAGCTATAATTTTTAAAACTATGCGCGTGTGATACTCTTTACTGAGATGACAGATCAACTCTAGATTCCAAATGTTCTAAATGTATGATTTCTCAACTATACATGATTGAGGCAAAATATTATTTTTATACAAAAGATTATAGTTTTTGCAAATTTGAAGAGGCCAATAAGATCTTTCGCAAAATCAAAAGCTCGTAAAACAGAAAATAAGTGTTAGATAAAAAAATTGTTTTTTACTAAACTGTTTCTCTTTACAAATAAAATTACTGTTAAAAAATAAATTATCTAGTTGTTCCATATAAAGAAACACACAAAAAATATAATTCATACATAAAACAATTCTTTCTCTCGCTTCATTGTTGAAAAATCAACTATAATTTATCGAAATAATTACTTTTTTTTCTGCTTCAAAGCAATGTTTTTAAAAACTTTTTTACTTTTTTTGGAATTGGTAAATCATTTTACAGTTGTTTTGTTCTTTTTCTCATTTATCTGTTTTTTTGCTGACATTTAAGTATCATTCATGTCTCTTTTTGTTTGAAATCTAAAATATGTTTTTTTTATTCTTATTCATTATACATGTTCTCAATGATTCAGTTTTTCAATAACTTCTTATAAAAAAATTACATCTGAGTCCACATTTTAAAAATTTTGAAATGAAATTTTGAGCAACATTTAGTTTCTTCGTCGATGTTTATGCACGAGTAACATATCTTCGCTCAAGTCATGAGGCAAATGTCCTGGAATTTTTTAGTTATACTGGCAATGAAACCAGCGTGTCACAATGACCTAGATAAAGTTTTTACTGCAATAATATTCGAAGTATAGATTGAAAATACATTGAATGTCGAAAGTTAACTTCATAAGGCGGTTCGAAGCTATAATCATTCTTTCCAAAAGTAGATTGCGATATTTTCACTTGAAGCTACTGATTATACTTAAATGCATGGGCTGTAAGGTGGGAGTTAATTTAAAAGGGAGAAATGAATCCTGAATTGCTTAAAAAAATTCAAGATTTTAACATCAATAGTGCAGTTACCCATATACAATTCAAAATATTTACTATTCTTTAATAAAAACGTTAATAAAATTTCTGAACCTTAAAATGAAAAAAGGAATTTCAAAAATTAAAAAAAAAGGATTGTTTAAAAATAAACAAAAATGAAAGATATATGAATATGAGTTCACAGAAAGGAGATTAAAATTTGAATTCATAAGCAAACATTAAAAATATTCTAGGATTTATGTGACTCTGTAGTGACCACTCTCTAGTTTGTAAAATCTAGTGTTCGTAAATTAGAGGTTCATAAAAACGAATATGTAATTTTGTCACAGGTGTGGACATTGTACTTCATCTATTTGTATTTCACTAAGCAAATGTTGTATATAGTTAGCAACTATATTAATCTCTTAATATCCTCTAATTTTAGAAACACAAATGGCTTAAAATTTATATCAGTAATAGTAATCAAAGCACATGAAAATGGATTTACATGCTCATGATTAAATATTGAAAATAAGTTGTTGGTGTTGTTACTAATGACACTTGGACAAGCCAAGCTCGCTATGCCTTGGCTATGCGAATTTAAGTCAATTGGGAGCGTCTTTCGTTTTAATCAGATCACCATGAAGGTGAAAATACGACTTTGCTCAACACTCATGTTATAGGTACCCGTTTATAGGGTAGGCAACGATTCACACTCCATTCATACAAGAAAAGGACAAAGACAGGATAGATAGAGAAAGACACACACACAGTACATCCATGCCCGAACCGTGATTCGAACCCAGGACCTCCTCATCCGTAGTCAGGCACGCTGACCACTAGACAAGTTGGTCGGCTTGAAAATAAGTATTTTTATTTAGTGTCATTAGATTTGGTTATGTGTTTCTATGACAATATATCATTAAATTTTAATATCAGCATGTGTTATCTTCCATAATATTATTTTATAAATATTATGTTTGATAAATACAGCTTCTTTTTGATTGATTTCGAAGTATAGTTAAATCAAGTGTTATCAAAAACCTATATGCAAATAGCAACGAAATTCAAATAAATATTTATTTGATGATTTATTATCGCTGAATATTTTCATTATAAGTCGATTATTACAAATTCTGCTTAAATATATCTATGTTTTGCATTAGCAAAGGCAATGCTAGGATTCCTGTTATACAAAAAAAGGCAAAGCATGTTTATAGATTATCTAGTTACGAATACATCCACTGATAGAAAGCTTTAGAAAAACTCTGAAAACTGAAAATAAGGAATTTAATGAAAAAATGTAGCGATTTTTCTCTTTTTCATAAAGTTTAATTTATTTTATTGCCATAATATGTATAAAAAAAGCAATGCTTTTTAACTTTATCTGTACAAAAATACGCATTATAGATATCACTAATTGCAGATTAAAGTAAGAGTATTTCTTCTGAAATTTTTCTACTTCTATAAATTTAAAAGGAATTTATTCATAAACTTATCATGAATAAAAATGCAAGACAATTAGAAATTGACAAAGTAAAAGCTTAGAATATTAATCGTACAAGACATTTAATTTGGAAAATGCTTAATAGAGTGAGAGGTAGAATTCACAAAATTTTTGCATTTTTATTATAATTATATGTTCATTTACTCAAAATTAAATACTAATTACATTTGAGGAATTTCAACTGAAGGAAACCTTTATTTCAGACTAGAAATTTACATATTTAATGTTTTTTTGTTCCAATGGCGGGCACAAGAGGGTTGAACCCTATGCCACAACAAGGCCAGTACTTAAATGCATTATTTGTACTTATTTTTACATTTGCTTCTATTTTCAGTACAATCAATACTTTTGAATTTATCAAATGTTAATAAGTAAAATTACTTTTCAGGACAGCATTTATTGTTACTTAACATTTTCATCAAATACGTTTCATATATAACATCTTTTTCCGTTAACAAAAAATTTTCTTCTTTTAGTTAATCAGTCCGTTTTGATCTATCGACAACGATATATATATATATATATATATATATATATATATATATATATATATATATATATATATATATATATATATTGTAATATACACCCATATTTTGATTCTAATTATTTATTATTTTAACTTTTTTATAAAATGTTCATAATCCGACGCTTATGCTTGGAAACTCTCAAATGAAATAGTATTTCATTTGAGAGTTTCCAATAAAAGCTATTTCTATCTACTTATTATGTGTTGATAACTTCTACTTGCTTCTTTTTCCAATTCTAATCACGTGTGATTTTGTTATTTTTGTGACTAAGTATACACTTTACAAAATTTTCCATTCTCCCTTTTAAATTATTCTTTTTTAATTTTCAGATTTTTATAATAACAGCTGGTTTTCCTTTGCTAATCTATGATTCATTATTAATTTAGAATTTCCTTGTATTTTAATTCAACAGACGTATTAATCAATGTAATAAAGGTGTTTTTTTTTAATTTTTTGTATCTTATCTATACATATTTTATTACTTTTTACTTTAATGAATGATATTAATTGAAAAAAAATTTTTTCGTATGTTAATTACATAAAATATTAAATTCAATATGGGAAAGACGATGAAAGGTTAATTTTATTCTAAATATTAAATTAATGGAGTTTATAATTATTATAATAAAATATTGATTTGAAATTATCAAAGATAGCATTTTAACAGTTGTTACATTAGATATCTTATACAGTACAAATATCCAATTCAAATCATTAATTAGACGATAGATAATTAGAATTTTGTTTGTAAAATAATAACTGAAATCTTAAAATATTATTTATAGAAGTAAATAAAACTTTATCCAACAACCCAATTAAATAAAGATTTTTTAATATTAAATAAAATTAAATTAAATTTTGGGTTTAAAGGCAAAAAAGTTTTAACGATGCTTTACAGTCCTCCTTTTCAATTATTTTTCTAACAAGTAATGGATTAAAAAATAGCTAACATACCAACAAAATTGAGATAGTTTTGATTCTTGGTCTAGCGATGAGATCAACACCTTAATGGCAAACTTTTCCCTTCAACAACTCTACAATACAGTGATAGAATTTAAATTAATATGGAATTTTGTTTGTTTGTCGCTCAACGGTCTTTTTTGCATACGAGGGCTAATTAGACCGGGACCTACTGTTTAAAGTGGATTCCGAACCACTACAAACATCCATGCCCAAGGTGGTATTCGAACCCACGAACTGTTGAACCGAAGGCAAGAGAGCTAACCATTCGGCTGCCAGCTCGGCTAAATTAATACGGAAATGAATACGTTTAGCTATTTAAAACGATACACTTTAAAGTTGCGAAATTACCATACACAATATTTTAGACATGAATGGCCCTTATTTTCCCATCAGGTTATAACATCCCCTTATTTCTTTCTTTATTTTATATTATTAGGGATATTTCAATTACATTTTAAATTCATAACTTAGGAATTTAAAATTAATTTAAAAATACATTGCTAAGAAAAATCATTTTAAAATTCATGTTAAATTAATAGAGTTATTTTTCAATACATTAAAGCATAAAACATAGAAAGATTCAGAAGATTACAGAATTGAGATAATTGCTTACCAAAACACATAGCACAATTAAATGCATACAATGTATGTATGTATGCATGTATGTACATATGTACATATATACACACAGAGGGAAGGAGAGAATCAATACTCTCTTAAAATTCACACTTTCACACTATTTACAAAAAATGTTTGTTATTCAGTTATATAATAAAACAATTTATTTTAGAGTAAAATAGAATACGGTAAATATTATTCCAAAGCAAACATTTTTAAGAGTTTGCATATATTTGTGTTGAATATTTTTCACTTTCTATGTAAATTTGAAGAAAAATTATATGTTAATGACTGAAAAAAACATTTTTATTTTTGTTTAAAGCCAAAATTACTTTTTAAAAGTAGGTATTATATAATATAATGATTCATATAATATAAATATTGATACAAAATCTGCTTATTGTAATTAACTGAATATCTAAATCTGACTCTTAACTTCGATTGCTATTGCTAAGTTTTTTATTCAATTTATGTATAAATATTAAAACAGAATAATGTATATATACAGAAATGTATGCATGTTCTCTTTAAGGTTCATTTACTTTTGAAGATTAGAAAATGACGTTAGTTAAACTGTGTAAAATGTTGATTAATTTGGAAAATAATGCAATTTGGAAAAAATCACTGAATTTCAAATATAATGTTTTTACCAAGGTTGTTACAATGAGAAGATATCAAAAGTTTTATTTTGATGTATACATGTGAAGAGTTAATATATAAGAGGTAAGAGTATTTTTCAATCTGAGTAGAAGAGAGTTATACTTCCTTATTATAAGATCTTCTTTGAACTATCAAAATAAGTGAGAATCTCTGATATCAAAATCTATAAAATAAGGTTTTTTTTAATAATTTTTTGTATTTATCTTTAAAAAATTTATCATTTTTTAAAATTATAATTTAGTTTGATTACACATTTCATTTAAATTTTGAAATTAAATAGTTACGAAGAATCAATAATATATGGAATTTCAATAAGCAATGAAAAAAAGCCAGTGCTTTGAGTGGTTAACCGTACCATTTTTGATTGAGATGAAGTTTTATTAATAAATATAAAAAACAATGATTAAATAATAAATTATAGCATCCAATTTATAAATAGTATAGTATAATGCAATCACTTCAAAATATCTAATTTTCCGTCATAAATATTTCACAGCAGCACCAGAACAAAATTCCCTAGCATTATTTTAAGTGAGGAAACTACTTAGTTTTTAAATTTTATTTTCAGTTTTGTTCTACAAGCTTTCCTTGTCTTGAGTAATGCTTGGGCACACGTGTAAGCGCCAAGTCGTGTGTTCCCACGTGCAATCAGGAAGCATGGGTATCTATGTAATGCAAGATGCATTTAATTGCATACTTTTTAAGTGATATCAATTAACAATTCTTTCAAAAAAGCGCTTTTCTTTTATTTTGTTTTCAGGAAAAGCGTCCAGTTTTCCTCACAGAGTCATTAAAAGTTGCCAGGGAAATAAAGCAAATGGAGAGGGGGTAACCGTTATCTTGAGATAAGAACTAACACTGTTTCGTCAACATGGAAAGATGTTAAAATCTCAAGATCTTCCTTATTTCTGCTTACTGTACACCAGTGATTTGCAAGCACTTAACGAAGGACATCTTAGATTTTACCGACTCATAAACTGTTCCCCTTTTCCCCCTTCATAGTGCCAATAATTATTCTTTTCTTAATGTTTTGCATCATTTTAAATCACGTCTCAAAACTAATTAATAAAAAATAGAGAAATAAATGGGAATTCAAGAAATAAATGGGAAGAAGAAACACTGCTCTATTTCATGTATTTTTAATTTACAATTTTCATGGCCTGTTTATTTTTAGACTTCAAAAGTGATTCGCATGAATTTATTTGATTTTACATATTAAAGAAAAAACAATAGTAAAAACAAAAAATATAATAATAAAAAAATAAAATTAAGGATAAAAGATAATCCGCTTTAACAAATCGCTGTAATAGTTAATAGATATTAAATGTGTTTTACAATTTAATTGGAATAACAACCCAAAAATAGAGTTTATAATTATTTACTTTATGAAGTCACAAATATACAATTAAGTAATAAAAATACTTAATTGGAAACAGATGCAAGAATCAGAATCTATTTATTGTACACATATATTTTAATAGGAAAAGTATACGATTAAATTTGCAAGCACAGTTTTTAGGTTTATAACTTGCAAGAGATGATATATTTGATAGTAGTATCACCTAAACGTTTCCATCTTGATAAAACATGCGAGTGCCATTCAATGTGTTCTTACATGTATTTCAGAATTTACGATTTGTGTGACACGTAAATTTTTCTGCTAACCAGTCAGAGCAGAGCCTGTGCGTCTTTTGCATCTGGGAATTTCACGATGTCACTAGAAAAAATACGTTTTAGATACTGTTCTAAAATATAACGTGACGTATACTTTGATCCCAGACCTCAACCTTAACACTTCAGGAATGTTACTAAGGTTGTCCACATTTCTGGTCATGAAAACAAGAGAATGTGCATTATCCAATATAATCATTCCATTTGTTAGGCTAATATGAATGAGACAAATGTATATTGGGGATACCGATTCTCCCCCGTGTCTTTAAACACGAATACGTTCACCATCATGTTGTATGCCAGATATGGATTATTATAAAATGAGCAATGCGAATTATCTCCATGCCCAGTATCATTCTCATGATGCTATGTGCGTCCTCATGTGGATTCATGTTCTGCAAAAGAGATACATTCAGAATATATGAAGTATATGATCCAACAAGACAATGCATTAACAGTCTAAGAAATTTTACTTTATGATCAACATTTGTCCATGAGGATTTATAGATTCTGTATTCCTCAATCAATTATTCGGTTGCTGTAACACGAGAAACTGCGTCACCCAACAAATAACAGCCCCCTCGACTAATCATGAGTTTTCCACAACAAAATTCTGACACGATTTTACCAGAATTAATTCTCTTTAAGCTAGAATTAACGAGATTTGGCTAATATAGATAAAGTTTAAGCATGATTTCTGAATCAGAAACTTACAATGCAATCTTCCTTTGTATATATAATGGTTTATTTAAAGTTTTCTTTTGTACTTGCATTAGAATATAATTTTATTTCTCGAACTTATTCATTTTCCAAATTTCACGTATATGTTTTCACAGACTGTGGTTTCATGATGTAACAATCAATATTGTCAGCATCACAGTTATATAATATACCTGGATGTTATAAAATTCCTTTGACCTTTGTTTAATTGATAAACACTTTTTAACTATTGTGATGGAATGCATTGTAATTGAACCTCTACATTACAACAGACGTGAAAATGTTTGGACACATCGCTTATTGGTAAGAATGAGTTGCTTAGGTCACTTCTTCTTAATCATGCCTGGTCTCTGAAGACCCCAAATCACGAACTATGTGATTATTGGCGATAAGATTACATGACATCGTACATTTGCAATTTCGTTGCGTTATTGTATCCAAAATGAAAATAAAGACTGACATGATGAAAGTATTTCAAGAATATCATATCATATATGAAGTAATATAATACTTGATAAAGTACTTATCTTTGTTAATAATGTGTTTGAAAAGCCCTATTTCTTTTTAAGAACCTTCTAGAATTTACAGAAATACATATATGTGAAAATATATTTATATTATAATTTTTTCACTAAAATATAATTAAAAATACAAGGATCTGTGAGTTTCCTATTATGCATTAGAATATATTATATCTATGAAAAAGAATTCTTAATGAACTAATAACTGATGATGTTTCTTTTAGTGAATTTAAGATACATTGAGTTTCTACTATGCTGTTCAAATTCGACAAAACAAATGCTGTCTTAAAGAAAATTCGAAATTAATAACTTCAAGAGAATTATTTAGGCGAAAAAATGAGATTGTGTCCTTTTTATTGCTGATATTAGCTTAATTTCACAATAATTAAAAAGCAACTATTTTAATAGCATTATGGAAAAATATGATATAAATTTGATAATACATTACTGGCCATTAAAACTGCTACACCATGAAGGCGGCACACCACACACGTGAAATTTGCATGACAGGTAGAACTTGCTGTGATATGCAAATGATTAGATTTTCAGCACATTCATACAAAGCAGGCGACAGTAGCGACATTTACAATGTGTATCAAACCAGAGATTTGACAGCAGTTTTCTCATACTCAATTTCCGTTTCAACGTTATTTTCGGCAAAGAAAATTGTTGTAATGCCTCGTGTAAGAAGAAGAAATGCCTATCAGCACGTGTCTGACTTTGATCGAGGAAAAATTATAGCCTACCGGGATTGCGGTTTATCGTACCGCAATATTGCTGCTCGCGTCGGTCGAGACTCCATAACTATTAGCAGAATATGGAATCGATGGGTTCAGGACAATCATACGGAACGTCATGCAGGATCTCAGCGACCCCCCATCACTATCAGCAGAAAAGACAGACATCTTATCCGCATGGTCACAAGGGATCGTACAGCCACGTCACGAACCCTGAATCGAGAAATGGAGTCATTTGCAAGGCAACAAGTTTCTGCTCGAACAGTTTGACGACGTTTGCAGCAGCATGGATTGTCTGCATGGCGACCATGGCTTCGGCTACCATTGACGCTATGTCACAGACAGGAGCGCTTTCAATGATGTGATCAGCGACGAACCTGGATGCGGGAAAAAGTTATCACGTCATCTTTACAAATGAATCTCGGTTCTGTATACAGGACCATAATGGCCGCATCCGTGTTTGGAGGCATCGTGGAGAACGAGCATTGCCAGCTTGCATTGGACATCGCCATACTGGCCCATCTGCTGGAGTGATGGCATGGGGTGCCATTGGATACACATCTCGATCACCTCTTGTTCGCATTACCGGCACTTTGAACAGCAACCGTTACATTTCCGATGTGTTAAGGCCCGTGGCTCAGCCCTATCTTCGAGGCCTCCCTAATGTTTTTTTTCAACAGGATAATGCACGACCGCATGTTGCCCGTACTATTCTGAACTTCCTTGATACAGAACAGGTTCGGCTGTTAACCTGGCCAGCACGTTCTCCTGATCTGTCACCAATTGAGAACGTGTGGTCAATGGTTGCCGAGCGATTGGCACGCCATCACTCACCATCCACTACTGTCGATGAATTGTGGCATAGTGTTGAAGCTGCATGGACTGAGATCCCCGTACATGCCATACAATCTCTGTTTGACTCCATGCCTAGGTGGATAAATGCTGTTATTGCAGCCAGAAGTGGCTGCTCTGTGTACTGATTTCTCAAGATCTACACATCCTAATTTCCTGTAAATCTAATCACTTGTTCTTTCCACTATAATGTATGTATCCAATAAATATCGTTCTGTTATTTGCATTCCTTCTTGGCGTAGCAATTTTAATGGCCAGTAGTGTATTTAAAAACATCGGTTAGGATCACAAGAAATATTAGAGGAATGAATGCGTATTTAGAATATGTGTTATAGTAGTTAGCTTAATTAATACATTTTGAATGTTATAATTTTGCATTTGTCGCAGTATTATATTAAAAAAATATATTTCCTCAAAGAAAATATATATAACGATATTTTTAAGTATTTTGGAAAACAGTTAAATGATTCTTATGTAGGAAAGAGAATTTCATCAATATATCTAATCAAGTTTGAGTTTACTTGTAATGGTTTCTTTCTTTCTTTCTCTCGCGCTCTATATATAAAGTGCTCTTCACTTATGTATATAGAAAACAAAATAATATGGGTATCAAGTATGTCAATTCCTTAATTTTTTCGATTAAAAAATACTATCCTTATGTTCATGGAAATGATTTTTCCATCAATCAAGTAATTGATGAGTTAAACGGCTTATTGATACTAATTTCTCTATAAGTATGAATATTTTGTTTTGATACAATTGTAAGTGTATCATATTTTAAATATAATCACTTATGTTTGTTCATATGCATTCTTTTAAATATTTGATTACTTATTATATTTTTCTACATAAATATGTATGAAAATTAACCAATCAATTTAAAAATATGCATCAAACATAACTAGGAAAGATACAAAAACTATTTTTGTTAAAATATTTTAGTCCTTTTTTCTGCAGTCATATAATAAGCAATTTATTCAATATATTTATTTTAGAAACTTTCAAGCGTTCGTACAAAATGAATTTAAAGACATTCCAATTTCATTAACGTTTCTCTATTTCTGTTTCTATAACAGTTGATCAAAAATATTATTGATAAATTTTATTTGTCAAGGCAAATCGTTGTATTTGAATGTTTATTATAAACAATACTATAATTAATCTAAATTTTTACAAATTACAGAAAATTTATATATTTAAAAATTTAAAACCTTTTTTAAAGAAATATACTACATTTAACATTCTTATTCGTTATAAATAGAAACAGAAGGTTTAATTATGGAATTCTCAATCACCTGATATTTAGTATTTAACAACGGAAATAATTTATAAATCATACGGTATTGGATATAATCGAGATACATGTATAAATTGACTATCAAAACTGAATACCTCACATTTAAACACATAAAGGGGATTACATATTCAAATCAAGTGGTCATTTGAAGCCTTATACATTAATATTAAGTAGAATATTAAGTAGAAATCAGATATTGAATACTTTGTATTGTGAATTGCCATAAATTATAATATATATAAATATAATGTATATAAATAAAAAATTTTTAATTTCCTTTATTTTATATGCGTTGAAAGTAATTATTCACTATCTTTAGATCGAATCAGTTAAAAACTTCGTATAATGATATATATATGCATTTCGAATATTTAATTGTGTAGTCTTAATTTGTATATAGAAAATTATTAATTATAGTTATAACAGTTATAATCGTATTAAAAATCCAAGCAAATATTGACATCATTTGTAAGACAGAGATCGTGAAACACGAAATTTTCTTATTTAAATTATGCTGATAAAATAAACAAATGCCATAAAATAAACAGGAACTTAAGATCAATGCTCTATATCACAAAGCTTATAATATATTCCGGTCAGTTAATAACACGTAGTCTTTAAATATTCATTTTTTTTAAGACTTTTGACTGTTATAAGTAATTTTTATCAACTTTAATATAAATTTCATTGAAAAAGTTACAGTGCATGAAATATTTTTGAAATATAAAGCATATAAGTATATATTTGAATAGATTTTCTCGTGTGCTGTAATTTTAAGTAGATCATTGTAAAATTATAGATTTCGGCTTAAGCATTGATACAAATATGTTCATAAAAGATTTATATTTAATATTATATATTTTATTTTTAACGGTGTTAAAAACATAACACGCACTGCTCGAAAGGATATATTTTATCATTGAATATTTAATTATTGATTATATATATATATATATATATATATATATATATATATATATATATATATATATATATATATATATATATATATATATATATATATATATATATATATATATATATATATATATATATATATATATATATATTATATATATATATATATATATATATATATATATATATATATATATATATATATATATATATATATATATATATAATTAATAGCGGGTTATTTCTAATTTAATTATTATGACATTTAAAAACAATATAGGTTTATTTTTGCAAGATTTCAATTTAGCAACAAAAACTTTTGCTTATCTGCTTTTCTTTTAGGAACAAGTTTTTATATAATAAAGAGATTGCTTTACTGTAAAAATTTAAGAATTTGTAGGATATTGTGTCCGTATCAAAGTAAGTTGCCAATTTTATAAGTTATCAGAAAAGAATGTAAATGGGAAATAAAGAGACAATAATTGGTTAGAATAATTATTTAAAAAAACTTTTGTCTAAAATTCCTTTTAAATACAGTGTAAATCCAAAAAAAATCACATTTAATTTTTTTTCAATCGCTAGAGAGAATTTATTAGGAATTTTTTAATCGAATACTTTATTTAAAAAGTGAAACCATTAAGGGAAAACAGCTATCTAAATCTTAAAACACTTGTGAGCAATATAAATTATGTAATAGAGGAAACCACATGATTTAAATTTAGTATTCCTACTACTCCTAGCAGCTGTCAAATTTATTTTAAGAATGGTTTTATTTTAACCATTGCTTGATTCAATATTTTTTTTTCATGGAAACATCACACTTTTTTTCTCATCGTGGTTTCATTATATACAATCAAACTTTACGAGGTAATGTAATAATTGAAAACATAAAATGATATTAGATTACAATGAAGTAAATGAACAATTATGAATGAGATTTTCAAAACAGAAATTAATAATTTAAATTCTATATAGTTATAACATTTTTATAAATATTTGTCTTCATTGTTTTAATCAAGTAATATTTCTGATATAAAAACAATAGTTTATATAATTCAGTAATTACCAATTATCCTAGTACAGCAAGGATTTTGGGAATTTAGCACTATTCTTTACTGTTACTAAGCAGCATTTCTATGTACGCCAAAAATCTCTTTGGAATACTACTTTTTTCGCAAGTTCTAAGAAGATAGAACTCCTATCAGTAAATAAAATATAAAGTTTTCGGAATTACGATAAAATTAGCATACGACGAAAAGTGATCATTTCTGACATCACCATTTATCTTGACTAAAAAAAGGATTACTTTCTTTGATTCAGTATATGCAACCTTCACCTTGAAATAAATGCAGTTTCCATTTTATTTGAAACTGAATTAAGTCACTGGGTGATACTGACATAGCAAAATGTATTAATTTAATTAAACTAAACATTATCATTTACCTATTTGTCTGAAATTTTTCTTGTAAGATGAATACACAGTACTTCCACACAATATCCTGTATTACTTTATTTTTAATTTTTATGTGAATTTTCTCAATTTTATGCATGGGAAAAAACATGACATATTTCACTTTCCCATGAAGCTCATTGGGTATCCAGCTAAACCAAGGAAGAGCTCTCATTATTTAAAACATAAATGTTTAAGTAAAATCTTTGCTATCTCCAGAATGTCCTCGGCTTTAATTTATGCCCTTTTATCGATTGATTTGAAGTGAAATGATTAGGAAAAGCCCAATATTCAACCTTGGAAGATATCTTAAAAATCCTTGATGATTCGAAGCTCCATTTTTCAATTTTTCAAATTTTTTTTTGTTTTTATATTTTATGTAAAATACTCTCACAAAATTAAACTTATCTTATATTTTTGGAATTATTTTATGAGTTTCTTGTTTTCTATTATTATCGTAAAATTTGTTAAAAGCAGAACTATTACTATTAATCGCTAATAATAGTTGCATAATAGTACAATAAAACATGAGTGAAGTTGTTTATGTTCTTAAATACAAGAATTAATCTTTCTTCATTTGGATGATAATTTGCTTTCATTCCATTTTAGAAAGTATATGATATGGATTAGCAATATTTTTGAGAAGAAGGATTGGAATGGAATGAATTTCTGCCAAAGAACTTTTCAATTTCTATGAACTTTTAAAGCATATTGCTTATATCATTTCAGAATATGATTTTTTTAATTTGTAAAATGACAGGCAAAAAACAGTAGCTATAGTATATTAGACAATGTTTTAACGAGCTACTGAGTTTGATTTTAAAAAGGTTTGGAGGGACCAAGAACACAGTATCCCTAGAATTATCTATTTGATTATTATTTGATGGAATAAAACTTGAAGAAGGAAATAAGCTTTCATAATGTGAAAAAGTTATTACATGTACTATAATATAACAATTTTTATTATATTTTGTTTGTTATTCAACAGTCATTTTTGTATATGAAGACTATTAGATCGAGACCTACAGCTTAAAATAGAATCTGAAATACTATGAATTTCCATGCCCAAGGGGGGACTCAAAACCACAAACTGTTGAACCAAAAAAAAAAAAAAAAAAAAAAAAAAAAAAAAAAAAAAAAAAAAAACAGAGCGCTAATCATTCGCCTTCTTGCTCAGATTATATTAAATAAATCTTTTGTGGGCTGTTAATACCTGCTTACTGGGTCATATTAGATTACGGATATTAGGTCTTAAGTCATTAACATAAATAATAAAGGCTGGTCAAATGAAAATTGCAGGAAAATTTAATATATGCTTTTTAAATATGTTAATTAGTCACATCATTTATTATTTTAATAATTACAACATCTGTTTGAAAAGTTTAAATTAATTACATTAGTGAAAGGCATAAATTGTGCTTCTTTTTCATCAAGATAATGAATCATTAAACTTTAAATAGAATTTTAAAGACTGCCAGTAATTTTTTATTAACATATATTCCTTTATTGATAGTCTGTACTCTTAAAGTAATATACTTCGCATTTTAAGCAAATTTACACGTGATCGCAAACTTCTGGGAACAAGAATTATAAAAGTGCTATTGGGAGCACCGTGTTAACACTAGATGTGGAGTAAAATTTTTTAAGTGATTATTAAAAGTATAGTGTGAATTGAAACACCAAAATTATAATTACAATAATACAAAACAACCAAAATTATCAAAATTTCAAGTTTAAAATTGAATTACTATAATTTAATCGGTAAGTTTATGTTAAATTGGAAAATGAAAATATTATTTTAAACATAAAACTAATGATTACTTAGATCTTTAGAGTTAGACGAAAAATAAAATATTTTATCTACTGCAGCTTTATATCAATAAATATTCAAATTTCGTTTTAGAAATTTTCTTAAGAATTGAAATAAAACCATATTAATTTTTATATTAACAGAAGCCCATTTCATATAAACCATTTAAATAATTAAAATGGGATTTAATTCAAATGATTTATGGAAAATAAAAATAGAAAAAAGCTGACCAGCCTATTTCAGATAGCGGATGACCTTAGAGTTTCACAATAATATCCTTCTAAAAGTATCTCCAAAAATATACATTTAGTGAAAAAATGTACATCTGAAGATATACTTCTATGAATATGCTGCAAAAGAAAACAACTCGGATATTCTGAAGCTCGTGATCAAATAAAAATTTTTTTAATATAGAAGACTATTATGTAGAGAAGTGTAAGAAGAATTATATATATATATATATATATATATATATATATATATATATATATATATATATATATAAGAATCATTTTCTTCATGTATACTAAAGAATCGCTAAAATTAAAATTTTACTACTGGTGGAGGAAATATTTGGTTCCTTTATCACTCAACGGCCACTTTTTAGACTGATCAGACAAGAACCTACGGTTTAAAGTGGATTCCGAACCACTAAAACATCCAACTCCAAGATGGGATTTGAATCCATGAATTGTTGAACCGAAGGCAAGAGTTGTAACCATTGATTACCAGATTGATTGGTGGTGAAGGAGCGAATACTTTCAATCAAAAGATACATGATAATAGTTAGGATATACGATAATTTCGATTTCATTTTCTGTCACGATGAATTTCTTTTAATTATCTTTCCACAATTTCTCGGTTATATGAGCAATTTAGTGTAATATTTCTGGTATTAGTATTGAGTTGTATTCTGGTATTAGTATGCATGTTAAATTTAAGGACAAGATAGTTTTTCTACATGCAACATGCTTTAGAATCTTTCTATTACAATATTTTCAAATTTTTTTCCCCAGAAAACTTCTATTTATCCAAGCTAATTTTGATTTCATTCTTTTTATTTTATATTAATACCAGAATTTAATTTGAAGTTGAATTTTTGTTTTTAAAATTTATAGTAAAATCATTACTTATTTAAAATCTAATCTTTTTTAAAAATTTTCTTAAATATTTAGATTTATAAATGAATTAAGTTTATTATATGTAATAAATTTATTAAATTCATAAATGTACAAAATAATTTTTATACATATTTGTGTGTGTGTTTGTGTGTGATTGCTCACGTATAAAGTTCAATGCAACCAAGAAGTTTGCACCAGCTCAAATAATACATTTGTATTAATAATTTTCTTAACCCAGATAAGCCTACTGTCCTATATTCTACTGTCCTAAATATAGGACAGTAGGCTTATCTGGGTTAAGCAATATTTAAAAATATTAAGAAGATAGGTTTCTTATACTCATTAGGAAGCTTCATATTGTATAAAGTAAATATGCGCAAATGATTGATATTACAACTATCTAGTTTGCTTTAATCCCTTATTAATTCTAATGAAAAACATTTACACATCTTTTTCATAATAGAAATAAAGATGGATCTTTTATAATAAATTTGATTGGAGTGGAGTATGAAGTGGGTCATTTATTTGCAAAACCACGTGCTGAGTCTTTCATTGACTGAAGATTTTGCTAGGAAAATGAAGGCATTTACATTTAGTATTCGGGACTCGTATTTGGGCAAACTCTTTTTTAGGAACTAATAATTTGTAGTTTTATTGAGAGCAAGAAAATGGAAAATTTTGTTTTTGGGATTCCCCCATAAAAATTACTTATAAATATATTTCCGGATAGTTTTATAACTTAAAATAATCTAATTACCAATTCATTTCAGTTTTTTCTTGAATAAAAATTGCTTAAAATTATCTGCATTTTAATAAATGGCTTAAGAACATAATAAATTTCCTTTATGTGCATTTATTTACTTGTAAAGTAATCTGTTTGTTTAGAGCTAAAATCAGTTAGATTTTACTAATAACCTTTCTCAATGATAAATAGGATTACTCTCTTGATGATTAATTTATATTAACTTTTATTATCATTTTCATCATTTTTAAATAAGCTATTGCGACCATGTTTCCAGTGACATATTTCTGGTTACTGAAGGCAGAAAACACAATCGAATGTCTTATATATTTGAACCACATTCAAGTAACTGGTTCAATATCTGAGGTGGCATCCTCCGTTTCGAATGAATACAGCATATCAATCAGATTCATGCATCCTTTCAGCGAGTAAATTTTCCATCGGTTCCAATCCAAGCATCAATTGCAAAGCATTCCATTACTTTTATATGTGATGAATAGGGAAAATGAAACATGATACTTTAAATAGGTAAAAATTTCTACTAGTGATATATAACTAAATAAATTCAGTAATAAATTTAAAAGAATTAATTTTCTTTTATTTATCCTATTTTTATTGTAATAATTTATTAATTTTTTATGTTATTGTATTTTTTAAGAATAATTTGATAACAATTTAAATATCATTGATACTGAGACATAGTTATAAAAATTGATGTGATATATTTTTCAACATTTATTACTATATTTTTAAGCAGATTATGAAAACAAATTTATGGGACTCATTATTTATTAAAACAGGACTCATAATTTTTAATGACTAGTAGATATGAGAGTTTAAATTATTTATATTTAAGAGTATTTGACAGACGTTCTCTAATAATGTAGAATCAATATTTCTAAACAAAATAAAAATGAAAATTTTAATCTAAACTTAACCACCCAAATCTTCATCTATTGATACAAGGAACTTAAAAGACAATTTTTAAAATACAACACGTTTCAAATAATATCCTGGAACTTAAATAACCATTAATAAACTTTTAAACTCTTAACATTAGATTAAAAAATTAATCAAGAAAAATTTATGGCATTAAAACTAATTTAATAGCTGGATAGGATTAAAACACTGTAAGGACACAATTGTTTAAGCATTCTGCAAATATTAGCTAAATAAATGCAAAATTGATTCATTATTAAACTTAAATGGAGCTTGTAAAAATTTTAAATCAAATTTACAGTTAAATGTAAAGAAAAATTTTTATAAGTCATTTTTAAAAATGAAACATATTAGTTTTGAAATATTCAAATAAAGAAAATAATAACTTTCAAATATTATTGATTAAATATAAACTTTTGTTACAAGCAAATTTCATTAAAATTAAATATTTAAAAAAAATAATAAAAAAACTCTAGTATCTATGCTCTCTCTCAATTAGATAAAACTATGTTATGTATTCAATAAGTATTTCAATGATTTTATCAATTGTTAATAAAATGAGAAAAGTTAATCAGGTGGTATTACTAGTAAAATATTTAATTAATTATTATATACTAACTTACACTTTTAAAGAACAATTATGGTGGATTTCAATAAAACATTTCTAATGTTCTTATTAATTTTTAAGTCTAATTTATGTTGTTTCATTTATAAATTTTTTCAACAATTAAAATTCAAGAAAATCAAATAACCTATAAATTTTTAATATAAAATCTTTTAATAAATTGCAACAATTCATAGATAGTTTTAATATAAACCAATGCCATTTATAAGAAAAAATAAAGGGAAGTAACTTAATATTTTATAGGTTTAAAGGTGACTGTTGGGATGATTTTTAAAACCATTCTAATGATTTCAATTCAATTTAGTTAAAACCATGTCCATGATTTTAAATGAAATATTAGAGTAAGGAATTTTAAATTTCATTATGGATCCGTTATCAGTTAGTATCCCCTGTTCAGCAAATTTTCACAATTTACGATAAGAGTATTTATTAACTTATTTAATTCAAATACCCGGACCATTAGCTATGATGCCCCAAGGGAAAGTGTGGCGTAGTGTTTTCGATGTTGTGTTCAACCTTTATCATTTCATCACATGAGTCAGTATTATTTATGCCAAGGTCTTTGCATTACGTGGGATTAGGAATATACACAAAAAAATCTCATGGTAAGATTATTTTTAGACACCGAAATTGGATAATGTGTAAATAAAGCATGATTTTAATTTCTCGAATATTTATAAACTTAATTACAAATAGCCACGTGTGTATTGTGGCGTCATTTTTTTAAGAGAAATAAAGTGAAAAATGATTGTAAATATTGCTTACGTTACAAACAATTAGAACCCATGGAACACTTTCAAGATCAACTATTAAAGATCAACCTTCACCTGGAGCAGTTAACAAGGACGGCACTTTGCATTTTTAGCTCTTCATTCAAAAAGAAGGAGGGTTTGGAACAACCCCGTAGCCAGGAAGTGGTATAAATCTTATGCAATACGAGAGGAATTATACAAGAAGAATCTAATAGAAATGTAACGCATCCAGAAAAGGAGCCATCATTCTGTTTGAAGTGTCCTACAGAATTCTGATGGCATCCTTGACCAAGACATATAAATCGTAATGGCAAGGTTAAAGCAGCGCACTAGCTTGATAAATGAAACAAAAATGAAGTCAGAAGTAAAAGCAAATTGTTTTCCCCTTGAAACACCATTAAATACACGTTTAAATGATCGTCTTCAGAAACGTTTGGAGAAAAAATTAGGTTTTGAGACACCTAATTTTGTTAAAATTTCCGCTTCGATAACGACCTAAATTATAGGTCTCAGATATAAATTATAGTGGAAAAAATACACAATTTGTCAGACACATTCAATTAGCGATGATACAACGTTTAATTGAACATTGAATCCGTTATAATTGTCTTTTAAAATACAATTTTTGCTCAGAGATTTTATATCAAAATCGATAAACACAATATAAAATATTTTAAAAACCCTTGATGATTCAACTAGAAAGAATAACAGAATTTTAAAGAAAATGTAATGCTTTTCGAGTCGGAGAAATCGTTATTTGCAACAACTGAATGTCGCCTACTTGGAGCTCCTTGCAACATTTCCAGCAGCACTTCAATTTTTGTTATCGCTACTAGATACACAGCTTAGATTTCTTAATAGCAAGACATTCTTCGAGAATTCTTTCAAACTGTATCAAACACTTTCCCTTGAAAGAAAACACTTACGCATGTTATTTGTTATCTCAAGTTTTCTTATATTTGGATTGATAATGGGAAAGATTTTTTTAAGTGACCTATATATTTTTTCTATTGATCTAAAAGCTTTTAGCAGTCTCTTTTTAAATGGGTATTTTGTAATTTTTCTCAAATATAAATCTCAATAAATAAATAAATGATGGTTGAAATGACTTAAAAGATTTTATTCTTAGCTTTTCTCCTCATTCCAAAAATTAACTAATTATTTTCAATCAAATATACTAGTGTGATCAACAAAAATTGGTTTTAAATATAGATTATTTTATTTCTATTTCAAAAAATCATTAAAGTGATTTTAAAAGATACACGTGATAAATTATATAAATAGTTTTTAAGAAATTATATGATTCTAGCCAAATTTTCCCTGATACATATTTTTTTCTCAGCTGTAATGTCTTTTCATTGTTCAATGTTTTGCGTTTGCTATATGAGAAAAAAATAAAGTAACAATAAACATTTTGGTTGCAGAAAACATTGAACATATAAATTATTTAATTTATAATTTTACACCAAAATGATTTGTAAGAGAATAATGTATAAGGATTTGAGAGTTTTCATTTCTGTATTTAGAAAATATCTTAATAAGTAAGCTTGTCCTATGAATTAATAAAATGAATTTATTTCAATATAAAAGAAACATAAATCCAATATCAGTTCGAATAATTAGATAAAAAAGAATAGGATTTACAGCCATTATGATATCCTCAAATGAATCATTAGGACATAATGTTAATGAATCAAAATTATTCTATTCTATAATAATCTACCTAATGAATACAAATAATTGGATAATAAATAGCCCTGAAGAAACGATATTTTTAGAAGAATCAATACCTTTTGATCTTCCTTAATACATTGAATGCTTAATTGAAAAGAGTATGAAAGTTGACTATTTGCAGCTTTGGCGTGATATGGAAGATTTGGAAAGATATAGGTGCCTATTTAAATGTTTAGCATATTACTTGATCGTGGTTCAAGATTGCAGCTGATTTCTTGCATTGGTAAAAATTAAGATATTGAAAAAATGAATTACTTGGATTTGTCTACTTGTGGCTTCTATGAGCATTAATTAAAATGAAAAATGAGAAATTTACCAGTTTTCCTGTATAACAATATATAATTTCTAATGACTTATGAATGGTCTTATTGGAAAGCATAAGCAAAAATATTCATAAAATGTCTTAAAATAAGGAGTAGTGTAAGAATTACCATTTAAGAGGTTTTCAAGAATAAAAATCAAAATTTTTATATACAAAGTAAATATTTATTTTTATCAGAAAAGTTATCATAAATACATATATTTTGACGATGTAGACTCCTAGTGCTGTTGTATGGAACTTTAACATCAACCGCGAAAGTACGGGAGGGCTTTTCTTAGATAATGGACACTATTCATATGCAACAAAGAAGAAAACATAAATTCCCCACCCGAAAGACGCTCTTGCAGAAGCGAAACATTCATTCCTCATTGTTCAACAGTGACCGGTATCGAACTCGAGCCTTATGCTCCGAAGAACTGTTGGGTCTCAGTGAGCCCCCTAAAGTACTTATGCTTATAATAACTGATATTTTACGAAACATGATAAGAAAATTTTGCATAGTTATGTTCTAAACACTTATATATGCTTAAATACTAAGAACTACAATTTTTTATTATATAATTCAAATATTAATTTTATTTAAATGAGTATCATTGCGTTGCTCATGAAAAGAGTTAATTGCAGTTTCCTTCAAAGCATAATTTTTTCATTAAACAAATCAATAGTCAATAAAAACACTTTTTTAAATAGTTGTAATGTTCTCGACATGTTTATATTTTATTTGAGTTCTCTTTTCCTTCATCCAATTACTTCTGGTCGAAACCCCTAACCACAATTAAATATTTAGAATTTTGAACTACAATAAATCGTAAGGTCAACACGTGAGCTCCTACTAATACTCCTTCTAATGGACACTCTAAATGCTCCCTCAAACAAATCGAGACGTTTTAGACCGTATTGAAGATAAAAATGCAAATAATTCTCCATATAGAAATATTTGTTAGAATTAAGTTCTGAACTAATTACTTTCTAACACGAGAAAAAATATTTACAATCAAAAGTCAACTTATATAACTTACAGTGTTTAAATTCAAAATTTTGTTGTTTTAAAATTATAAACTAAGGACAAAAATTTTACATAAAACACATAAATAATAAATAGTAATGATCCGATATTTTTAATTTAAATAATTTCTTTTAACATTAAAACTTAAAAAAATAATTTATAAAACAATTTCTAGAAATTTGCAATCTTTGAAGTTTACACGGAAAATAAGAAGTATATATGCTAAATTTGGAAATTATTTTAGTTATAACATTGTATTAATCTTAAATACTTAAAGAATTAAAGGATCATTATTTTATACTAGTTGTGGCAATCTTACTATGGGGACAAACTTTTCAATTTTAGTAATTTAAGGAAAATATTTGTTTAATGAATTCTAAATTTCCGTATTAAATTTATAGTTGGTAGTGATTTTTATGTTCTATCGATATCAAGAGAAAATAAATAATAAAAATTCCTAATTTAAAAGAGAAGTAACTAATATTATTTAGAAACTTGCTACTTTAATTACAAGAAAAATAATGTCATATTTCTAAGCTCCCTTTAAAAACAATTAATCATTAGCTATGATTAAACTTTTAAAGAAACATGCATATTTTTAATCATTAAATTTCCTCAGATTTACACAGTGTTAATTACTTTTTTCTTTAATGAATATAAATGATTAATATAAAATACGAATGTATTCTATATGTATTCTGAAATATTCTATAATTTTTCAAATTAAATCGAAAGAAAATCATGCGTTTTCTAAGATTTCTTTTCTCACATTATTTATTGCAAAACCTTGACACGCACACAACTGGAGTTTTTTTATTCCACGGGTACAAGCCATTTTAAAAATACCGCACAACCGAACACGTAAAAAATCCATTAGGTAAACCACATAAATCGTGTTTTCCCCCTCTTCTTTCAGATTCAAGTAGCAGAAGGGGAAAAAAACGTAGAAACTTCATTCTTTTGTACAAACACCGCCCATACCTCTCTAATCAAGCAATCAAATTAAGTGCCCATCCTCTTATCCAATAGAATAGCCTAGAGAACTTGATTGACGGTTATGTGAGAATGTGTCTTTATTTTTTTTGCTGTTTGCCTAAATGACCAATCAGAAGAGATTAAATAAGTATAAAAGGACGAGCTTACCGTCGAATGTCGTAATTGGAAGTACCAAGCCTTTATAAGGGGAGCACATCACTGAAGTAGAAAATATCTCCTCTCCAGTGATCGGCTTCGAGAATAAAGGTATGCAATCATTTTATGGTGACTTAATGTAATAACTAAGCGATCTGTTAAATTTAAAAGTGTTAATATTAAATAATAATTTCTCTATTTTTTTCATAAATTTTGAAATGTAAGTAATATAGATAAACATAATTTTAATTTACTCGCATCAATATTATTTAATATTAAATTAAAAATTAAATATGCATGTAAAAGTGGGTAAGTGAAGTATTGATAAATACATAAACTTTTGAAATTTTTATATACTAAGCTACTGGTTCTCAATAAGGACCAACAGAAAAAGAGCAATTGATTCTCAAATAATTTTTGTGCTTAAAATTGAAGTTAATAATAATAATTTATCTAATAACTTAATATTTACAAGAATACACAGTTCAAATCATATTTGAAAAAAAAATGTATTTATTTAATGTATTTTCCAGTTATATAAATGCTGAAGTTATTAAATGATAATAAGTCTAACTTGAATTGTTGAAAGATACTTAAAAATTAAATTTAAGAATTAAAGGCACTTCTTAAGAAGAAATTAATCTTATAATTATTAAAGCAATTTTTTATTAATTTTCTTTAACAATTAAATACAACTATGTGACATATATAACTTTGAAAACATGAAAAATTTGCTAATATACTATATTTGTACATATAAATTAATTATTAATTAATTCAAATAAAGAATATTTCAATAATAATAATTTTAAAGCCTAATTTATTATACAGTGAAGAACTTGAAAATTCGTTTGCTCTAGTAAAATACAATTTATTTTATTTTTTTTATTCAATTTCAAACATAATCTAATTTTTGATTTAATCTTTTTTATAATTTAACATACATTGAAAATAAAATTACATAAAGTTAAATCTATTTTTGTGTATAAGAAAAATTTAAATATAATTCTTATTAATTAATATATAATAACAACTTACGGTGAAATAATTTAAAAGCTATACTATAAGATAGAAAAATATTCGTTGGAGTAAAAAATAAGATAAAAATGAAATATTCATTTGATTTTACTTGCTGTAAAATGCTTTATAAATAAAATGAAAATATTTAATTATAATAACTTAAATTCAGTGATTACTTTCAAATTTTGTAATAATGTAAATTAATTTAAATATCCTTTGTATTATTAACTAACAGGTATTTTCTTCTAAAATAAGTTTAAAAAATGAAACAAATGTAAAATCTATATAAATTTAATTGTACTAAATTTAATATGAAAGTATAAATATAACAATGATCGGTTTTTTAAAGCATAAATAGATTGAGTTGAGAAATGAAAGTTAGCATTTCTGCATAAGAAGTATTATGAAGGAAAAAGCATATTTAACGGGTAAATTTCGAAACACAAGGTGAATTTGAAATTAGTATTAAGTTCTTCAAACAGCATTGCAATAAAAATAGTGTCTTTAATTGAGTAGAAAACAAAGTATTTAGTTGCAAAATTCAATATTATAACTGTCAATATAATGTTGATTTGATTCCTAATAAATATAAATAAAATTATTTTATTAAAAAGATACAATATATTACATTTCCAAATAAAATACCTAAATTTAAATTTTATAATCTAATTATAACACAATCTACAAGTATTATCAACTTTATTTTAATAAAAACTATAAAATTAATAATTTATAATTTTATTTAAATATAAATTCAATTTTAATAATCTAATAAATACAAAATGTATGATATAAATTTTATTAAAATGTTATATTTCAATAATTATTTAACAATTATTTTCATAATTAATATTATTATATAATTAATTATTTTAATAAATTGTAATTATAATTATTAAATTTATATTTAAATATATAAATTTAATAATTATAATTACAATTTATAATGATAAATTCTTCAAGATTTTCTGAAATTCAGTGAAAATAATAAGTTAAATTAGTTAGTAACTAGAATTATATTACTTTTTCCAAAGAAACACTTCATTTTTTGAAGGAAAAATAATTTATTATCAATACAGAATTGCTTGGGATGATTGGTACCATTAACTGTCATCCTCTTGTTGCAGATCGTCTTCTATAGATCGGTTCTCTTTGAGCATCGTTGAGCAGCAAAGATGGCCTTTATTTCTGTGTCTCCCCTGACACTGGTCTTGGGCGCCGTGGTCATGGTGTTAGGTTCGATTATTTTCCTTGTTCGTCTCAGAACTGGAAAGGGCTCTAAAAAAGGTCAATCCTTGAAGACTCTACCTGGTCCTCGGGGTCTGCCCCTGTTAGGTAAGTTTTGTTTTAATTTTCTTACCATTTGAACTTTTCTTAATATTCTTTTAGCAAATAGATATAATTGAATTCAATAAATTTTATTTTTAAATTCTAAATATTATATTTATTGGCTTCATAACTCAGTATAAATAAGGTTTTACTTCATTTTTTGACTAAAAGTTATCCTATTATGATAATTTTTTCTAGCAAATTATAATTTGAAAATAAAGTATGAAAAATTTATTAAAAATAAAATTTTACTATGAATTTCGTAAGTTCAACAAGTGTTAAATGAAATTAAAACGTGGGGAAATCAAGAAAAATAGATGAAGTTTTATGTTTAAACATAAAATCTTATTAAGAAATATCAACAAAAAAAGTATTTAATCTCAATTTTTTTTGTTTGAAAAAAAAAATGATAACTTTAAACATCAAATACCATCAACGAAAATTACTTTTAGCATAGCTAAAGAGAGAAAAGATAAAGGAAATTCATTTGTTTAAATAAATGGTTTGTTTAAATAAATGGTTAAATAAATGGTTTGTTTAAATAAATGGTAAATTAAATAAAAAATTCTACAGATTTTTTATTTAGATTTTACCCCTGAAACAGACTTTGCAATGTCAAATTACAATGCAAGAGAGTTTTTCTCAAAAAAATTAACATAAATACCCAGTGAATTAATGTTTATTTGTGAGAAAGCACATTAGACATTATTATTTCAATATGAAATGTTTGTAAACATATCTACGTAACAACTATTTTAAAGATGAATTTTATTTAATAAAATACTGTGCTTTTTACCCTGATAATAGAGAAATTTTTTTACTTCATTCAAAAACAACTCTTTAAATTACAAATTACACTAGATATTGATATATAATAGCTATTTTTTTTTCTAAAGATCTTAAAATTTAGTTAGTCCTTATCAAAACATGTCCAATATGGAAATCATTAATATCATTAAACAT
The DNA here is from genome assembly GCA_037975125.1 of Latrodectus hesperus. Classification (NCBI taxonomy): domain Eukaryota; kingdom Metazoa; phylum Arthropoda; class Arachnida; order Araneae; family Theridiidae; genus Latrodectus; species Latrodectus hesperus. The sequence goes on along the minus strand of CM075856.1, from coordinate 46,254,746 downwards.
TTTCAGAAAGATAAAAAAAAAGTTTCTGTTTTTTTATTCAACTTTCAAAAAAAGTTTTCTTTATTCAACTAATGTATGCATAAAATCTAATTTAATAACGGTTTTTATTAGAATACATAGAATGTTTAACTTCTTAAAAAAAAGTTTTGAGTTAGTCTATGTTATGAAAAGACTAAATAAATTTTAATATATAAATTGCAAGAAAAATTAAAAATTCATCGAAAAAAAGTAAATTTTTTAGCTTAAAAGTAGTTATATTCTATTGTATATATATTCAATTAGCTAATTTAACTAGATAAATTGAAACATATTTTTATTTATAAAATTAAACTAGAAATATAACAATTTGGTATAACAATATAACAATTTTACTATTTGGTATAACATACTGAAAATCAGTACAAAATTAAAAATCAATTAATTTCATGTAATATTCTTCTATTAACATTTTTTAAATCATGGTAGACGTAAGTTTAAGAGCAAAAAACAAATTTATAGTAATTACAAAAACATTTCTTGAATAAAATTATCAAAAATAATGATTTCACTAATTTGATAAATTCTACGGATTGTAGTAAAATTATCGTCATTGATCGTTTTGGCTGTGTTGCTAATCAAATTATCGTTTTTTGGTCTGTATTTAATTCATATCACGAATATCGCAAATTTAGTTTTAAAAATTATTTTGATTTGACACACAAATAATATAACAAATAGCATTGCAAGAAACATGAAACTAGTGTTTACTATTATTGTCTGTTAATTTCGTACGTAATAATCCATAAGTTGAGATTGCCTAATTCCAATTGTCTGATAAAATCAATAGAATTTTTGTTGTTATGTTGGTACTTCTCTAATAAAAAAAAACAAATTGGTTGTAAGAGGATCGCTTTAACATAGATTTCCTAACCGCATAGGAATCTAATTGTTATTAACGAATTTAGGACATCATGGCGTAACAATTGTTTCCCGAAAAATTTTAAAACAGAGAGTTAATAAATACAAGAATTAGCAAAGGAATTTATATATTTTATTTTTTAACCATTCATATATTTAGAATCAACTACATGTTATATTTTAAACTTTCATTTGTAGCAACTGATGATATTACTTCTTGAAATAAAATCATTAAGTAAAACGTAAATATTATTTTTACAACGGAAATAAATTAACGATAATGCATTCACTTCTGGCAATTTTTCCTGATTCCTTCTTGACAAAGCTCCATTCCTTTTACCTTAATATAACAAATTTTATCAATATATTATATACTTAAAATAATACTGATCAAAATCATCACTAACTTAATAATCATTTGAATATAATTTCTATGCTCGAATGATAATCTCAATTTTACATTGTCAATAATAAATATTACCTTCAGTTTCTTCTTAAAATACGCATTTTAATACAATCAGTAGTTATAACTATTGTGGAATAACTCGGAAAATAACGCTAGGTAAGATATTTTATTATTTCATATTACCAAACTACTTCACAAACATATTATTAAATAATACTTGTGCTCGAAGCCAATATATATGAATGGAACTATATTTTATACATAAAATATATGCTTAATGACTTACCATGTAATATTCTTTCAGGTAAATTCTATAACTTTGTTTATTTAAATTTCAGGTTCTTCCCATATTGTGGGACGTTACAAGAAACCTTGGGATGCATTTTCAGCACTGCGCCAAACATTCGGTGACATGTACGGACTGACACTGGGATCACGACGATGCGTTGTGGTCAGCAATATGTCCCTCATCAAAGAGGTCCTTGTTGCTAAGAGCCATGACTTCGCTAACCGTCCTGATTTTCTGAGATTTCACGCAATTTTTCGGGGTGACAGGAATCTATGTAAGTTACTATTTGAAATTGTGCTATTGCAAATATTCCAGCAAATTGCCAATTAAGTTTTGAAGTTAAAAAAATAATTACTTATATTATAATTATTATTTTTTTAAAAGACAGGATTACATTTAAGAGCTTATACTTTATTATTTAATTTTATAAAATACATTATTTAATAAAAAATTAATTATTGCAATTTTTCTTTTATTAAAATTATTTAAGGGACTAAATCGATTAACGCCTGAGTACAAATTATTTTGTTGCATGTTTAATCACAATGATAACAAATAAATAATAACAAAATGAGTTTCAGTAATCTTTTATCACTTTTAAAAAATGTGTTATATGATTCAGCAATTATGTGAATACTATATTTCAATGCTTATAATTATTTCTATAGCCCTAAAATCCAAGAAGATTCGCATGCTTTTACGAAATTACAAGCATGGGATGGTTATTTTTTAATAGTTTTTGATTTTTTAAGTTTATTTTCTGAGCTATATATATTTTAATAAATAAGAATTATTCTTTTCTCAAATAGCAGACATATATATTTATTTTGAAATTATTATTTTTTCTTTTAAGAAATAAAAATTTTATTTAATTGTTAAATTTAATATTTTTAAGTTTTTTTATCACAACTTAATTTTTTTAGAAGTAATTTTAGAGAAATAAACAATTATTATTTTGTTTCAGCTATTGCATTATGTGACTGGTCTGATAAACAAAAAACTCGACGGGAGATGGCGTTTCCCTTCATGCATCCACGAGTTGCCACCCTCGATGGTAGCCGAATGAACAACATTATCATGTTCGAGCTTCAAGAACTCATAACAGCATTCTCTAAGGTTCAGAACCAGACACTGAACGCAAGATCATTCCTGCTTTTCACAACAGCCAATATCTTCTATCAATACATCTGCAGCAGGCGTTTCAGCGATCAAGATACCAACTTCTTGAGAATCGTGAAAATCTACGATCTGGTATTTCGAGAGCTCTTCCAAGGATTTGCCATCGATTTCATGCCCTGGTTAAAAATCTTCAACAATTCACGCCTTCAAGACCTAAAAAACCTAGCCGAAAACGTTTCTAACATCACTGAAATGGTCGTCAAAGAACATGAAGGGGATATCGATCACGACAAGCCAAGAGATTTGGTTGACATCTACTTAAGCTACTTGAAGGACAACGAAGGAAAGGACGAATCCTCTTTGACTCGAGAAGATGTAGAAGTAATCATAGAAGATCTCATCGGCGGCCATTCCGTCTTAGGCAATTTATGGCTCTGGGGCCTCTACATGCTTGCTGCAAACCCAGAAGTGAGAGCCAACATCAGAGATGAGGTCACCAGGGTTACCGGAAACTGCAGGGCACCAAATATGGAAGACAGAAAAGATATGCCTTATACTGAAGCAACTACTTTAGAACTTCTGAGAGTTATAGCTTCTCCCATCATACCTCATGTGGCAACAAAAGATACTAGTGTTAATGGTAAGTTTGGATACAAAATTTCATAATAATAAAATCCAATTAGAAAAACTTATAAAAAATTAGGAATTTGCTCTATTAGCTAACTTTGTTTCTAAAATTATGTATTCATACAATTTTTTTCTATTTTTAGGTTACCACATTGCTAAAGATACAATGGTTATGTTCAATACTTACGACATCAACATGGATCCACAATTGTGGACAGAGCCAAGAAAATTCAAGCCTGAAAGGTAATATTTGTTATAATTGAAACGCAATTCTTTTTTCAACTGAATTTTATTACATACTTTAAAAATTTGTTTTAGAAACAACATATTCAAAAAATATAATATTGAAAAGAGTTAATGTTAAGAGTTAATAAGTTTTAATCTTGTAGTTTGAATTTTATCTGATACTGCTAATTTAAGTAATTATGAGAGTTCTTAAGAAATTTCTCGAAAAAATGAAAGAGTAAATCTGAAACTTAAGAAAAACAAATACAAAGCTTAAAATATTTAATAAAAAACGATGAAAACTTATGATAATGTTTCTTAAAACACTAATCGAAATTTGAGATGCTTAGAGCATATAAAAACATAATTTATAAAAATTATGAACTACATTTATTGTCAATAATTATGATGAGATTAATAATATAAAAATAAATTTCAATTATTCTTAAGTGATTTTCCTAGTTATTATGCAATGTTCTATCATTTGTAATGAAAAATCAATGCTATATTTTCCCAACTTTCCTCTCACCAGCTTCTCTTTCTGTTTGCCCTCAGGTTCATAACCAGCTCTGGCGGCGTGTCTAAACCAGATTACTTCATCCCCTTTGGGACAGGCAAGAGGACGTGCCTGGGGGACGGCCTCGTCAAGTCCACACTGTTCCTCGGCCTGTCCACTCTGATCCAGAACTTCGAGATCACTCTACCAGAGGGCTTTCCTGAACCAGACATGTACGACATTCCGGGTCTTGTCGTACCACGAGACGAGATACTCTTAGTCTTCAGGCAATTGCAGCAGGCAGATCACTCAACAGTAATTAGCATATCCTAGAAGAAGAGGCACAAACTCGACATCACTTCCAGAAAAAAACAAAGCATCCTCTTCTTTTAAAGTGACATTCACACCCCGACCAGTATTTTCATTTTTTTTTTATTTTCTTCTTTAGCCTCAAATAAGTGGCTGAGCCAGTATTGTGTTTTGAACTCTGCTCAAAAACTTCAGAGAAGTTTCACTGCACCGAGCTAAACTTGTTTCTCATTTTAAATGAGGTAATCTACGAGAAGAATGACGCAATAACTAGTTAAAATTTACCATTTCCTGAACTCTTTCACATGTTGGTTACGAGAAATTAATCATTACTTCATTAATGCAATTTTCCATGCATTCATAATCAAAATTCTATTTCTTTCATAAAAATAGCAGAACATAAGTTTGAATTCTTTATTTCAAGAAAATATCTATGATTTTTCAAGCCCTTTTATATAAAATAATATTCGATTTCATTTATGAAATCTTTTTTTTTTCCAGAAAACTATTAATACACTAAAGAAAACTAAGCGATATTTATAATTCATTGATGAGATAAAAATATAAAATTCTAATTTTATCCACAGTTGTGACAATTACTGTTCTATATCACAAAAATTTTAATTTTTGAGTTGATAGGTAAATAAAATTATCGATAATAGTTCAAAAATATTCAACATTGTCATACTATGGTAGAGAAAAAGGGATATATATCTTACTGGTCGGGTAAAAGCATCTTTTCTCAATGAAGTGGTGTTTTTCGATACCTATAATTATTCTGTAAGAATTTTGATTTGATAGTTGCTGGCAACCAATCCATTCCACCGAAATTAGTCAACGTGGGTGCATCAAATCAGAATAGCAATCAAGCGATGCAAATTAAAAAATCAACTAAGTCATAGAATTTGTCGACAGAAATGGATTAAAACTCATAGGAGAGGATAACTGACATGTGATAACTAAATTAGAACGACATTCGATGACTATTGCGAAGGCTAACTCTTGAGTGCAAAAAATGCCAGGAATCACGAATCCATTTAATAATTCTCATATCAGTATAAAATAATACAAGAGAGAATTATATCTTAGTATAATATACATTTTAAAATGATTATTATTTGTGATTGTTCTTCTGATAAATTGTAAACAATTATTAATCAAATATTGTAATATATGTATATAAATATATTTTCTCAGCTTAAAACATAATACTATATTTTAATCTATTTCTGTTATATTAAAGAACTATTTTATCATGATTTTTCTATCGAATATTTTTATATGTAACAAATCTTGCAATTTATTTATGTCTTTGATTTCCATGTAAGTATATTAAAATTTCTCAAAGAATAATATCATAATGTGAAATTCTAAACAATGTTTTAAAATATCCTGATTATTTTTCATCGAAAAAAAATATTATTCATGCAGATTTAAACTGAAAAATAATCTTGGAAAAAAAAAACGATACATATAAGTTGTTTATAAAATTAGGTAAATTATTTTGTCAAAATTTTTATTTTTTATGTAATATAAATATATTAGAAAAAAGTAATACATTAAATGATTCACATGTTTTTTTTATTTAAATTGTTAAGATAAATTGCAGTTTTTCGTCTCGATATACTTTAAAATTAATTTACAAACACTGGAAATTCTTGTTTCAAAATTGTATTCAATGTATAAGTTTTAAAATTGTAGTTTTGAATATAAATTTTAAAAAATTTATAACATTATGAAAATTAACAGCTCTTGTGTTGATTTCTCCTAAAATTCATGAATGTTTGAAAATTCTTTGAGAGATGAAAATGTATGAATAATGGCTGTAATTATTGCCAAAAATTGGCATGGTGTTTTGTACTGCAAAGCTGTATTGACTTGATCTCATAAGCATATTTAAGTATTTATAGTATTTTATACATATTATATATATATATTGAAAATACATAATTGTGTCTTTCAATTTGTATTGTACAGAATATCATATGCAATTAATAAATGCTGTAACTCCGAAATGGTTTGTTTTTATTGATTAATTCAAGAACACAATGGAATTCAAAATACACAAATGTATTTCTAAATGTAATTTTAATTATAACTTATAATATAGAATATTAAAAGGCAGGAAAAAGAAAAATGGTAATTTTAAGAGAATAGTTTTAATAACTGAGAAATTAAGAATTACTTAAATTTTTCTTTGTAGTTTATTTCCATTTGACAAATCTAGGATAGAATTAATAAAAATAAAATTAGTAACTATATGAAATAAGCCGAGTTTTGTATTACTAAATAGCGGTAACTACATAATCTTTGAGCATGATTTGATGTAAATAAGTAATGACAGAATGTGCTATTTGATGGTATTATGTGTCACAAAAGAAAACCACAACTCTACCTTCTTTTAAGGTTTCGAGAAATTTGCATTCATTTACGACTCTGATTCATGAAACTTTTTTTTACTCTCTCTCTCTCTGTATATATATATATATATATATATATATATATATATATATATATATATATATATATATATATATATATATATATATATATATATATATATATAATTAGTGCCAATAATTAAAATGATGATGACTGATTTTATGTTTTAAGCAGTATCTTCTTTTAGCAATCATTTTTTTTTCAAATAAAACTATAAAGTGTATAAGATGATCACCAAAATCAGAGTATTTCAACGTTTCTTATACATATTTTATTAAATATTTAACAGTAGAAAAATGATTTTAGTAAACATATAACCTAATATTGTTATCATATTCAAATCACAAGGATTTATTTAAACATTCTTGTTGCTGCTACTCACTAATTTGTTTCATTACTCTTCAAAGAGGCTATACTAAACATTTTTGAGTGGTAGAGTTTGGCTTTTATGCTTATAATTCTATAACGTTTTTAAGAATAAAAAGATACAGTATAGAAAACTGAATGATAAACTTCATCAAGAAAATTTGCTTAGGTTGAAATATTTCTAAGCAAACATTTCAAACGTTGTACCGCAAACTTAGTTCACTGTTAAAATGGAATTATTTTTCTGAATTATAGTTCAAATATATTTGCATCTTAAGAAATATTTTCCAACACAATACATATCTTTCATTTTAATTTTCTTTCCTTATATATTCAAAAATTTTCTATATTTTAGACATTAAATATTTATGATAAACTGTGATTTCACTTAACGATCTTGTTTTACAGGAAAGAAAAGGCGCACCATGTTATCGAATATCTAACACTCAATATATTTTAACAGAGGAGTATATTTAAATAACAGAACTTAACTAAAAATAATTTCAATATAATATGTTATTCATTATTAAATATCATTTACCTTAAAGAAAATTGTGTCACAGATTTGAATTTTAAAACAACATCAAAATTTATCCACCAATAAATACAAAATAATAATTAAAAGAAACTATCATTTCTAATTGCATTTTAATTACAGTTTCAGAAATTAAATATAGGTAGTTATTAAAATAATGGAAACGTATTAGATTTATAAAGACTCCTCGTTATGGGTAAAGTGTAGGATCACTGTTGGCATATAAAATAACTTGAATTCGCCTAGAAGTTAGAAGAATATTATACCCTTTTCATGGAGACAACGTGAAAATCCTGGGAGAGATGCTAATAGAGGAAGAATCGATTCTGTATTGAACGATCTAAAATAGACCACAATGGTTTAGTTATACTGAAGTTTAGCAACTCTGTGGACCAAGATAAAACGTATAACTTCATGGTGGTGTTCATTAAATCCTGGTTGGACACGTCCCGCTGTTTGGATAGGGGCATTATCATTCTGGAAAATACTACTTGCTCACAAAAGAATAGCTGGCATCATAAGATGGACCTGGTTACCAAAAATTTCATTATAGTGATCTTTTCTTTCAGGGTTACGAATGGTTCAGCAGAAAATCGACACCCAATATAATGATAAATCTATCATCATGCTTGACAATTGGAAAGAGACAATCACGATCATACCCTTGTGAAAGTGTCCTCCAAATTAGATCTATCTTGTTGTAAGGGAAAGTGTGAAAGACGATTCGTCAGGCAATATTACTCTTCCTTCCATTTATCAATCAATTAAGATTTAGTGAGTGGGACATCACTATAGATGACATTTGTGACAAGTGGCTTGGGAATTGCTGTTCTTTCGTTGTCGAACTGTTCAACATATGTATGTTCTTGCAGAAATTTCAGCACATTATGTAACTTTTGTTAATAGGTAGAACAGGAAATGTCGAACATGAAAATAGTCAATACTGTTTCAATCACGGTAATTTTCAACAATTAATTATTCTTTTTGTATCTTATTCTAATCATTAAATATATATTTATCCTAACTTTCGTTATTTTCATCGAGGTTTTCAAAATTCAGAAAATTTGCTTTGATTCAGGAGAATGGAGTTCGATTATGAATTTGTTTAATTTTTCGATGAATTTATTCAATGCTGTCACAAATTCATTTAATTCAACATCTTAGATTTATTATGTTGCCAAAATTGTGTGTGTGTTCGAGAAAAGATGTGTACAATGTAGTGATGGATAAAAAATATCGTAATGAGTAAAAACACTTAATCAAGATGATGCATACAAATCACTATAGATTCAAATCTTTGATATTAATTTTTTTAATAATTAGTGCCCATAAAAGTAAATTATTAGTTTTGATTCTGATGCAATGTTGTTTATAAACGAAAGTTACAGTATCTTCAAGTAAAAAGACTTTTCTCAACAAATCCGTAATTATTTCGATTCGATCTTCTTTAAATCAAAGTTTCTGAGGAGAAAAATTCGTGCATGAATTGATTTCATATACTTGGTATATGCAAGCAAGAAATTCTCTTGAAGTAAAACTTAGAGCTGCAGCACTTTCCTGGAATTTCAGATTTGCCCGTTTGCTCCTCCACTAATCATAAAACTGATATTGTGGTAACCTTTTAGAAATAAATTTAAACTTATTTTCATGTACTTTAGTTTCTTTTTTCTTCTGCATAAACGAATTACTTCAGATCTTATTTTCTGTCAATCCTATAACCATAAGTCAACAAGTGGTTTCTTTTATCACACAGAGGAAAAATGAAGGCATAAGTAATCTATAAATTTCAAATACTTCCAAGAAATGTGGTTTAAAACTTACACAGAATTTAATAATAGATTAATCCTTTATGTGAAAAAGGTAATAGTGCCATTATTATTCCAATTACAATATAATGTAATCGATTCCAAAAATAGTAAGGGAAATTTTTGTTCAACTGAAAATTATTAGCAAAAGTTAAAGATGCCAAGGACTAGACGTTAAGAGTTGAGAAATTCTTCCCTGAAATAATACACTTACATAATTTAGAACTGATTTATTAACACTAAAATCAGCTGCATATATTATTGTGCATATACTTCTTTTACTAGATAATCAGTTTGAGAATGCTTGAAATGACTACTTAAATCATCATAACCTAAAAATGATACAAATAGGATAAGGGGATATCATCAATTTCACCTAAATATTTTAAGTATAGGAAATAAATCATTTCTGTTCAGTAAAATTTGATAAAATAAAGTTTTGGTAAAGCGAGGTTTAATTTTAGTAATATTAGTCTGGATAAAATTTTTTAGAAAAACAAATTTATAAAATTAATATTTGATTAATAACTTTAAGATATCACAATAGTATCAATAACTTACACCATAAATAAAAACAAAGCATCAATTTTAATGCACACAAAACAATTTTTATAAAAAAAGTAAATAAAAATTTTTAAACTGTAATTTCATCAAAAGTTATTGGGATACAATAACATTAAAAGAATTCCACTTTAAATCTTGTGTTAAGATCATGACTGAGAAAATAAGTTTTATTCATCAACTAATACAAATATGAAGATTGAATATTTGAAAATTAAAGATCACAGCTTTCATAACATTTTATATCACAATCAAATTATAGAAAATTAGATAAAAATGTATCTTTGCAATTTAAATAATTTGAGATAAACTTCTAATAAATTACTTTAGAGATTTTACATTAAAATAAATAAGATTCTAGAGTAAATTATGAAAGAATATTAAAAGATTACAACTGGAAAAAGCCAATGTTGTCAAATAATTTCATTTTAGTTATTTAAAGAAATATTTTGTGATTATCAGTGTTAACATTTTATTTGTAAAATAAGAAATTAATCAAAAACAGCTTTTAAATAATAAGGGACATTAGAGTGGTTTTGGTCATTTATTTAATAAAAAAGAAATTTGCAGTTTATTTTATTTAAAAGTAAATATGAATGAGAATTAAAAATTTTGAAATAATTTGTGACACAGAAATGCATTGATTAATGAGAAAAATATCATGGAAAATAAAAACTGTCAAATCATGCAAAAATAATCTTTTATTTCAATTTTAAGCAAATATAAAAATTAAATACCATTTTTATAATCAAGGCAGAAATTTACATATGAAAAAATAAAATGTTTACATGAATCAGTGAAATGGGTATATTGCTATTTACAGAAATTACATATTATTTACATAAAGTCATTAATTAATACTCTTGTTTTCTTAATACTGCAACACCTTTCAGTACATGAGTTAAAATAATAAATATTATACAAATATAATTTTTTTTCCAGTTTGAAGACATTTCACTTAATTTCAATTAAGAAGTATAACTGTTAATTATAATAAATTATACAGAATTAGAAATGAATGTTATTGAAAAAAGAGTTGAAAAATTAGAAGTATAATTGTTTAGGTATCAATCCCAGTTTTAAATTAATGAATGCAATGTAAATTAATAAAAATTTTAATTGAATGTTTGAGTCATTCATTTTTAGAACACCAACATTTTCAGAAAAAACTATATTAAATTATCAAAATAATAATAATAATAATGAGACAAAAGTCATATTCTCTAAATTATTTAACAATTAACATTAAATAATTTAATAATTAACATTCAAATGGAGATTCATAAAAAATATCACACGAGATGTAAATATTTAAAAATTAACCATTATCTATTTGAATCACACAGGCATATTAAGTTATTAATAAATATTCATTCACTTAAAATCTCTATACACATTATATTTACAAATATAATAAATTATCAAGCTTTACATACAATAAAAATATAATCTATCACAAAAATTTCTAAACAGAAAATACAAGCTGATATTTACATTTAACTAAATTACAGAATATGCATATAAAGAAAGCAAATAATTCTTACTTGATTAAAAAAATTATTTAATAAATTTCTACTTGTTATTAATATAATATAAAGTTATTAATACAACTTTTAATAACTCTTTGAATGCAAAATTTGAAATAATTTTCAATAAAAATAATTTTTTTGCAAAAAATTCCAAAATTCATTTTTTCCCAAGAATAAAAAAAAATCAAAAATATTTTACTCATTTTAATTACAACTAATAAATTAAGTTAATTTTTTATTCAGTATAATTGTATAATTGCTCAATAGTAAACTAATACTCCAATTAGTTTATTATTTAATAATTACAATTACTATATTATTACTAATGAAGAATAATGCACCTTCTATTCAATTAGTAAATTCACACAAATTATTTAAATTTTAGCAAACTAATATTATAATAAAAATTTCAGTCAAAAATAAAAGTATTCAAATCTTAAATGTTGATAACTATGAAGTGATATCTCTTAATTACATAAAAATAAATATATGATAGAATTGATTCTAAGAACTTTGATTAGATATTTGTTCGAACTATGTAATTTGAATCATTCTATAATTAGACTATTAAGCATGAAAAATCTAAAATAATCTAAACCATTTTTAAATCACTAAATTCCTTATTTCAAATAACTGAACTTTGCTCAACTGAAGCAAAAAATGTTCTAGGGGATGAATTTATTAATATTTAAAATTATATAATTTAGAAATGAAGTTTAGAAAAGATTAGAAAATTTTACATTGTCTTATGATATTTAATTAGAAATACATTTATATTTTGAGTTTTTAGCAAATTTGCGAGATTATAATATTTTAAAACTTTGTTTTGAACCAAAAGTTATACATATTATTATATTTAAGTGTTATGAATCATATTAAACTGCCTTTGTGAATAATAAGAGCTGAATAAAAAAATGAATAATAAAAACTTATGGTTAATGGTTGAATAAAAATTTGCTATTTTATAAATGGTTTAGCTAATCCTAAAAACAAACAAAAATTCTAGATTCTAAGTTTGTTGAAGAATGCAAAGTATACATTATTTTTACCAGAAAATATTACTATCAATATTTATGTTGAAAATGGCATCATATTACACAAAGGCACAAATCTGGCTGAAAATATGATAAAGATTTATAAGTTATAATTAAAACAAATGTATTATTTTAAATATGACAGAAGTAATTTTAAAGTTATTTAAAAAGAATACACAATTATATACATATATTTTGAATATCTTACATAATATTTATTAAAAAATATTTCAATAATAATAATAAAAATAATAATATACTCTGAAAGTTTACAAGAGGTTAGATTTGTATTCGTTGATTAACATAAACACAAAACTCAAAAATACAAATTCTTAAATGTTTTCTATCATTCATTCAAATTACAATATGATCATTTAAAATTTACAACTGATAATTATGTTAATAAAAGAAGCAAGGAAACAAATATAGAATATATAATACAGATTTCAATCAAAATCTGAATTACTATCTGATTCTAAATCAGAATCTTCAGTTATAGTTCTAATTCGTTTCATAGTTGCCTGGAGGATGTTACTAATATCCATTGGTTCTTGCAATTTCATTCTTGGATCATCATTACCTAAATTAACAAAGGTATCAGATATAACAATCACGGATGAAAAAGAAATTTTCCAGTTAAATTTTTTTTAAGATATTGCACATATGCATATACCTATAATAATAACATTTCAAATACTTTAACAACTATAGATACAAATAGAAAATATTGTAGAATAGAACAGTTTTCAGTTATTGTCTTTTTATTGTCAATGGTCATTTTTTGCACACAAAGGCTAATTAGATTGGGATACAAGGTTTAGAGAGAATTCTGAACTACTAGAAACATAAATCCAAGGTAGAATTTAAGCTCATGAGCTGTTGAATCAAAGACAAGAGCATTAACCATTTAACTATTAATTTGGTATAATTTCACCATAACATTAAAATCCTAATTTTATTATAGTTCAAAATATGAATTTCATAATAAAATCAGCAAAAATCAAAATTAATGAATATTTAGTGAAAATTACAAATTTATGTTGCACAGCTTAGGAAATAATTTTCAAAAATGTAATTTTCTAGAGAGCTGATGCACTGAAATCTCCATGGCACTTGAAAAATGAGATTTTAATAATATCTGAATAAGATTAGAGAAGTTTTACAGAGAACAATATATCACAATTTATGGTAACAATGTCTGAAGATAGCACTTCCATATACAATAACAGAAATATGCATGAAAATGGTTTATAAATAAGTACACGTATTTTCATATTATATAAATACATATATGATATATATATACACACACCGGTGGTTATCAAAATAGAAACACCCTAGATTTTGAAGGAATACTTTAACATGGCGTAGGACCGCCTTTGACATGTAATACAGCTTGGATTCACCTGGGAATCAAATTGTACAAATTCTGAATAGTGTTTAGAGGAATATTATACCATTCTTCATGGAGATATTGTGAACTTTACGTAAGAGATGCAAGTGGAGGATATCGATTCAGGATTGAAAGCTCTAAAATAGACCACAACGGTTCGATTATATTGAGGTCTGGGGACTGTGTGGGCCAAGCTAAATTTTCCACTTCATGCTCATGTTCATCAAACCACGATTGGACAACTTTGGCTGCATGAATGGGGGCATTATCTTGGAAAATTCCATCTCCTGCAGGAAACAAAGTTTGCATCATAAGATGGATCTGGTCAGCTAAAACTTCTCCCCAGTGATCTTTCCTTTCTGGGTTACGATTGGACCAACAGAAAACCATGACACGATTGCCCATACCATGACCGATCCACCCCCATGCTTGACAGTTGGAAGGAGGCAATCAGGATTATATGCTTGAGCAGGTGTTCTCCAGACATGTATCCTTTCTGTTGTGGGGAAAAGTGTGAAACATGATTTGCCTGACCATATAAGTTTTCCACTTATCCATCGACTAGGTTTTGTGGTTGTACCACTCTATACAACGTTTGGCATTAGCATTTGTGATAAGTGGCTTGGGAATTGCTGTTCTGCCATAGATGTTCTCTTTATGAAGGTATCTCCTAACTGTATATACTGACACTGGAGAATCCAGATACAGATTAAGCTCTGCGGTCACTTTGGCTGCAGTTGTTTTGTTTTCTTTTTAGACATTACAACCTGCTTTAATACACGTCGGTCTCTTTCACTCAGCTTCTCCTTCCGCCCACTATTTTGCTTTGTTGAGCTTGTCTTTCTGCGCTGTGTATATGCTGTCATGACTTTAGACACCATACCTCTAGAAACACCTAAAAAAGCTGGGATGTTTTGGTCATTGTTGATCCAGCTAGTTGGGCTCCTACAATTTGGCCTCTTTAAAAATCTGTGAGGTCTGATATTTTACGCTTTTGACAGAAATTCAAAATGTAGACAACTCTGCTAAAGCTCTCTCATACTACCTAATATATGAATTTTTAATTAAAAAAATCTAAAAGCTAAGATTATATTTTAATGCTTACGAAGCGAATTCTTAAATGTCCCTTTTATTCACAAGTGTTTCCATTATTTTGATAATCACCTGTATATATTTAAAGACTGCATATTTTTCAAGCATGAACAAAATGATACATTCATTTATTTAAAAAAGCTGATGATTTCAAAATTTTTTCGTACAAAATTAATTTACTGTTTTTTAATTTCACTGAAAGAGCTTAGTCATAAAATTAAATATCAAAATTTTACTGAACCCACTCTTCATTTAATTAATCCTTATTCAAAGCTGATTTAGAGAAAAAAAACTTGTCTTACATTTCCATGAGAAAGGTAAAAATATGTCAATACACAAAACCAGTATTTAGCCTGACATTAAATAAGAAATCGCAATTGATTAAATACATTGAAGATTATTTTTTGATACCTGAACTATATATGATACATAATAAATTCATTGTAAACAAGTGTTTGAAAATAGTCTAATTTTATTCAGCACTTAAATGCATTTATTTTTTACTTTTACTTTATAGGGTAACTATCATAAGAAAATTATCTTAAAATCTGTACCAGACAGGAAACCTTCCAGTTTTGTGATGCATTTTTGAGCTGCATTGAGAAGAAAAATACAGATTTAAGAAAAGGTGGGAATACAAAGAATAGTGTTTCAAAATTACTGATTTTTTTAAAGTTTCGTTTTGTGAATTGATTGATTGATGCATTGAAAAGAACTTAAAATATTGTATTTGTGTACATAAAAAAAGTGACCAATAATTTTGCAGTTGGAAATTATATATAGTGTTTTTCACAACATTATTCTACTTTGAAAAATTACAAAAACCATAACTCTATGATATTTAATCTAAAACAATTCAAAATTATTGTATTTATAATCTCTTAGTAGTGTCTGAAAAGTACAATTGAGAAATTAATATAGTGCAAATAATACATTAGAGATTTAGACAAAAAATTTAGTATGTGAATTCCAGAAAAAAGTAACTTTTAATGTGAAGTTTGTCAAAATGTACTACTGAATAAATGTCATTTTATAGTTTGAAATTATATTACAGAAAACAAATACTGAAATATTTATGGGAAAAAAAGAACATATGAAAAGTAATTGTTTTCTTCATCAAAAATACTAAATTGTGATTGGGGCATTTAATATTTTTAAAAGATTTAACAACTTCTAAAATCAAGAGATTTAAAATTTCAAAAAATGACTTTCAATTAAAAGAAAAAGATTGAACTTGAATACAAATAGAAAGAACATCGGTAAAAATCCAGAGTTTTTTCACTTTGTTTGAAAAAATTCAGAAATAAATTCAAAATAAAACATGAAAGTTTGATAAAATTATTCAATTTAAAAGTTAAAAACAAAAATTCAAAAAATCTATATATAACTATATAACTTTGATAGCCCACAGGTTATTTTAATGTAAACACAAGTGAAAAATATATACAACTATCTGATAATTTCTGATATTTAACATTCTTTATATAAATTCTGAAGCAAATATATATGCATGCTACTAATCAATAACAAACATTTTAAATTCATCAAATGTTTTACATTGAATTACTTGTAAAATCTATCAGAAAATAATTTTGGTTAAAAATATTTATATCAATACTTATGATTTTCTTATTTTTATCTTTATGGTAAAATTACTTAATATAGGAAAACTCAATACCAAACAAATAATAAATTTTTATTCAAATCTTTGTTAACAGTATCATATAGCTTCATTATTTTCATCTATTTGTCTATACTTATTCTAAGTTCTATTTTAAACTATGTGTAAAGCTATTTGAGAACTGATTTATAATATTCCTTAATTTTTTTTTATAAGATTTTACATATACTCTAAAGCTATATTTTGAATAATAACCTAAAAATTCACATTAACATATTATCATTAATGCAAGAATACAAAATTTGCTTAGAATATCTGAAAATACTTTGAATCTAAATTATTTCAATATAAAAATATTTATTCAGTAATGAATATAGTTTTCCTGCAGAAGAGTTAAATTGCACTTTTTTAATTAAATATTTAAAAAATCATAATGATACATATATCTTTGGTGAAAGCAAAAGTTGAAATTATAACGAATATGTTCTAACAAAGCAAATTATGAAAAATAATGTCAAAATAGTTATTTTTTATGTGAATACAAAAAAAATACCTAATCAATATATAGCAAAATCATCAGAGATATATAGCTTACAGAGAATATTGATGAATTTAATTCATTAAAATTATCAGCTCTAACAAAATATTCTACAAAAGATAATCTTATATTTATAATATTTACTTTAATTAAAATGGAAAACAGCAAGTTTTAACTTTGAACAAATATAGTTTTACTTAACAAGAGAGGCAATATTTGAGACAGTAGCATCAAACTTTTTTTATATTGCATCAAATATTAAAAGTGCAGAATATTTCCAAAACGTTCAACATGTTTAAAAAAATATTATGCTGATGCTATTCATTTTTGACACAATTAAAACTTAAGAATCATGTCATAATTTTATTAGAAAGGAAGTAAAAATTTTGAATTATTAGATAATTCTCATGACTTTAGATATAATTATAAAAGCACAAAATTATCAAAAATCAATATTTTTCAGAAAACTTCTCTTAATTTTTCTAAAATATTCAAAACTTGAAATTATACCTTTACAAATTTTGAAAAATGAATGAAGTATAATACAACAATACCAAATTTTAGAACACATCTATAATATTCACAGTAATTCATTTCACTCAAAAGTAAAATATTAAATGAGATAAGTAAGCACTTATTTGTATAATGTCTCATACAGAGAATTATCATTAGTTTATATTATCAAAAATTAAATATAATGAAAATTAGCAATTATATTAAAGAATATGAAGCAAAATTTAAAATTCTGCCATAACTGAACTTATAAAATAAAAAAAGAAAATACTTAAAATCATTAAAAAATCTTGAAACAAACAAAATTTAATGACTTCTTATTTAAATGTAGCAAGAGTTTGTTTAATACTATGTTATATATTTTTTATAATTCACTCAAAAGAAAACTAAACTTTTATTGCTATTCTACTACAAAAAATAAGTTTAAAATTTCATGCATTTGAAAGTGTTACTGATTAGAAAAGGCAAACACAGACAAATATTTGAAAGTTATACTTTATTTTGGAAAGTATATATACAAGCAATTATTAAATATCACAGTCATATGAATGAAACAATTTTGGAACCAACATTTTACAACTAGGCCAAACTTAAGAACTTAAACATGGTTGTATAAACAAGTTGGAGAAAATATAGACAAACACTAATAAAGAGACACCTCAGTGATATATACATAAGTATAATAAGACAACATATTACTTTGAACAAATTAAAGAGAAGAATAAAGATTATTTACTCAATGAAACATGAAATCTCAATTAAAACTTTAAAAGTGTCGAATAATTTATATACGAGTATTAAAATAAATTTATATGTGAAAAGAAATTACACATAAATTTATTAAAGACTTATAACAAAAATTCTAAACTGAACTTTAAAGCATAAATTCAGTTTTCATTTTCATTTAAAAAATTAATTTTAGGTGAAAAGATTTAAAATAAGAAAGGAAAATTAAAGTACTTTTCAAAAAGTCAATTAATATCTCTCTATATTATAATGTTAAAATTTAATTTTAGTGTGACATATAAAATCTGTTACCACAATGAAAATTACATTAAATTATACAATATATAATTGCAAAGTTATGACTAGCAAGTTTGTCTATCTTTAATCATGTTTTCACACACAAGAATTAATTGTATATATTATAAAGTGAAGTTTGATAACTTTAATATACATTTGTTGCTAATTGCAAAACTACATATAACTTATACAATAGAAACGACCACTTGTAACAGAATATTAATTACAAACAGATAATTAGAATAAAACATAGTAGAAATACAGTATAATAAGAGAGTTGAAGTCAATTACAAAAATATTATATAATTTTATGAAAAATCTAAAAGTATAAAACAATATAAGTTGCTAAATAGTTATTTTTTTAGAATTGTTTTAAAACCTTATACTTTATTTTATGAAAATATGCATTTGGTTTGAAAATTACAGAATATAAATAACATTATTCAAAAAAAAAAAAACTCTTTTTAGTCTTTTTATTGTTTCTTTACCACAGAACATTCTTTAGTTATTCCTAAAAAAAGGGAAAATGAAATTTCATGGTACAAGCGGTTTGATTTGTCACTCAACAATCATTTTTTACATACTAATGCTAATTAGAGTGTGATTAAAGAGGATTCTGAACCACAACAAAACTTCATACTGAAGATGGGATTCAAACCCCAAACTGTTGAACGGAAGGCAAGAGTGCTAACCAGAAGGGATTAAACTGTTTGATTAATAGCTAATAGTAAGAAATATGTTTACATAGAGTGGTAGGTAGTTACAATTTATATGCTAACTGAAAATGCTTAGAATATTTATAATGTCAGGATTATTTAACTGCAGAATTCAAGGCAACAAGAAAATTTGATAATGTATATTTCAGAAAGAAGAAAATCAGGAGCCTGATAATACAGAATTCTGTTTGAAACTTTACAACTGACTTTTTTCTGGGGAAATAAACATAAACAAATATTTCTTATTTACACAACCAATGTAATAACATAACGCCAAATATTAGTTTGTCACCACATACTCACTTCTAGTACATAACAGCTAATTCTTCTGAGATCTGCAGCTTAAAGTGAATTCAAACCTCTACAAACCTTCATTCTTAAAGAGAGTTAAACTGGTTCAGTAGTCAACCAGTAAAAAATTTTTACACTTGATGATAATTATGAAAAAGATAAAAACTGAATCCAGAGTGATAATTATTTAGTAATTAATTTAATGGTGTAAGAACTGACCCAAGTTAGGTTGGCAAGATAAATGTGCAGCACTTGGCACAAAAATAGGAAATTGCATCAAATTAGCACAGGACCCTTGGATTTTACAAGTATTTCTGATTTTTAAAGTGTCAACTTGAAATTCCAGAAGTTTCTGTTTTAAGTGTTCATCAATTAGCAATACAAAATTTGGAGAAATTTATGTAAATTTAAGTATAGTTAAAATCTAGTGATATCTTCATTAGAAGCATTTTAAATAAGAAAATTATATATATATAATTACAATTCTGCAAATATATTTTCCTCATAAATGAAACATTAGCAATTAATCCTTTGAAGAGATGCACAGGAAGGAGATTAAGAGTTTTAAACAATAAACTCACAATTATGATAATCATAATATTAAAAGATGAAAACACATTCCACAGCACAACTAAAATGCGTAAAATGTATTAGTGAATATTTCGTGCCATTTTAAAGATGAAATGATAAAATAAGAGTGGTTTTTTACAATATGCAGGTAATATTTACAGATGAATTCGGCTAGACAGAAAAACAAAATCTAAGGAGATTGTAAAAATATACTCAACTCCCTATTATATTTTGATTGGAACATGAATAAATACCAAATGAAAGTAGTTTCAAAATAGACAGTAAACAGTAGGAAAAACCACAAATATAACAGAAAGTCTTTATTTACATAATCACACATGTAGGCATACTTATTTTTGATTTCAAGAGAAATAAAAATAGATATTATAATAAGATAAATACCTGGAGCAGGGGTTTTTAATTTACTGCGAATAGCCAAGATTTCATCCAAACTAAATGTATTTGAAGTTTTCTTCACGTCTTGAATATTAAGCTTCTTCAACCCCTTTAATTGATTGGAAATAGCAGCTTGGGAAATTTCAGCTTGCTTAGAATCATTTTTCTTTAGTGAGTTATTAACTATTTCCTTTTTAGAATCTTGAATGGGAAGTCCTGGATTTCCTGTAGGTGGAGGAGGAGGCGGAGGAGGTGGTGGTGGAAGTTGTAAGGATGGTGGGGGAGGAGGAGGTGGTGGTGGAAGTTGAAAGGATGGTGAGGGAGGAGGTAGTGGTGGTGGAGGAGGAGGAGGCAGTGGTGCCTCAGATAACTTTATATTATCATCAGATTTAGTTTTCATGTCACTTTCAGAGCTATCCTTAATTTTGATGGATTTTTTCTTGGAAACAAATTTTTGAAAGTCACTTGTTTGGAAATTGCCAGAAGTGGACATACTCAAATTATCATTATCTATATTTTCGCCTAACTCTTTGTCTTGAGCCTCCAACAGCATTGCTTTCTGAATGAAAAAAAATAGATTTAAAATGTATTGAAGTTTAAATGAAAGAAGATTTTCAAATTTAAATAATTGGAAACTGCATTATTTTATTCAGAAATAATCATTGAAATAAAACATTACAATTAAAAATAAAATATTACCATTACAATCGATAAAATAAAACACATAAAGTTAATAATATTCACCTCATAAATTGATATATAATTACAATAAAAGTTAGTCATCATAGATAAGAAACAAGACTAAATAATGAATTAAATTATTCATCAATGTTTCATTCATTATTTCCAGCAAGGAATCAATAACTCACAATTAAAACAAAGATTTTCTGTAAAATTTATAACACACACACAAAATTGTTTTCATTGTGAATTACAATATTTGAGAGTTTCACATTTTTTCTTTTTGCTACTATAAGCACTATTTCTTCATATTATATCCTGTTATTAGTTAAGTGATTTTTATACACATTACATTTGAAACATTCAGCAAAATTTTTTGATAAGTAGAAAAATCATTTGCAGGGTAGCAATTGCACTGAAGTTTATTATAACTAATTGTTTGCATATAACATAGTTAAAGAAATTTTTAATTCTAATTAATGTTTGATGGAGTTTATTTTCTGAATAGTGGTTTAACATATTTTCCTTATGCATACTTTAGGAATATTTTCTTTATTAACTTCTTTTAACAATGTGATTTTCATGACTCAAGCGATAAGAAAACAATTCCTGTTAATTAAGAAGATAAAATATAACAGATAATCAGTGAGTAAGGAAGAATCACTCCTTAACATGTGAATCAAATGCTTAGAAATTGTTACCACCAGCATATTAATTTCTTCCTTATTTTAAATATTTGTATTTCAACATTTCTGGGCATATGTTTGCTAATGCAATAATACAACATAAAATTTAACATTATTGCATTAAACAAATAAACATTATTGCATTACATAATTTCATGTTCTTTTCACTAATTTTTGTGTAAACTTTTCAATACAAAAAAATTAAAAAGAACTGAAAATAATTCAGCATACATATTATTTTTTAATGCTACAATGCAAACTTAAAATTAATGTGAGATTAACACTCCTATTAAATATAAAAATTTTTCTACATCATTGGATATAGTGAATCACAATGTACTTTTAGCACTATAAGTACATAATTTTTTAAGATCTGAAAGAGATGAAAATTATTTCTAAAGTAAACTTAGACTCAGTTGTAACACTATATATAGATGAACATTCAATATTTGCCTAAGCCATATGTTCTAGCATACTTATCAACATTCAAAATTTGAAACCGTACCCTATTTCTGATCTTTCATATCAAAAATGAAAAATAAAAGTTTTCTTAGAAATAAAAAAAAATTTTTTTTACTAATAAAGACTGCAGTAAACATGTAAAAATTTTTTTACACAAAATTAGTTTGAAAAGCAAAACAAAATGCACATAGGTATTAATTTCAAACAATAAAAAAATGCATTAAATAAGAAAAAAAGTAATATCAATTTATACACATGTTCATAAGAAATAATTTAAAACTATTTTATAAATATATTAAGTTCAAAATCAGATTTCTTAAAAAAAATTGTTGTTCAGGCTGTATTCTACAAAACTTTAAATATTGTTAATGATGGCAAATAAAAAATTTGTAATTCAACATTTTGTTCAAGTTCTTGCGTATAAGAATTTATTGAAAAATATTTCTAAAACATTTTCTGAAGTCCTTTATTTGTTTCAGCCAGGACAGTTTAAGAAAATTAATTCAAAAAATAAAATTTAATTTACTTAAATTTTGCATACAGAACAGACATAAATAATAGCCTCCAATTATTTAGAAAATTAACTAAAATAATAGAATCAGGGTGTGCAGCACTAAAAAATGAAATTTTAGATAGGAAATAATGGAATTTAGAAAATATGAAAATTTAGGAACGTAACATAAGTATTATAATTCAAGAAAAAAATTTTTGATTAATAAAAGCATAATGCATTGAAATATATTTGGAAGAAAGTAAGATCTGCAAAAGTATTTCTTTTTAATTAAGAAAGCCCAAAGAACACTTTCTAAATGTAGTAAGAGGATTTTGGAATATTTGCTTTAAGGAGGAGTAAGAAAATTATATATTTTGGTTTACATAATCCACTAGAGGATTGAAAAAAGATTTTAGTTTGTCAAAGGACTGAATTACTTGAATTATTCACGTTATAAAACATGTAAAACACATAACACCTATGCAATATCAACCCTTGTTCAATGGTTATCCCTGTTCTATTCTTTTTCAACAAGAACTATATTTAAGGTTGTTGAAGTAGGCTTAGGCAGAAAAATTTCCTTTAATTATGAATAAATAAAATTAAGAGTGAATTGAGATAAGATCATTTTAAGTCACCTGACAGGCCTATATTTTAAAACATGAGATAAATGTGTCCAGTTTGTTATATAAACAATATTCTGAAGAAAGAAGCATGATATTGGTAAACCAATTTTGAAAAATATTCAAAATTTCTAAAAATTAAAAAATATTTAAATTGATTGTTTTATTCATAAAATTAGCTTTATAAAATAGTAGAAATTTTCCATAAACTATATAATCTTATTATAATTTGTGTACAATTTTTAATAGCTTATTACTAAGAGCTGAAAAACTTATCCTTTACAGATATTTAATTTTCAGTTTATAAAAATGGATCTACAACAACCTATGATATAGTTAGTTGTGAATGACATTTTCTATCTTGGGCATATATAAAATTTAAAAATAAGTTAATAAAAAATTTTAAAAACAAAAAGAAAGTAATTTTTAACTCACGTACTCTATTAAAAAATAAGCATCTTGTTAACATGCAAAATAAAACTTTTTTTTAGAAAAAGATTGAACTCACACATTCACTTATAAGCTAAAGTTCTTAATCATATAAATATTGTTTTTACAGCTAAATTTTTTTAACACAGAAGTTCCTAAAAAAATTCAGAATTGTCAGTTTAAAAATAATTTACCCATTTATTTAGATAAAAAATGTAAATACTTTCGTCAAAATATAAATGGATTTTATTTTATCTCAAAATATTTCCCAATTCAACTACAAGCAAGTTCAGATAAATTTTATTAAATATTACATTAAAATAAATGATATTATAAGTTACACAGAAACTATATAGTTCATTATCAATTAAAATCAAAAGCTTTCAGAATAAATTTTGAACATTCATTATTATTATGTTTGTCAAGTTAAAATAAAAATACTTAAAATTAAAAAAAAATCACTAAATAACTTTCAGATTCTATGATTCAAATAGCAGTCAATATGATATGGTAATACCAATTAAAGGAAAATAAAAATTTGGCTACGGAAACTTTACACATATATGATTAATACATTATCTATATTACTTTATAATTAAATAAAAAGCATTTATTTTTGTTCACTGGCAGAGTACTTTATTTATATATAAGATATAGCACATTCTAAATATTATAGAACTTTATGATGTATATATTTCAATGGTACTCAATTAATAACATGAACACACAATATTACAAAATTTTACTAATTTAGAGATACAGAAATGAGCACCATATGATAAAACTATTCCAGTCTTTAACAATTATATAAAGTGATTATATATTTACTGTACTAATTTCACATATTTAAGTTATTTTTTTTAATTACATAAGATTTGATGTTTTTATTTTATCATCAATTATTGTTTTCGGGAAGATTTATCACTCTCCTAAAAGGTATCCTATTTGCTACTTTAGAAAAACTTCAAAACACTAAAATTTTGCAGTTCAAAGAATGAAACTAATGAATTTATATGCCTCGATATAAATAAGATACTTATTTTACTACGAAATATTATGTACCTTTTTATATTCTTTTAGTCGCTGAAGTGTTTTTCTTCGTTCATCAACCAATTTATCTTTAGGAAGCTCTTTTGCTTTTACTTCCTGTTTCTTACGAGCCTGTAAATATTCATATTATATTAGACATATCCTATGTATATACATACATTCATCTTCTAAATTTTGTAAATTTCACATACAAAAGATGCAGCTTTTTCATTCTTCTCAATAATTTCAGCTTTTTTAGCTTTTTTCTTGTTCATTTCCATAAGCAATGTTTTCTAAAATATAGAAAATTAATAAAATAAGTGTAATGTTACACTTGCATAAAATACAATTTAATCATTTCATATCTTTCTTGCAATTTGCATTATTTTTCAAGTCAATTTTGTTTGCTCCTTCCATGCATAAACATTTAAGAATATACATATACATATAAAGCAGAACTACAAGATACTTGCTTGTAATAATTATACGATTCTTTATTATTGAGAAACACTGATTTAAATTTGGTTCCATATAAACTATAGCTAATATTTTTGAATTCTTTAAGAAATTAAGAAAAATTAAAAATGATGCAATTTTTCAGTAACAATAGGAAACATTTAAAAAATTATCTGAAAAGAATTTGCAGTTCTGAAAACTCAAATACATTTTAATAATCACAGCATTAATTTCTACAACTTAGTTTGCAGACTATAAATTATTAAATTATCAAAAGAGATTAAATAAAAACTTGTTTGTAATTTGCAGTAACTTGTTTTGAAATTCAATGACTTTTCATACATGTAAACTAAATTCTGTATTCAGTATTAAAATTAAGTACAAAAAAGATAAAATTTGTGAGTTTTTTGTGCTCATCTTCAATAATACAGAAATTTTTTGATTTAATTAACTTAATTTATAAAACTAACATATAAAACATTCTCATTTTCAATGTTCTTACTGTATATTCATAAAAATTTCAATGACACATTATTTTCAAAAATGAGAAAAGCCTTCATTGAAAAATTATCAATAGTTTAAATGAAATTTGGTGTCATTTGCCGAATACAAAAATTATTTTCTATACACACAAAATAGAAAATGCATGGAATATATATAATATATATCAATATTATTCCATCAGCTAACAAATAATCTTTTTCATTGTATATCAAGATGAATTTCAAAATAATTTATTAAGAGCAATAATGATACATTGTTTACCTGTTTTTATGCAAATGTAAATAAAAAATTATGCTTCCTTTTTTTCTAAAAAATTTATCCCATTCTTAAACCTATAACTATAGTTTAATAAATTCACTACTTTATCATAACTATCAACGTATTTCCAAAAAGTAGTTGAAGCCACCAAAATAAAATTTTCGGAAGTGTTCATAACTAAATTTGGGGGTTCATATAAATTTTCGAGTCAGACAAAAAGTACTTCTTTGTTTTTAGCTTATAAATTTCAATTAAAGTTATTCGAATGAATTATTGTAAAGTAATTAATATTACTTTAAAATATTAAATTCATATTTTAAAGTATTAATACTACTTCTGAAAAGTAATTAATATTACTTTTCAGAAAAATACAGTAGCAATTTACTAGAAAATTTTCAATTTGTTTTTTATTTCCTGAATGCTTCATTTCAATGTGTTTCAAAATCATAGACTTTTGACTTTATATTTTATTGTGACTTACATACAGATTTAAAATTCTGAAAAGAATTATTAAGGAAAAAATTGCACTTGCCTTTTATACACAGCTCAGATTATAACTAAATTGTAACTGTGCATTACATTTTACTTCAAAAATAATATAAATCATTAATTAAAATTTTGATATTAAACAATTATACGACTTTTGAAATTTTGTAAGAAATTCAACTACAGTTATTAGATATTTTAAATCGTTTGATTTAAAATATCTAATAATTGAAAAAATTTTAGATTCAAATTTTCAAGTGCTTTTAAATTTTAGAAAAAGAATATTTAACTTTAAAAAAATTATGACTTTCAAAATGTTTTTTGAAAAATCTAATAGCTTCTAACATGCATTTTTCAGAAGGTGACAGAAAATTTTCAGTTTTATATAGTGGGTCAAGTATTTATGTAGAAAAAAGTAAGTAAATTGTAAACTTAAAAAATATCATAAAATGTAAATCAAATATTCAACTAAATATTGTTATCTTATAAGTGAAACATTAATACAAATATCATTATTGCTTTTAATTATTATTTTGATTTGTTTGCCTCTAAATTTTATAAATCGTTTGATTTCCTATTTAAAAAAGAGAGTCTTTTCATTTTGAGTTTAAGATCCAGTTAAGATCACAAATTAAACAATATTGCTTTTAAAATATAGTAAAACCATTCAAATCGATGTTTTTATATCATAAAAATCATTTCTGGATTTAAAATATTCAAAATCTCTCCGATTTACTATAATTTAGAAATTGTTTCGCATAAAAATATTGAAAATAAAGAAGCTAACTGGTACATTTGAACACAAAGTAACTAACTGGTACATTTGATCAAAAATGAATCTGTTTTAAATGGTTATGATAGTTACCAAAATTTCAATCAATGAATGAAATACATGTTTCATGGGAAATAAATTTGAGGGTTTCTTCTTTATTATTTAAAAGGTCTCAGTTTGCATCAAAATATACTTTTTAAGATTGTTTTATAATTTTTAACATTTATAATTTATATACATAATCTTTTTTTAGTTATCCAAATCAATAGCTATATGGAAATGTTTTGATAGTTATAGTAAATTATTTATCATTATTCTATACATTAAAACAATTAATAATTTAATACACACTATTAATTCGTTCATTCAAATACAAAAAATTATTATTTCAATAAAAAAATAAACATATCATCATACAAGAAAAAGTTTGAGAATTTAAGTCTTGTTTAACATTTACTTCAGGAGGAAAATGTTGGGGAAAAACTGATTTGAAAAAACTTAAATATATAAAACTTTTTCCCATTGAACTCTTTTTAGTATAAGGCAATTTTTTTTTACAAAAAAGATACTAAGAAGTGAAAAAAGTGTTCTAGGTAATAACAAAATGTGTACTTAAGTTAAATGAATATATATATAAGCTATTTAACAAATAATGATGTACATTGCAACAAAGTAATCCTTAAGGATTTAAAAATACTTCAGAAATATTATAGTATATTATAGCCAAACTTTTCACTGAACCTATATACAAAATAAATTAGATTATTTGAAAGTTGTTAAAATATAGAGAAAATGATAAAGATAAAAGTAGTCCATAAAAATCTACAGATAATTTATGTACAATTGCATAACACAAACTTGATCAGAATTTGCTATGCAGTTGTACTCAAATTAATGAAGCTCCTTGAACTTTCATTAAATATACATCTTCCTTTTTATGAGGACTGAAAAATTTTCTTGATTTTATTAATTAATATATTCTCCTGATAACTATTTTACATAGGTTCCTTTTTCAGATAATTTCACAAGAAAATTATAAACATGAAACCATTTTGAGTGGAAACTGAGGAAATTGATCCAATAAACTACTATATTCATAAATAACACTCTGAGAATTAAGATGAAGAAAATTATTCAGACAATTATAATAAAGAAATATTTCCTGCAATAAATAATTTGTAGTTTGCATAAAAAAAATTCTAAGTCATTAAGTATTCAAATTTACTTATTACACTTAAAATTATTTAGAAACTAAAATAGCCAGAGAAAAAATTTTATTCAAAAGATAAATTGAAAATAGCAGTAAAATATTTAAAGTCTTACCTTTTTATTTCTAATTACAGCTCTTTTCCGATAAATTTTACACAATTTTTGTTTTAATTTAAAAATTTTGGGATTTTGCTGAGGAATATCATTATTTATTTCATCTAATTCTTCTGGATTTTCAACAGTATCATAGAAGACACCCATATCTAATGAATCTATAATAAGAAAGCATTTAATAATTAAGATTTAAAAGAAACCAGGAGTGAAATCAAAAATTTCTAGGAGATATTGACAATCATGTTAAATAACAATTTTAAAATTTTTTAATCAAACACATATATAACTATTGCACATGCAATGTTTTTAAATAATATTTGTAAATAATAGAAATAAATTATTGCAAAAATTAAGAATATTTTTTATTTAAGTTAAATTATATTTAATGATAACTTCAAAAGCCTGCTGTGAATTTATAGCTATAATAGAATTTTTTTTATTTCACATTACTGAATTATAAATTCTATAAAATAGGTAATTTTAGCATCATAATTAGATTCCTATCAATTAATTTATTGAGTATTTCAAAATGTATATGATAATCTATTTTCAAATAAATATATTTAATCAAAATAAAATAAATATAACTGTTACATTAAGTTTCTAAGATGTGACTTTTTCTCAATTATTAGTAAAATTAAATTTTTTTTTCTGTTTACTTTCAAACTGTTTTAAAACTATACAACTGCACATTAAATTCTAGACTTCTCTATTTCGGTAATTATTCAATAGATTATCAAACCTCTTGGTTTATATATATATATATATATATATATATATATATATATATATACATATATATATATATATATATATATATATATTGTTATTATTACAAAATGCTAATTTACCATCTTTTAAGTTTTTTTTTTTTTTTTTTTGCTTTTAATTTATTATTAATATTGAGTAATACTGTTACTTCTCTGAAGCACCACAGCAACCAATGTTTGATTTTGTGATTAAGGTTAATTTACCAGTCCTTTCAGTTTCCTCAGCAATTTCTGCTGTAGATTTCAAGTTCATATATGTCACCTTACAAACGCTTCAATTTGTTTCTCAATTCATCATTTTTTTCACATAGTACTTCTTGCTTTCCTTCGGTTAATGGTTATTTGTTTGTTTTAATTCCTCTAAATATAATTTATACTTTTGTCTGTACAAGCAACAAAACTAAGATTGCCTTTGCTAATTATTATATTATTGACACCTCCTATGCTTTGATGTTATTCAGCCACAATTGATTGATTTATTTCAATTTTCAACCATCAAATTTTTTTCATAGAAAACTCATAATGAACAGATACTTAAGAGAGTAGTAAAAGCATATTAACTACTTTCCATAAGTGACACTAATTTTGCCTATTTGAGAGTAAGTTAAAATAAAAAGTATCTATTCTATCTTTAATGGATTCAATATTTTCCTCAATACATTCTTGAAATCTTACAGTCGGTTGTAATAATTAAAATTCTTTTACAAAAATATGAAATTTTTTCTGAGCTACACAAAAGCCAATCTTTGTATGGCTTCTCCAGAGTACACAGGTCATTGAAAAATCACTTCCCAGGAATATTATATACTTTATTTCAGCCTTTATTACATTGATAAACAAAAATGTTTTACTGAAATTACACGCAATTTTCACCAAGGAATATATGGAAAGTATATTTTAACTCAAAGGTTTTATATTTAAATATTAATATTGAGTGAATTTTATACACATACCTGCCAACTTTTAGAAAAGTATTTCAGTAAAACTTTTCAGTTTTAATCCGTGTGACTAAAGAAAAAAATTATACCTCTACCATTTCTTTTCCCCATCTACAGTTTTTCAAGCTTCCTCCCTCCCCCTCCGATAGAAAAAGGGTTTGACATGTGCATTTTCGGAGCCGCTACGACCACACAGTCCGGAAAGATATTTCTCTCTTCCCACAGATGGGTTGAATGGGGTGCTAATTTCTGCTTCTCACCATGGCTAACAAGAAAAAATCGCCATTATGTGCTAAGATATAAAATTATTTTTTTTCCTTTTTAAACTTTGCCCAGAAGAACTGAAACGCGTAAAATAATTCATGCTATCAGTAAAAGCGTAAAACATGTGGATCTTGCGTAAAATTTACGCACGATAGTGTAACAGGTCTGTATACAACATGAATGACAGAAACAAATAGAATATATTTGTTTCTGTCATTCATATTGTATAAAATCTTATACATAAAAATTTATGAAATAAATGATTTTATGCACAAAGTTACACTTTATAAATAATTTATAAGCAAATGTTCATCAAATGAAGACAATTTCAATAACAAACTACTAATCTATTAACATAAATCAGTAGGTTATTATGTATATTTACAGTTTTATTTTTATGGAAAATCATAATTAAATTGACATTTATCTAATAAATATTATACGCTATTCTTATTTTTAAAGACAACTTTTATTAATTGACTTTTTACACATTTTAAGTTTTGGCTGAAGTTACATGCAGATCAAATTAAGATTCAAATGAAGATATAAAATTAAATTTACACAATGATTTAAAACTTTCTAGGTCATTCCAGATGTGCATATACTAATCTTAATAAAAAAATAATTTTAACAAATCTTCAAAATATTTTTTTAAAATTACTTATAAATTACAACAAATAACATTCAAAATAGTTTGTAAAATACCAAAAAGGATGTAGATTTAAGTTATAAAACATATGATGTTTTATAAAATAACAATGATTATGTAAAAATAAATAAAAAACAGATCACAAATGATATAGAATTTAAAAACTGTAAAACATAACAAAAATAAATTTTAAGGAAAAAATATCCAAAATCATACATTTGATTTAAAAATATCATTCATTTAACAGCAAGTCTCATAAAAGATACAAGATTTTAAAAGTTTCTACAAATTGTTTCCTTTTTTATAATATTTAAATTTATCTCAGTCACTCCGATTTTCTTTCAAAGTCATAAAACCTTCACAAATTTCTAACACACATCAAAATTTTTGTGTGCTATGGCAAATTCTTGTGCATAATTACATCATATATTATGGATATATTAATACTTTTTTCCCCGTCAAATGGGACTGAACAGCCTTTATTCAAGTATTCTTACAGTCTTATTTTTAAAATTTCCAAGCATTGCAACCTAAATTTAAAAAAAAAAAATGAAAATTCCATATGTAGTCCTTTTTTCTTTATACAATTAAAGCAAAACAACAATGTGGGAGAAATTATGTTGCATGTACCAGTTACTTTATATTATGATAAAAATTTGCGATTTTTTCATGTAAATTGTTTTTAATATCAGCAGGCAATGGGTGACTAACTCTTCACTACAACAAGGCAGGAAACTGTTACTCATTTATCGTTAAACAGTGAACACATGTGAACTACATTACGGAGACAAGTTGCATTACCCACTCAAACTCAATTATAGGGTGGGCCACAATCATACATTATCTCAGAAGAAAGGACAGAGAAATACAGAAAAAAAGAACTATGCCTGAACTGGGATTCAAACCCAGGACCAACAGCTTAGAAGTCAGGAACACTAATGACTTAGTCATTGGTAGACTTATCATGGAAAATGAATTAGAAGATTCTCAATGTTCTAAAACATCTTGCTTATTTGTTTTTTAAAAATAAAAGAAAAAACAATAAAAAATTTAAAAATTTCTAAAATCTTTTAAGAAAAGTCAGCAGAATGCACACTGGAAAAAATACAACTATAAATTAAACAGGTTTACTGTAGATAAGAAAGACATTAAGCTTACAAAATACTTTTGCTAAAGAGTAGAGAACTATACAGAGAGTAAAATGCACCAAGCGTGCGATAAAGTGTGCCAAACTGGATTAACAGTTTGGAAAATGTTTGCTATGACGAGATTTTTGTTTTATGACTTAAAGTGATCATATGATATGTGCGAAATTCCTTTTGTGCGCAACCCTTGTGTTTAATGAGTAATTTCATTTGCTTTACAATTTAAGAACTAATGTTCTCGTTATTGAACTTAGAATTTTTTTTAAAGTTATATCATTTTGAATTTTTAAAAGATATATTGTTTATAATTTTTGAAACATTATTACGAATTTTTGAAAACTATATTGTTTGAATTTTTTAAAAGTTATATATTATTTTGAATCTTTATTTGGTCAGCCAATAAAAGATCTGTGAGGCATGCTAATCATGTGAATGGTCAGTTTGATTCACACATTGCAGAGTATGTATGGCAGAGATGTATTTTTTGATATATCTAATTTGTCGATATATTTTTTTACAATCAAACTGAAAGCTATTTTATGCTTTCTAAAATGCAACAATATTGAAGATAAATCCTCTGGTACAATTCCTCCATTCATCAGACAATTATTGAGATTATAAAATTCATTCTAAAAATTTTCTCAATTCTCTATCAGATTCTTGAATTAATTTTTCATAATTTAAAATATTTTTTACATAAGTATCTACCACATATTTTTTTTTATTACATCTATTTTCTAAGGCTTTAAACAAAGACTCGTAACATCATTAACCGTTTCCATTTGCTTTGCTTTTCCTTTCAGAGAAGTATATAAATAATAAAGTTTTTGATTATAACTTAAGATTAGAACTATCCCCCATTAAATTTTCAAATTGAATTTTAAAATTTAAAAAACTCTTCACATTTTTCATAAAATACTGAAAGCGAGATTTCTGGTAATTTTACAGTAAACTTTTCAATATTAATATCATTTACATAACTTTAGGAAAATCTCTATAAGAATAAAATTGTACACACTGTCATGGAATGATTTGAATTGACTTCAAATGGACATGACACCAAACCAAATCATTTACATTACTTAGCAAATTATTAATTGGTTTTGAGTTAATATTTTAATTTTTACCTGGAATTCTTCCTAATTCATGTTGATT
The DNA here is from genome assembly GCA_037975125.1 of Latrodectus hesperus. Classification (NCBI taxonomy): domain Eukaryota; kingdom Metazoa; phylum Arthropoda; class Arachnida; order Araneae; family Theridiidae; genus Latrodectus; species Latrodectus hesperus. Next base: position 46,220,830 of record CM075856.1, on the reverse strand, counting down.
GCTACCTCATATTCAGCCAATCCATTTTTAATTGTTCAAATTTTTGTTGAGTCTTCTTTAACATATCCAATTTTGTATGCAAAATACTTGCTTCACAAATTTCAGAAAAGAATGAACCCTGTTAGCCTTTCTGCAATTCAAAACTTTCACAGTAACAGATATTTTTCTATTCAACTGTCCAGAAAAGAGTTTGGCATACATCATTTTGATTCAAAGCCAACTTGATATCTTTCCATGGCTACCACTAGTATTGGTTAAATGATCTCTCCACATCTCGAGGCACCATATAATGTATACTTAACATCTATTTAAAGAGTTAAGTTTGTACACCTACATTTCTTGAAAAATGAGACAAAATAACCTTTTTCAACAATCCAATAACAAAATTTAACAAGGTAAAACAAAACTACAAAATAATGAGAGAACAAGAATCTTTTTCTAGAGCTCTAGTCCCCGCAGTAGCTACTTTTTATCTATTCACTTTTTTTCATTTTCTTTCATTTGAACCACAAAATTCTGGCAACCCTAAGATGCCACACCTCTACCTCTCATTAAACCCAATATGAGTAAAAAATAAAAATTACAAAACAGTGTAAACAATTACTTCAATGAACACTGCAAGTAAAAACAATGAAATATCTTTAACCTTTTACTCTATTATCACAAACCTTAAAATGGAAATTTGAAACTAAAAATATTTTACATTTAACTTTAACTGAAAAAAAAACAAATTAAGAAATTAAATTATAAACTTAAATATTGCTAAGTATCAAAAAATAAAAAATGTAGGTAAAAATTTTAAAAACTTTTTCATATTTAATGGTTGTACAATTAATTCTCAAATATGAATTTGTTACAAATTTACATACATAAAGCTTTCTAAAATGTACTTTGTCAAAATAAGTATTAATTTTAAAACAACTTCCTAAACAAAATTTTGTCACAATATATCTTTTTAATTATTAACATACTTTCAATCTTGTAAACATTTTATTTAATATGACATGAAGTCTTAAAATATTTTTTTTAAAAAATAAGGTCTCAGATCACATTTTTTATCACTAATATCTCAACTTCACATAAGGTACATTTAACAGAATTAAAAATTTAAAAAAAAAACTATATGATATTTTTAATTTCTTAGAAATCTTTTCATAAGAAATTACTAGAGGATTTTATCATTTAACTTCTGTCTGCTAGATTTCATAAGCAAGTACTTTTGAACTTAAAAAGAACAAGCAATAGAAACCAGCAGTTCTGGTAATGTACACAATATGCAAAGTTATTGAAATATCTCAGACCTTTTACTACATCATCATAGACCATTAAACAAAATTATAAGTTTAAATAGCAATTGTTTATCAGCTGTTCATATTTTAAGACTTAGAACTGAACAAAATAGAAATATTTTACATAAACAATGTAATATAATTAAAGCAGGAAAGTAAAATACTTTAAATAAAATTTATAATAACAATATGAAATTTGTCTGACCCAGTCTACTGTTATAAGAACACATACTGATACAGAAAATTTAATTTTATAATTCATTAAGATCTCAAAAAATTATATCAATGAATATATTATGAAACCACATTGATTATTGTGTGTGTATACATATACATATACACACATATACATACATATACATATATATATATAAGTGGTTGATGCAGTTTTGTTCTACACTGATATGAAATACCCATTTTTTGTATGAAAATACACAAAATTGCATATAGCAGGTATAATATAAAAATATTTTAACTAATAAAATTTTATTAAAACTGATCCCAGAATATTACATGTATGAACATAGCAAGTAAAGTCAATGAAATATAACAGACTTTTTATTATTACAGATTTTAAAATGGAAATTTGAAACTAAAACTATTTTACTTTTATTTTTATCTGAAAAAAAAACACCAATTGTTTTTGACATTATGAAATTAAAATATAAACTTAAATATTGCTAAGTGTTAAAAAATAAAATAAGAAGCAAAAATTTTAAAAACATTTTCTAATTTAATGGTCATAAAATTACTTATTCGAATTATGAATTTGTTTGGTACAAATTTACATACATATAGTTTTTTAAAATGTACTTTGTCAAACTTAGGATTCATCTCAATACATACTTCCTAATTAAAATTTTGTTAATATTTTTTTTAATAATTAACATCTTGTAAACATTTTACTTAATATGACATGAATGCATACCTGCCAATTTTCGGAAAAGTATTTCAGTAAAACTTTTCAGTTTTAATCCGTGTGACTGAAGAACAAAATTATACCTCTAACATTTCTTTTCCCCCAACTATAGTTTTTCAAGCTGTAGCCTTCCTCTCCCCCCTCCCCCGATACGAAAAGGGTTTGATGTGTGCACATTTTCGGACCGCTCGGAGCCTCTCTGCGATCACAGAGTCCGGGAAGTTATTTCTCTCTCCCCACAGATAGGTTGAATAAGGTGCCAATTTCCGTTTCTCATCATGGCTAATGAGAAAAAATCGCCATTATGTGCTAAGATATAAAAAAAATTTTCCTTCTAAGCTTTGCCCAGAAGAACCAAAACGCGTAAAATAATTCATGCTATTAGTTAAAGCGTAAAACCTGGCGATCTTGCGTAAAAGTTGGCAGATCTGTGAATGCTTAAAATATTTTTTAAAATATATAAGGTCTCAGATCACATTTTTTATCACTGATATCTCAACTTCACATAAAGTACATTTAACAGAATTAAAATAATTAAAAATAATCAAAAAAACTATATGATACTTTTAATTCCTCAGAAATCTTTTCATAAGAAATTATTAAAGGATTTTTATCATTTAATTTCTGTCTGCTAGATTTCATAAGCAAGTACTTTTGAACTTAAAAAGAACAAGCAATAGAAACCAGCAGTTCTGGTAATGTACACAATATGCAAAGTTATTGAAATATCTCAGACCTTTTACTACATCATCATAGACCATTAAACAAAATTATAGGTTTAAATATTAATTGTTTATTAGCTGTTTATATTTTAAGACTTAGAACTAAACAGAAATATTTTACATTAAAAATATAATGTGAGTAGAGCATGAAAATAAAATAAACGAAATAAAAATTTAATAATATATGAAATACAACAATTTAATAAAATGAATTATTCAATTTTCATTTTATCAAAACTTATAAATGTCAAAAATTAAGTGATACTACAATAAATATATAGCGATTAGTGCAATTCTTATAGACATAATTTTAATATGTAAAGAAAATTTCAAGGCACTTTTCAACTATGAAATATATTATTCATATTTAAAAACATGAGCTGCATATTTAAAGATCATTTTTATCAAAAAATATAAATAAATATATAAAAAAAGAAAATCACCATGACATTTTATCTGTAAGGAATAAAATAGAGCAAAACTATGCTTAATGAGTTTGTATATATTGGCTATAATTAAATAAATTGTTCATATTACTTTGAATTTAATGCAGCAGATATAAATTTCAACCAACTTTCCAGCCAGAGATTTCCATCAATTAAAAAAATTTCCTAACATCAAGTTAATTTCATTTTTTTTGTTGTTATTAACGCATTTAGATAGCCTTATGATTTTTTCCTTGTAATTTTTTAAGAGAGAAAATAATAAGCAATTCAAAAGATATGAAAACAAAATTGATCAAACCAGCAAAGGTTCACATTTAAGGATAAAATTTTCCAAGTAATCATTATATAAATAGGTAAATAAATAATATTTACTTAGTTCTGATATACATAATTGGAAATAAAAGATACACACCTTTATATTCTTTGTTGATAATGGCTAATTGGCTTTTATACAAATGTTCTTCTGATTGCAAAACATCTAAATGAGCATCAAATACACTAATTTGAGCATTTGTAATTTCTTCAGCAATTCTTTCAATTTCTCTTACTGCTCCATAATCATAACTGAGATAAGTCAACTAAAATAAAGTGCATGAAAATTATCTCACAACTTATAAAATAATTATAGTATACACAAGAGAGCAAAAATATAATAAAAATTAAGAAATATTTACAAGAACTGTTTTCAAAAAAAGAAATACTTACAAAATACTAAAATAATTTTTTTTAACTATTATTTACTATTTTGTCCAATTAGAGTGAAAAATCAACTACAAATCACAAAATTCCAGACATAACATCTGATCACAACACAGATATAAATTAATTTAAAGATGTAATATTCTATAATAGTTAATAGACATTTAAGTCTTCATAGTAATACAAATGAAGAATGTCTCATCAAAATCTTTCACCTACAATACATTTAACTATAATTATAATTATTTTTGAACATAGCAAATATTGCAGTAATATTATGTTTAAAATCATATAAATATTAAAATATTTCAATAAAAAATATGAGCAATAGATATTTAGTATTGTCATTAAAGTTTGTTCTTAGTTTTAATTTCATATAAATAAGTGTTATAATAAAATTCTGATAACATTAATCATTGTATGATTGCATATTTAAATAATAACATAATTTTTATTTACAATTAGACAAATCAAAACTGAGATGTCTAAATTACATGATTTTAGATACATGAAAATGAAGAACATATGCTTTAATAGTAAAAAATATTGTTGTAAAAATTGTATTAAAATTTCTTACTTTTTAGCAAATGCAATTACTTTTACAAAATGTTATAAATGTAACCTTTCATACTATTTAATATCAATATTTAGTTACACATGAAAAACATTAGTTTTGCTAAATAAAATATATTTAAGAAAATTTAAAACTGTTTTAGAAATTTTTGATGTCAAAATCCCAACTTGTTTCAGTAAAGTGATCTGTTTTTCCTTATATTTTGAAAACAAGGATCATAATTTTCAACATTTGAGAACATAATCATTGATAAAAATGGTAAAGAAAATAAGATACAAGTACTAAAAATTAATTAAAATGAGTGAATAGTTTAGTTTTCTAACTCTCTCTATATATATAAAACAAGAACTGAAAATAAATTTTTAAAATTTAACTGACTTGATTTTTAATTTTATCTCTTTGGTATTCTTTTGTAGCTTTAATTGCATTTTTTAATTTGAAATCTTCTTGGTATACTTGGACTTCCAATTTCATCAAACGAGGCATGCCATGTAATTCAAATGCAACTCTACCAAATTTTTTTTTGTCAGTAATCATTCTGTCTCTCTGACCTGTAATAAGATATACCAAGTTAAGAAGATACTTCTTATTTAAAAATATCATAATATTTCTTTTAAGAATTTATGATTCAAGAAAAAATAAAATCCCAATATAAGCAAACTCAAAACATTGTTTTATTCAAAAATAAATGTGTTGTTTTATTCTTAGAACTTCATAAATGAAATAATTAAAATTAAATTTTTCTTTAAATATTTTTTAAATATTTTTTAGAATAGGGTATGAATGTCAATATTTTCTTCACAAGTCCATATATTAATTTAGTTAACTATTTTGATCTTATTTTAAATAAAAGCTTGTCAATTTCCATTACAATCTATCATTGAATTATAACATATATTTGATTTCTTAAGCGATATTAACAAAATTGAGAAAATTTAATTCAAAATGTTAAAATTAATCAGAATAAATTAAAAATATATTTTTAATTACAGAACTTTACATGTAAATAATTCACACAAAATAATAAGAATTACTAATATTTGTTACTAAAGATTATATTTTATAGTGTAACAAAATTAAAAAAATAAATTCCAATGCCTACATAATAAAAGACAAATTCAAATATTTTTTTTTTTTTTTTTTTTTTTTTTGCAAAAGCAAAAGATGAGTGGAAGTCAAATAGAAATATTCAAAGCAAAAGTACTTAAAAAAACTTACAAAATGAACAAAACTTGACAGGAAAACAGATGCTCAACAATACACAAACACAGATGATCAAATAATTATAGATGTATACCAGTTTACATTAAGAAACAAATAATACATTTTGTTTTTAAATCCAAGGAATCAAAAACTAAGTTCTAAATTTCACCTTTTGACTGACAGGAAATATAGTCGAACAAAAAAATACTGGCATACATAAGTCCAGCCAAATTAAATTCTATATAAGCCCAAATATAAATATTTTTCTTTGAATGATGACAAAAACTAGGATATTTATTTTAGAGAAAAATATTTCAGAAATAAATAAAAATAAGTTTTACAATAATTATTCACTAAATTTCTTACTCCCTTTACTGGTATATTAGTAAGGATTATCAGAAAATTAGATTTTCCAGGGAACTTAAGTTAAAAAGTACAAAACTTTTTATATTGTTACATATTGTTGAATTAGGTAAATATAATGAAGAAAAAACCTAAATCAATGAAAATATAATGCATAAAAGTTAAGTGAAAAGACATTTTTCCACCTCAAAAACAAAACAGCTTGAGAGAATAAAATTACTTTAAAGTTAAGAGATATCAAATTATGTTACTGATAACTATCCTTCAATAAAGGTTTCAAATTAAACTGATTTCACATTAATATCAAAATAACATCACTTAAATAACTTAAAGAACACATTTTTATTCTTAACATTTGCAAAACAGAAAATATTGTTCAAGACTTTACCTAAAACTAAATTTAAAGTTTTTCTATAGAATTCTTGATATAGTTGTTGCATAGCTTCTGTAGCTACTAATGACTGTTGGGTCCATTCCTCAAATTCCTTTTCTGCCATTTTTTGGATATTTGGTCCAATTTCTTCATTAAGTTTTTGTTTGGCTTGTTTTACTCTAATATGGGACATTTCTCTAAGTTCAAGAAAAGGTTTTAGATGGAAATTATAAAGTTCTGATAAACAATCTAAAATATTTTTACAAACTTGATCTTCAAGAGCATAAACAGTAGTCATTTGAAGTAAAGATTCTGCTTTTTGTCTTAAGTCCATAATTTCTTCTAATTCCTTAACAGCTTTATCGACAGCACTTTCTAGGGATTCCAATTTAAAATCATTCCAGTTCTCTTCATAGCAAGCAAGTGGATCCTCATCATCATCAAATATTGTTGCTAAAACCAATTTGTTTCCAATAGCTTCCACTGCACTAGACAAATAATATTCAACAGATGAAGCAATTAAACTATACTTTTTTCTAGGTGGCTTATAATTTGGTTTAATTTCTTTTGGAAAATGCTTTGATAGATTCGGGTTGATTAAACAGAATTGGTGATGCATATGATATAATTCACTCAGGCTAAGAAGACAAACTTTATTTTTATGGTTTTGATCACTAGCCTTACGTGTGCCTTCATGAAGAGTGATAGCAACTTTATTTTCTTCTTCATTCCAAGCACAAATGAATTTAGGCCGATCTGTTACTTCTGTGGTCTTAGAAAACACATCAGCTTTGACAGCTACCCAGTCACTAAGATCTTCCAAAGAATCCATTTCTACATAAAAATTAATTAATTAAATTCTGTTATATTAAAACAAAGAAATTATACATTGTATTGTAATATTCTGTCAGAATCTGAAAATCAGGAGAAAGGCTTTAGGAATTCTAAGCTTGCAAAACATTTATTCTTTATTATGATTGATTTATTTTAAGAATTCATTATAATCTACAAAAAAATTTCTAACTAAAAATTAAAATATACACAGTTTAAATTATATAAATTTAAATTTTAGATATTCAAAAAAAGTTTGTAGCATAAATATGATAGAATATTTATGATTTATTGAGAAAAATAACAATAAATCAATAGTTTTAACTTAGAAATTCAAAAATGATACATTTCTCCCATTAGATTTTATTATTTATTAGTTTGTCACTCTTAGGATATTTTTTACACACAACAGCTAAATTATTATTTAAGACCTAGAATTATAACATTTGGCATAGCAAGCATTTCTTTATATGTAACAAAAAGTTCAGATAAACTTGAACAAGAAAAAATATTTTATTATTTGGAAATTGAATGCAAAAGGTAATGAATTTTATCTCTCATAACTAAAATATTCTTTTGTAAATTTCTAGACAAAATAATTAACAAAGGAATTTGATTTTATAACTGTGAAAACAAAATTCCCATTTAGCCACAGAAAATTATTACTTCATAGATGATCAATTTCTATGATCAAAGAAAACCAACATTTAATCAATTTTAAGACAAAAAATAATATTTGGATGAATTTAAATAAAATCATTTGCAAACAATACTTTTATTTAAGTATTAGAAACATCAAGCAAAAACAGAAACAAATAACGATTCATTTAAAACCCTAAACAATACATTCTCATTAAAAAAGAAAATACACAATTTATGTAACTAAATAAATAAGTTTTAAAGTTAATGTGTGCCAAAATGACATGCATGAGTTTAAGTTTTTTAAATATGAAATATTTTCATACAAAAAGTTTATAATGGAGATTCAGCAGACATACAGAATGATTAAAAAGTATTAAAATCACTTTTTAGTCCCTCAAGAAATTATTTCAAAGTTTGCACTTATTTCTATTTTGCAAATAAAATTCCTTAATATAACAGAAAAACTTTAGTTTGTCATTTTATAGTCCCTATTTGCGAATAAGGACTAAGACTTATAGTTTAAAGTGGATTCCAACTAATTAAAATAGATACGCACGAGGTAGGAACTGAACTAAGCGTTTATCATTAGGTTCCTGCTCAGCCACAAGTTTTAGAGAAGAATATTGACAACTGATCATGCTTATTTTTTCCCATTAGCGTGGAAAAGCTATATTATAATTTAAAAAAAAAAAACACTAACAAAAGTATTTTACAGAATTCTTGGAAAGTCAGATGTGATTTAATGAAATTCAAATAAAAATTTAAAATATATTGTATTCAATGATAATTTCATCGATTTCTGAGTGTACATGACAGCATAAATGTGCAAAAAGAATTGGTAATTTTATCAATTCCTATTACGCAAGAACCCATTACAAAAACTAAAATTGTTAACTTATTAAAATAAAGCAATTTGGGATTGAGTTAAATGTCTAGAATAAAAATAATTAAAAAATGGCTGTCATTCCGATATAGTAATTTAGAAAGTAGTTAAGAAAATTAGAGTATCTAAAAATTACATAAGCATGCGAGTTTATTAAGCTGGAGTTTTCTCTGAGATATACCTTAGAAATATATCTATGAACAAAAAAAGAATTTAATTAATTCATTACCTTGTAAATTCTATCTAAATTTTTCATTTATTCTCGGAATTTTAAAGTTCGTCTTTATAGTCAGGTGATTATATTTCACCCAAATCATAATGACATGATAATGCGTTGAGAACTCAAAACAATAACAAAGATTGCAACTAAAACAGTTACGGTTGTTTTCAATCATTACCTTAAATTATTCTCGTCCTACATAGAAGAAAAAGAAATGTTTGAGATATTGAAAATTATTTTATTGTAGTTGGATTTTTACTCATACAGTGTTTGCAATGTAATTCTAAAGCTATATATTATCCAAATAATGGAAAATTATAAAGGGAAGTAGATATTTGCATATGTCGTCATCGGGTCCTCACGGACGAAATTGTCTGCTTACTTTCTAAAGGGAAATGGAAAATAAACATGAGTTACCCAAGTAGCAAAATAACTTGCCCCAATATTGGCAATATTGCCAAGACAATATTACTACCAATCTTGGACATGACAAGATTTTGCCTAAATATATCATAGCGACTTAAATCCAATATAGCTACCTATTTTACCAAACAGTTTGATTGCGTTTTTGTCTACAAAGAATTTTCTTACCAATTGAGATTAATGTTTCTGTGTGAACTTCAATTATTTTAAAACTTCGGTTCTTGAAGTTTTATAAAGACCGTTTTATTAATTTATCAAATTCCCAAATTGTCACGGTATTGGTAAGTTTGATTTTTCTTATATTTGTAATAATAAATTTTAGTTAACATGAAAAATTTTTTAATCCATTTGTACTTAAAATTATTATCAAAATCGACTATATTTCATATTTTTATGTTTAGATGTATTATATTTTATATTTACTTGTGCAATTGTTTTGTATATTATTAACAATAAAACTATACCAAAGTGCAAAATCCGATGTTATTGTTATACATATTAATAAATTAGTTGTACAAGTATTTATCTACTTTTATTTATTCACATAAAAATTTCTAATAAATGTATTTACGGAATATAATTCGAAAAGAACTATTATTTCAATTTATTTGGCTTCATAGGTAATTCGATTGCGGAGTTAGTTACTGGTAAATTACTTATTATAAATATTTTGGTGCAATGAATAATTTTTTTATTTTATACACAACAATTGTCTGTTACTTGTATATATTAAAAATCAGCTTTAAATTTCCTACTTATTTCATTATGCAAGGAAATTAAATTAATTTATTTAAATCAAATGTAAGTATTGAAGAATGTATTTAATAATTAGCTTACTAAATTTCATCCATATTATGTACTAAAATTCTTATTGGATAAATAAAATGTTAAAATTTTTGAAACTCATTTGTGTTGTCAGTATAAGATGTAGATCATAATTTCTTTTTATATAGTTGACCATGTTTCTTTACAATTTTTATATTTTATCTATTAAGAATTATGTGCAATAGGTTATTCAACATGCTTACATTAACTATGAAGTTGTATTTAAATTCACTATTATGAATTCATTAAATTAATTAGCATGCTAATATCCATAATTTTTTTCAAACAGTAGGCTTATTTGCCTATAACTTATCAAGTTTCAGTGCACTCCAGAATAGATGAAATGTGAAACATTGCAAGCAAAAATATTCAAAATATGACTTGTCATATAGAATTGTATCTTGAGGAATACATGTAGTGAAAATCCAAAGATTAGGGCTTTTGATGCCAAATTAAAAGCAAGTGCAAATTTATAGAAATGACAAACCACATACAAGTAGTTAGTTATATTTTGATTACTATCATTGCTTCATTTTTATTGTAGGTGCATGCAAATAATGGAGAAGCTTTTTCTCTTTATAGTGATCCTGTTGCCTTTATAAATTCTTTATCCATTAATTACTGATGAATTCAGTCCCTGATAATTTGTTAAAGTTTTAAAAATGTGAACGTCTTTAAATATGTTAATTAATTGAATAACATATTGTTGATTTTTAACTGAATAGTACATTAAATTATTTTTACTTATACATAAATGATATTAAAAAACATTTCGTTAAGCAAAATTAACGTAATTACGATTAATCTTGTGAAATGTATATAGTAATTCTTGATGAATTAGTTGTTGCACCAGCATTCCTCCCTGTACTTAGCCTTGAGTTGGGATCTACCAGATATATAGAAGGAGCCAGGTGGTGTCTTCATGATTTTGATGCAGGGACCAAGTCGAAGACCCTCAATACTTGGCCTGCCACCCCCAGAGGCATCATTTTACTTGGATCATGCCCAATTTTAACGTGTCCCAGCACTTTTAGCGAACACGACGGATCTTCGGTTAAACATTAAGGTTCGAACCCACTACCTTCCGATAATGAGAACGACGTCCTAATCAACCAGATCACCGTGGTCTTTTGATGAATTAGTGTTAATTATTTTGCATACTGAAATAAAGAGACAAAGAAGTTAGAATTGTGGAAGTTAGAATTAATTGCCTGGAGAGCCCCAGGCACTCAAGGATATGTTCAGGCGAAGCCTGCTCGGTAGAGCAGTTGGTACAGGTTCCAAAGGTATGGGAACCCTCAGAAAATTTTAGGGTTTTAAGATGTCCACTTCGAAATCGAGCGAGAATAGTTTGTTCCTGACGACTTAAGTCGTTGCAACGGGAACTTTGGGTCGGTCCTCCGGGACGGGAACTTTGGTACCAGTAATGTACCGGAGGGACAATCCAAGTCATCCTGTTCTTAATTTTTTCTCTGGAGTGAATCTTCGTGAAAGTGAGAGGAGCTAAATTAACGGAGGCCTCGCCAGCACCAGCTTTCACCAGAGCATCCGCAATTTCATTTCCCTCAATATCGACATGGGAAGGAATCCACTGCAGATGAATCTGATGAGATATGGAAAGCCATTTTAACTTGTCACTCCCACATTGTCTCTAACACTTTGCCAATTGCACAGGTGCTGAATTGCACTTCTGCTGTCAGACAGAATCCAAACCTCCTTTCCATAAGGAAGAGATGAAAAAACCTCAAGGGCCTCATCAATGGCCATCAGTTCACTGCGAAAAACCGAGCAGTGATCGGGATTTCTCCTCTGAAGCTTTAAGTCATGGTCTTGAGATTTGACGAAAATACCATTGCCGGACCGGAAAAAGTCATCTCTACACTTTTGCTTAATGATTTATTGCATTCCACTCTTCTTTATAATACCCTACATGTTGGTTCTTTTTTTTGTCATTTTCTACAACGCAATTATTATACTATATTTCTATGTCAATATGTGTACAGTATTTCTATATATACGGCATTAAGATACTGTAAATTTTGCTGAATTTCGTAATTTCTTCTATATTTATAGCTTTATTCTGATTTATTGATACACTTCTTTAGTGAATTGATATTTTTCATTTAATTCACATTATATTATGGAGAAAATATGTATTTCATAAAAGCAGAGCTAACTATTGATATATTATTCAATATATTTTTGTAGAATAATATATTTTTAAGATATTGATACTATTTGTTGTTGCTGGTATATTAAAAGCAACTTATCCTTCATTATGTTAGAAATTTTATATCTAAATCAAACACAAATGTCGAAATAAACCCTTAACTTTAATATCAGTTGGCTTCTTTAAATTTATCATGTAATACTACATTAGAAATCATACAGGATAAATAATAAAAAAAATTAAAAGTTAAAAGCTTTGATTATTAGGACGTCACTTTAAAACACTGCTATGTTTCTTAATTGACTTTTAAAAGCATATGAAGCAACATTTAAAATATGACTTTTCTTTATTAGAAAAATAGATACTTACGAACTATACTCCAACCATTTCAGCGTAAAAAATGTTACCAAACGCTGCATTTAGGATTTTGATGCCTGGGGTACTTCATAAGTTCTTAGAACTTTGCATAATTAATTGATTCTGTATTTTTTAAA